>OX246743.1:24406886-25006886 GCA_945910005.1 Isoperla grammatica
AGAAAGGAGAGGTTTTGCGGAAGAGAATGCGCACCACCTAAGAGGGGGTGGGGGGGCCTATCATACTATCCTATGTACTGCGCAACAGGGAGCTCACCTCTGGTAGGTTTAGCCCGTGCGCAGTACGACTAACCCGCCTGTTACCTTCAGGCGTTCTGAAGAAATATCTGGGACCGGCCTCTCCACCAAGGCGCAAACACGGCGCAAGAAATAGCAAGTTGCAAAAATATGAGACCTTAAGCCCAAAAATCTATCTATCTATCTATCTACGTTTACTCATCGAGGCCCTAGGCATTGTCATCTTCGTTATCCCCGATGTAGGAGTTGATGAGACGAATAACGTCATGCTGGTATCCCAGCTTCCGTTGGAGCGGCTTGACGTTATGGAACAGTTGACATAAGTAATTTGAGAAGTGTTTGTCCGCAGAATCTGCGGGGATAGTTTAAAGGATTTCTTTGACTGTATTGTTGTTCTCGGAGATTTGTTTTCTAAGGAACGTCTCTAATGATTTCACCCTCTGCTTTTTCTCGACATGAAAGGCATCCGGCGAACTCATTCGAGACGTTGGAAGGGAATGATGGACGGAAATTTATTGCTGATGAACGGGATTCTCAAATTTTGCAGCTTAGCTTTTTACAGCTTCGGAATTAGCAGGACCACGAAAACTGCTACCCTGCTGCCCCATGATAATTATAAGATTAATTGCTCGTAGAGCAACATCTCCCCTGTTCTGCACCTGCATCTTTCGCAGATCACAAACGTATTTATTGATCACCTGATTCACAGCCTTCTCACGTGAAAAGCTGTGAAAAGCATCAGCTGCGGTTGAGTGATCAGAACTTCTCTCGTGAATTTACTACTTTGTAGCAATTGCCGGATTCCCAAAAAGCATCGTGGCCCCAGCCTGTCACCAAGGAACTTCTTGAAGCAGAAGGAGTCTTAAAGCCCATACAACTCCAGCAGAAGAGTTACCGACTTAAAGCGAATCCCTAGAAGCCTATTTTCGGTCATAACTCGAATTGCCTTCAAACTTAATTATTGAGTCGAGTGTACTCCTACTTTACCCCCCCCCTACACTTCTCTACTACGATGAAGTACCCTGCACGACCAAGTGCGACGTCAGTCGGGTGAGAGCCTTCGCTGAGGAAGGTTGTGTCACCTTCCCCTCTGCCGCCCTTCGTCTCTGCTCTGCTCTGCTCGGCACTGAGTCGGGCGCGTATGTGCATGTTGCCAGATGTACTCCAGCGGCCGGCTGGCTGCCACCGCGATTGCGCCGAACAGAGCCCTGATATTATTATATGTGGTCATTTTCTGTCGCGCAACACTCGATAGTGCACCAGCTCAGATAACATATTGTTCGAGCACAAGTCTATGAATGACATCTTTATGATTGTACGCACAGCTGGTGTATGCGAAACAACGATATCGTGCTGGCCTTACTTCGGTCTGTTTACTTCTCATTTATTTATATTTCAAATTCGTCTACCCAAAACAAATGCAAGCATTTGTTGTCTGGCAATGCAGTTTGTCATGAAACATGCCCATGTGACTTAGTGAAAATAGGCCTAAATGCGGAAACGTGTTATTAGTATCCACGAAAATCGAGGACAGATATTGATTAGGCGAGCGAAGCGAGCCTTTCCATTCCACTCTTATGGCACTTTTTGGCACTCGTTCTGTTTTTGTTTTTGTTTTTTTTATGTCTCGCGATAATCTTAGGAATGTCCATAATGTCTCTCGCCTACGCTAAAATGACATTAGGTTCGTTTGTTTTACCTACACTAACCTACACTCAATCTCTCTAAAAGGCGTTTGGGTATTAAGTGTAGCTAAGTGTAAGGCGTTTGTTTTACATCAGTGCTACACAAAGTGTAGCACTTTCTACAACTGCTTTTCGGCTCATGCAGCAAGTGTAGTGTAATTTAAAGGCGCCAAACAAATGTGTCAGTTCAAAATAAGATCACTAATCATAAAAAACGCATTCTATTTCCACCGATGGTCAAACCGCAGCACTTAAATAATAAATTAATGCACTTAAAATTATTAGTAAATGTATATAAGGGTTCTTTTGGACTATATACGGAAATAATGTGAGCATGCACACCATAACCTCAAAACGTAAGTAGGTCAGTGTAAAGCTTAGTGTAACGTGTAGACAAAGAGCGTTTTCTTATTCTGGGTGACGCGAAGCAAAATCAAGTGTAAAAGCCTACAATTGGCCTACACTCACTTACACGATACACTACACTATGCATGTAAAACAAACAAACCTAATAGCTATGTTTCATGAAGTGCCTTGTAAAGGAACCTAATCAATCGCCTAACGATTACATCATCTTTATCAGTGTATACTGTAATTATAACTAATGTTTTGTTTTTGTTGGCATATTAAAGCATTTTTATAATTTTTTTTTTTTTTTAAATCTAATTTTATAAGCCTTAACATTAATAAATTGATAAAAAAATTATTTTTATGCCAAATCAAGTTCCCTGTACTACTAAGTTATCAAATATATACATTTTTATCCAAGGTACACCTTATACGATCAAAATAAGAGTAAAGTGGATATGGACGAAATAAGCACTAAAAATGTATTCATTTTTGTCAGGAGCCGTAGTCCTTATCTACCAATGAGTGCCCTGTTCTGGGGGAAATACAAAAGCAAAATGTTTTGTTATTATGAAAATACTTATACTGTTCCATACTTGAACAATGGAATTGGTGGAACAAAAATGGTGGATGCCTTGTAACAGATAAAAGTACCAGCAGTTTTACATTCAAACCCCGTTTTCTCCGTCTGCGAAAAAGCGGATATGGACGAAATAAGTACTCACACGACGAATTGTTAACATACGGTTTGGCGGCTCGGCGCCATCGGATGGAGGTGGCTGCGGGTTCCGTGATGCGCCAGCAACTGCCTCGACTACAAATAACGAGACAAGCGTTAGTGTACAAGTGATATTGTATGTTAGTACTTAAGTAGCCTTTTCACGATGGTAGTGCAATACCCTGTCTTTAAGAAGACAGCGGAACCGTTGCTTCAGTAGCCCGTTGCACCTTTCTATACCCATCCTTACGTGGCATTGTAAGTTGTTGAAGCGTTGTTCCCGCGAACCTTCTGCTGCCATAAGGTCGGGTATTAGCATCCACGGTTCCAAACTGTACCCGCTGTCGCCTAACAAATACTTTTTTGTTCGGCGATTACGCCGGTACTCGTCCACAAAGTGTTGACGTAGATTGCAGTGACGCCAAATGTACTTGTCGCTTGTACTGCCAGGATGGAGAGCTTTGACGTGCAGAATTTGCATGTTAACATCACACACCAGCTGGGCATTTATGGTATGCTGACCCTTTCTGTTTACATAATTATGTTCTGCATAGTCGGGATCAGCTGAGCTTGGAGGTACAATTGAGATGTGAGTGCAGTCAATCAATCCAAGAAGACCCATTATTCCATACTTGTTGGCAAACTCCCTTCATTACAGTTCTCTGTCCCTCGACGTCTATTGGAAATGTCACATATCGATCCATCAGTTGTGTGAGACCATTTGGTATTTCGGAAATGGCATTACTAACCGTTTTCTGGCACACTGCTAGTCACATATCATTTCCGATTCCCGTCTACAAACTGTTAGGAAGTAGCTATTTCCTTTCCATCAATGTTCTTTGACAGAAATACTTAGCTTTAGAGACGTCTCCCTCAACGAACAATAAACATTTTAATACCAATTGACATTTCTTTCTTGACAACCAACAGCTGATTTCAATGACATCGCGCATGCCCGTCTCTGCCAACTATTGTAAGAGGAAAACATTACCTCCGCTATCGTTTGAAACTGAGCGGGTAATCTTAGCCCGAGTTCATAACCATATTAATCACAAATTCATATTTGAGGGTATAATATTATCTCAATGGCTAACTGGCCTAGACCTACGACCTGAATTGGTAAGACATCGCAATTATAGATTCACAAGGTGTTTTTAGGACACGGCTGCAGCTAGACTGGCTTATCCCAGCCACGTTCCCCAATACATTTCGGAAGCTAGCTGATGCCATATATCGTAAAGATATTAGCACCTGTGTGTGGACTGGTAACGTATGTGATCGAGCCGTAGCCCTGCCCAACACTGGCTCGAGCTCGTCACAAAGTTCTATGATTACGTGACGAGGAAACCGGTAGTTTCTTGATCCTAAAAACTCGCTTTGGCCTTTCTAGATGCTCATCAACCTCTTCAACACCAAACGCGATTCCAGCACCAAACGAACATGTCTTGAAGGTTAGGTTGACGTCTGCGGCATGGGCGGTGGCGAGCTGTTGTTGTCATCGGCTGCTAGGCCTAGGCTAACGCCTACCTAACCTATAACTTCGCGGGAAATTAAAGGTCTTTTAAACAGGAAATTATTGTAATACGTTCTTGCTAAGTATTTATGTATACATTTAGCCTTGAGAATTTTTTTTTACGCGTCAGAATTTTACATGTAAAACACAAATGACACACATTTATGTATTGTTCCTCGTATAACAAGAAATTTGAAAATGAATGTCTAACATTTATTTGTTGTAGCCTGCCTGTTGTCGCACGTCAATCATTTCGGACAGATATCCACTCAATCAACACGCGGCGTACACAAACGTAGGGACTTGCACGGCATTGTAGGGTACAGTCGCTGGCTAGAGCTGAATCGAGTAGGTTCTCCAACCGAGTGTACCTTCAACTCTGTGTACATCCACTACGCGGTTCTTAACAAACGGTGGACGTGTCGACGTCCGACAGAGAATAGTTAACGATGGTTACTTTTAACAAACTTATTCCGTTATTTTTTTTATATTGTGTTGAAATAAATGTTTAAAACCAAATACATGCAACACAAATATTTTCGTTGTAACCAAAATCATATTTTAATTACATTTATGTAATCTTTTTTTGTACTAATTAAAAATACCTATGTATACAATTTACTATGTTGTTGTTTTACATCACTGCCGACAGTCCACATTTTCCTATAATGTTGTTGCGTAGTATACAGAGTCAAGTGTCCTGTAGGGGTCCGGGATCCGAATCCCACAATTTTCAAGTTTCTTTCTTTACTCAAGTATATACGACACTTTTACACGACATGTACGCTCAGGTACTTGAAAATGTGTCTTCTACTTTCAAATTTTTTTCCATGAACAATTTTTTTTTTAGTGTAGTAGACCTGCGGGCCTAGGCCTAGCCTTATGCTCAGTGTAGGACACGACTGCTTCGGCCTAGCATATACTTAGGCTTAGGGCTAGGCCTAGAGCATAGACCTAGTAAAACTTTGCATTTCCTTGGCTAGTATGTAACTTTAAACACAGTCACTTAGGCATGAGTTCTCGCATTAAGGCTCGCTTTGCAGTTTTACTATCACGACTGCATCAGCGAATTATACGACAGTTTAAAATCAGCTAGAACTAGGCGTAGGCCTAGACTCCTGGGTCAACAGAGTAGGCCTATGCCTAATTTCGGCCCATGACAATCTATTTTTTTCTGTAATCATTAATCACACAGGCCTACATGTCCTACATTAACTAGGCCTACTCCTGGATAAACTAACGCCTAAGCCTTGGCGACCAATTGTATACTAAGCTTGTCATGGATGTAGGCCGAATTGTAGCAGAGTAGGCCTACGCCTACTTATTGCCCTTGATCATCTATTTGTTACTGTAATGCCTTGCAGTTTTCCTATCACGACTGCATCGGCGAATTATACAAGAGTTAAAAATCAGCTAGAACTAGGCGTAGGCCAGGACTCCTGGTTCAAGAGATTAGGCCTATGACAATCTTATTGTTACTGTAATCATTTATCACACAGGCCTACATGTCCTACATTTACTAGGCCTACTCCTGGATAAACAAACGCCTAGGCCTTGGCTACCAATTGTTTACTAACCTTGCCATGGATATAGGCAGAATTGTAGCAGAGTGGGCTTATGCCTACTTATTGCCCTTGATTATATATTTGTTACTGTTATCATTTTTTACACACGCCTAGATGCCCTACATTAACTAGGCCTACTCCTGGATAAACAAACAACAAACGCCTAGGCCTTAGTCTGCCATGGATGTAGGCCAAAGTCTAGTGGACCTCCATGCCTAGACCTAGCATTATGCTCAGCGTAAGACATGAATGCTTTGGCCTAGCATATACCTGGGCGTAGGGATCAATGTAATGGGGAAAGGATGTATGGCAAATGACTTGAGGAGACACATTATTTGTTTTTTTTAATTTTTATTTTTGGGGGTGTTCGGGAAAGTACACCTTCCCGCAGTTGTGGAGGTGGTATACAGGCCCGTTAAAGGTGTCTCCGGCAGCGGGGCGCTGCCGCCGCCTCCTCTGGCGCCGACCGCCACGATTATTCCTTTTTCGTTTCTCTGTGGGCAAGACACAAACGTTTCAATTTACGTTACACCAAAGTGGTGTACTGTGCTATGCTAATAATGGAATAGATAATAATTTCAAATTACAGTAGTTTGTTATGGAGGAACACATTTTACGTTAGGTAATTGTTTACATACTGTTCTGCGGGTCGGCGCCTCCATGCTGCCTCGGTGGCGGCAGCTCCTCCTGCCGGGACGAGCCGGCCACCCCCACCACTACAAAGAAGGAGACAAGCGTTAGTGTACAAGTGACACGAGCAAATGTTATCGTGACCTCATCTCACATCCAACCGTAAACTAGATAGGCCTACATGTAAGAATAAACATTACACACACCAAAAGTGGTGTACTGGGCTATGCTAATAATGGAATAGATAAGAATTTCAAATTACAGTTGTTTGTTATGGAGAAACACATCGTTAGGTAATTGTTTACATACTGTTTGGCAGCTGCTGTGAGCCAGCGACCTGGCGGCCACCGGCCACCACCTCCACTACAAAGAAGGAGACAAGCGTTAGTGTACAAGTGATATTGTATGATCATTCTTATTATAATGATGATTATTATTGTGAATACAGGGGAAAAGTCACAAACGTTTCTATTTGTGTAACATTGCTGTATAGATTGTGTCTTCAATATGGACGTGACAAATGTGACCGAGACCTCGTCTCACGTATAACCTTCAACTAGACACGTTTTCGGGTAGACACAACATACCAGAATACACAGATTAATGTACTGTGTAAATGTTTACATACCTTCCACAACCTCCGCCTCTACAGACGGTGGAGGTGGCGGCGGTGGAGGCGGCGGAGGTGGCACCGTGGTAGCGGCCCTACGACGCTCCATTTCGGCTACAAGGAACAACACAGGCGTTAGAATACAAGTGAAATTGTATGTTGGTTCTGATTATTATGGTAATTATTATTGTCAGTACAGTGGTCTGAAACTTTTTTACAAACTTCTACACACTCAAGTAGCTACGATTCTAAATATTGCACAATTCTTTACCACATGTCTGATGTTCCATTACATAAACGCTGACTATTGTCATTTCATGTTATATACATGTATTGTTACCTCGGTATTCGGGCCCCGCCTCAAACTGCTCTACAACCTGTGCCACAAGAGGTGGATATTTTCCTCTTCTGCAAACAACAAGACAATCTTTAGCATATGACTAACAGTACAATTGTCTCTTGCTTCTTTTCTGCTAATTAGTGTTGCAACACTCAGTACCTACGACATGGGCCTACATATGGGTAACGAACTGCAATAGAATCATCTAGTCTAGAGTAGGCCTGTCCACTTAGCTAGGCCTATGGCCTACGCCTAGTATCCTCTTATTTCATTCAAAGTACTATTAGTACCGCTACGTAGGCCTACTAACTGTTAAGAATTAGGCATTTTCATTACATTCCTCTGCTACAAATAACAATAAAATCTGTAGCTTAACACTGACAGTACATTACATCTTTTCACACTACATGTATTTTGATAACTTTCTGCTTAATACTGTTGCAACACTCATTAACTACGACATACATCTAGGCTATGAACTGCACAACAATAATCAAGTCGAGAGTAGGCCTGGTCCACCTAGGCCTAGCTACCTAGGCCTATTACCTACGCCTAGTATCCTCTATTTTCATTCAGAGTACTATTATTACCGCCACGTAGACCTACAAACTGTAAATAAGTAGCTATTTCCTTTCCATTAATGTCCACACCCCAATCCCCTTTCCTCCACCCTCCCCTTTCCACCCCGCCCTCGTATTGGCCCCTTTCCTCAAACAGCCCCCTATTTCATCTTCATATATCACCCACTCATTGTCTCGATTAGCCTCGTTGCAAAAATATGAGACGTTAAGCCCAAATAATCAAATCTTTGACAGGAATACCTAGCTTTAGAGACGTCTCCCTCAACGAACAAGAAACATTTCAATACAAGTTGCCATTTCTTTGCTGATAACCAACAGCTGATTATGAAAGCGCACAGCCAACTATTCAAAGAGAAAAAGCCTTGCCAACCTATCGTTTGAAAGTAGGCGGGTTAACTTATCGCGAGTTGAAAAATAAAAATTCTTCACCAAACAATTTGCAACTTATGTACTTCGGGCATCTTTTTTTCTCAACGGCTACTAGCCCTACGACCTGAATTTCTTGACCTGCCCAGGGACTGCTACCTTATCGTTGTGGGCGCATTGATGATTCCTGGAACTATGCCGGCGGGAGCGTATGCTTCTGGTAGTGCCAGCCTAGCCGGACAGGCCGAGGAGGAGAAGTCAGACGAAATGCAGTCCTCAACCTCCCCCCTTCCTTTTCCTCCCCCTTCCAATTTTTCACCCCGCCCTCCTACTTGCCCATTTCCTCCAAACAGCCACCTATTGCATCTTCATCCATCACCCACTCATTGTCTCGATTAGCCTCGTTGCAAAAATATGAGACGTTAAGCCCAAATATCAATCACCAGGGACTGCTATCTTATCGTGGTGGGCCGGTTTCGTTAACTCGACAGAGAGATTTCCCGCCCCAAATGCAGATACGCAGGGGTGTACTTCGTGGTTTTATGCTTACTTGTACGGAAGACATACTGCACTTGTGGGAAAAGGGTATCCCACTTGCGTTGATTGTACTAAGTCAGGTTATTCCTGACAATCCGGATCCGGAGGAACTCAGGATACTTGGAAAAGATGAACTTGTCAATCAAAAGTAGGTGGTTGATCTCTGCCCCTCTCAGCAGAAGAAGAATGTTCCTGAAAAGATAAGCATTCACATGGGTGCCCCTTGCGATGTCCGAGCATGTGATAAAGAGGGCTCTTCTTAAGAGGAAACTGGCTGATAAAGCCGCATGACATGCAGATAGAACTTTTTGTGATGGGTAGACTGCTTCGTTCCAGATACACTCTTCTTCAGGTATGCCGAGGCATCCTCGAAAAGTGCGGATCCGATTTTTCATCCACCCATCGTAACCCTGGGGACTTACTTGTTTACCTATCATCAGCATAAGTATTCCTATCATGAGGATCTGTTGCCTTCTATCATCGAAGTGATTGTACATCTCGGCTGGAGCAAATTTTCTAAAAAATCCTATGGCTCTCTCTCTTACCTGGTCAGACACCTCATCCACTGAATCTAGGACTTGGTAATAAGGCTCAAGATCACACTCCAATAATGCAGCCCGGAGGGATCCTCTAGAGTCCACGGCACCCACCGGGACCATGTTTGTCAGCAGGCTGATTAGTCCCCCATACAAGTTTTGGATGGGGATTGCATTATCATCCTCAGAGTAAAAGGATGCATATGCTAAGCCGAGCATGAGGCCTCGGGTTCTAACTTCTAACACTATTCAATTGACTGCGAGGAGCATAGATAGTTACCTGATTAGAGCGAATGGGGGTCAGTTGAATAATCCTCCGAGCCTCTGGCTTGAAACCTTTGGCCTGTGTGAGACTGAGGGAACCAATGCTGGGATGGCAACGGATTCCATCGAGGATTACATAATTGTTTGCCATTGGCACCTGTGCTACTATCTGTCTTGACTCCAAGTATGGGGTTGAGTCCGAGAGTCCAAGGAGCTAGTATGCTTACGCAGTCGATCTATAATGGAGAAATAGAACAGGAACAACCTTTCAGGTATCCGTGATCACAATCCTATAAGTGACTGCTAAGTTAGGTCTTTGTTGGGCTTAGGAAAATTTACAATGGACTCCGCTTTCTCAGGTTCCACATGCAACCCAGTGTTGTCAATGACATATCCCAAGTAACGAAGCTCTGGCCGAACAAATTGGCACTTTTCTGCATTGAAATACAGAAAGGCTTCCCTTTACCGATGAAAAATGTCTTCAATACTTCAAGATGCTTTTGAAAAGTAGGTGTAATGACAATGATATCGTCTAAATATACAAAAACGTATGGTTCGAGATCCGGCCCCAAGACACGATCGATCAGACGTTGCCATGTGGCTGGGCTATTGTGCAAGCCGAATGGCATTCTCTTAAACTGATACAGTCCTCTCCCTGGAACGGTGAAGGCAGTTCTCTCCTTACTCGATTCCTCTACCTCAATCTGCCAGAAGGCGTTTTTAATATCTAACGAGGAAAGATAGCGACACTCCCGTAACCGGTCTAAGATAGATGAGATGTATGGAATCGGATAGGCGTCTCTCTTGGTCAGGGCATTTACCTTGCGGTAATCGACAACAAAACGATATCCTCCTGATGGCTTTTTGACTGGTAACAAGGGCGAGCTCCACGGACTCTTAGAGTGCTCAACGATTCCATCTTCGAGCATCTTGTCCAACTCCCTATGTATTTCCTTTTGCACAATAGGAGAAACAGGGTAATATCGCTATTTTACCGGGGTGGCACTTCCGGTGTCTATCCGATGCTGCACTAAAGGGGTAGGTTTAGTGGCTGAAGATACTGAAGGTAAATTTGCTTGCAACATAGCTGTTAGTCGCCGTTCCTGTTCACTGGTAAGATTTTCCCTTGTACGAATTACTCGCAAGGAGTTGATAGTCAGATCAGTTGACTCCGAGTAGGACCATTTGCCTGCATGAATGTCTGGTACGATTTCCATCCGAGACCTGAAGTCCATTCCCAGGATTAAGCTAGTGGTTATCGAAGGAACAACAAGAACGGGAAGAACAATATGTTTTCCCCCTAGTGAAAATGGTAAACCTACTACTCCAAGCACATTGCAGGAAGCACCGTTGGCAACAAACACATTATCTTTGGCCGGTTGAACCTTGAAGCCCATCTTCTGGGTAAAGCTCCAACCCTGTTCACCAATAAATGTGCGAGAAGATCCCGAGTCTAACAAACCCTTCACAGATCTATTCAAAATGTTGACAGTGAGGTACAAGCGACCATCTTCCTTATTTCGAATCATCCATAGTGAAGAAGGATCAGATTTTTCTTCATTTTGAATAAGCAATGGAGCCTTATTCCTCTGACAACACGTGCGGACTGCTACTCGCGTGCTGCTCCGGCGTTTCCCGATCTTTGCGCGCATTTAGTACAATTGCTACGACTAAACCCTCCACGACCACAGCCTACACAAAACAGTGCTTTCGTAGGATTTGGACAGTGTAGAAACCGATGCCCTTCTATCTGGCAGTCCCAACATTTCAGAGGTTTGCGACGAGTAGCCCCACTAGCAGTAATGGGACGGGTCTCTTCGACTTCCGCCAGCTCTACTCTAGCCTAAGGTTTCATATGCCCATGGTATGCTAGATCGGGTTCAAGTGATAACCTAACCGAAGGTGGAGGAACAAATGTTTTGGCTAACTCCAACCTATCTTCCACTTTGCGGCCTAACCGTTGGATCTCCTCAACTGAGGTAAGTTCATGAAGGCAAAGTCGTTCCATTATGTAGGGTTGGATGTTCTCCTTTATAATCCGCAACTTCTCGGCTTCGTCAAAGTTATACGAAAGTCTACTAAAGAGATTGTCCATCACAGCCAAATATATTCCTAGCCGCTCCGTAGAACCTTGAGTCCTTGACTTGATTTCATCTAACAGCCTATCATCGTAATTGCTGGGATTAAATTCTCGACGCAGTTCTCTGACTAGATCATCCCAAGAATTAATACGTCGACGTATGGAGCGAAACCATATCAAGGCAGGCCCTGTGAACAGATCTACAGCTTACTCCCACAGACTGTGCTTTGAAACTCTACGAGCGGTACTGAGCTCGCCAACCCGTTCAAGAAATGCTCCTAGACTTTGGTCCGCCTCGATCCCACTAAATTGAATTCCCCACCTACTCACAGGAATATGCTTCTTTTCTACACGAGTGGTACGAGTAACCTCAACTTGGGCATTATCTTGAGCAAGAAGACTGACTGCTTCATCTAAAGCTTCATACCGCTGTTTCACAACGCCTAGAGAAGCTTTAGCTGACTGTATCTTGGGGACAGTATCATCGCCCACAGGAATCAACTCAATACGTCTCTCAAGAAACGAAAAATTCAATGTTATACGACGAGCTTGTGCCGGTTCGCCCTCAAAATCCGACACAAGTTTGGTAAGCTCCAGTATCTTTTGAGTCTATTGCAGCGAGCTCCTGCTGAGTTAGCTCGTTCATCATGTACTGATTAACACAACTCAATATAATATGTAAACGTTCGGTACCTATAACAACAAGAATATATTCAAAAAGAAGAAAAGAAAGGAACAAACTCACCGAACCAATCTGCAAACAAATACAACCAACCAAAGGCCCCTTCGTTGGGCGCCAGTGGGTATTGTAATACATGCCTGGGATACTTTATAATAAATGTTTGGCGCCAGTTTATGTCACGTCCCCAACAATCTCGTAGGAACAGTGCTGACGGTGCTCACGGCTGCTCAGTGGAGAAGGGGTGGTGAGCTGCTGGTTGTTTACCCGCAAGTCGGTTCCGAGTGTCTGCCTGGGCGCCACGTTGTTCGAAGAAAATAGAAAATAAGCAATGAGTACGTCTAGGTCGGCACGAACAACGAACTTCCAAGGTGGAAAGTGACCCAGAGACGCTAGATAGTGTATTCTATAGGCATTTATTATAAAGTATCGCAGGCATGTATTACAATACCCACCAAAGAACATTTCCATGGAAAAATATTCTAGACTCTCACTGTCATACATTATGCACACACAAGGTTTCAAAATATAAATATATATACCCTTGTAAATAACGATAAACCTTTTTGCTATAGCATAACCTTAATTCAAAATTATTCCTAGTTCTACACAAAGATGGCCATCGTACATGGGTTTTACTGGTCCAGGGTTGACCCTGAGCTGCTATAAACAAATTATTACAAATCACTAAATTACTACTTAATATAATATATATATTTTTAGAACTAATGCTTAATACAGTTACACATCTTGTAATTAGGATGGAACGTTTAGTGTTTCCCCGTTTGGTTATTGGTGTTGTGACACCCCTGGTCCCTGCGGTCTGACGTCCTGTCCCCCCTTGACTTGAGGTCGCCAAGCTGCCACGCCCGACAAGGTCCGCTTCACGGCCTCGAACGCTGTAGCCCCGACAATGATAAGACGCCCCCAAAAGAGGTACTAAGGGAGTGCAATGAAGCCTGTACGCGGACGACCCACGCGACGTACAATGGATCTGATTCGGATCTGGCTTTATTCTTCATCATCATCTTTCTCATCTTCATTATCACCCGCTCATCGTCTCGATTGGCCATAGTTGCGAAAATATGAGACGTTAAGCCCCATTAATCAATCAATCATCAATCAACGCCCTAGCGCCTACTTTACGCTGGGACCCTGGCTCCTGCACTAAGTTCCTGAAGGAGGGATACACACAGTTACCTCCCATCCTTCTAGATCAAATCCCTACTAACAAAATAAATATTGGAATAATGGAATACGAAGCTTACCGCTATACGGAACTATCGTGGCACAGAAGACGGACAAAGAGAGCTAAACCCAGGCTCAGCACGACCGACACCTCCAACGACGATCTCGGACACACCGCTCAAGTCTGCTGTCAAGCAATGTCCCTGCCCGATACGCCCCCTGGAGCGCCTTCTCAATCCAACGCCCCACCGCCTCATATAGAGGTGCTCCACGATCGCAAGGAGAAAGGAATAATGCGGCGGGATGTATAAACGCGGAGTATTCAACTGAACTGATAGAGAAGTACACAGGAGTGGGCCAATGTACAGAAACCCTGTCCGGCTGACTGACACTAGAAACGGGATAATAATTGTAGGGGGAACAGCCCAATAATAATTAAGACGTTTCACCTCCCCTCTTCTTCCTCTAGCAAAATTAACAATTTTGCTCCCGATCAGCGACCCGCTTTAAATCGACGACATGCCGGCGTCCTCCGATCTTCCCCGTAGCGTCCTGTAGCTCCATCACGACAGGTGATATTCGATGAGTGATTGTATATGGACCAACATATTTTTTGGCCAATTTAGCTGTAAAGTGCTTGCTTGCATCAGATAGGACGATGTTTCTTCTCCACACTCGCTCACCAACCTGATACTCCTCTGGGCGATGTCGTAGGTTGTAGTGGTGTTCCTGTTTCCTTTGTGCGTCTTGAACATTTATTTTCACTCGCTCCCGGATGTTGTCCAAACTGGCCCCGCGCTCTTCAATTCCGAGTACCACTTCTTCTCCTTGACCGTCCAGAAGCGTCCGGTTTCGTTAACTCGACAGAGAGATTTCCCGTCCCAAATGCAGATACGAAGGGGTGTACTTCGTGGTTTTATGCTAACTTGTACGGAAGACATACTGCACTTGTGGGAAAAGGGTATCCCACTTGCGTTGATTGTACTTAGTCAGGTTATCCCTGACAATCCGGATCCGGAGGAACTCAGGATACTTGGAAAAGATGAACTCGTCAAACAAAAGTAGGTGGTTCATCTCTGCCCCTCTCAGCAGAAGAAGAATGTTCCTGAAAAGATAAGCATTCACATGGGTGCCCCTTGCGATGTCCGAGCATGTGATAAAGAGGGCTCTTCTTAAGAGGAAACTGGCTGATAAAGCCGCATGACATGCAGATAGAACTTTTTGTGATGGGTAGACTGCTTCGTATCAGATACACTCTTCTTCAGGTATGCCGAGGCATCCTCGAAAAGTGCGGATCCGATTTCGCATCCACCCATCGTAACCCTGGGGACTTACTTGTTTACCTATCATCAGCATAAGTATTCCTATCATGAGGATCTGTTGCCTTCTATCATCGAAGTGAGTGTACATCTCGGCTGGAGCAAATTTTCTAAAAAATCCCATGGCTCTCTCTCTTACCAGGTCAGACACCTCATCCACTGAATCTAGGACTTGGTAATTAGGCTCAAGATCACACTCCAATAATGCAGCCCGGAGGGATCCTCTAGAGTCCACGGCACCCACCGGGACCATGTTTGTTAGCAGGCTGATTAGTCCCCCATACAAGTTTTGGATGGGGATTGCATTATCATCCTCAGAGTAAAAGGATGCATATGCTAAGCCGAGCATGAGGCCTCGGGTTCTAACTTCTAACACTATTCAATTGACTGCGAGGAGCATAGATAGTTACCTGATTAGAGCGAATGGGGGTCAGTTGAATAATCCTCCGAGCCTCTGGCTTGAAACCTTTGGCCTGTGTGAGACTGAGGGAACCAATGCTGGGATGGCAAGGCCAACGTCTTCAAAATAAAGCATAGTGAATTCAGAATTATTTTCGGAATAACCTGTAGCGTACCCACCCTATTCACTATTCACTATTAATTTTTTTGTAATTAATATTATAAGTATATGTTTTTCTTATTATTCCATTATTTCATTTACTTTTATACTTGTGAATGATGATGTGAATTGAAGAATCGTAAGAGGCGACGAAGAAGACCCTGTCTCTTTCCCTCCACTTTTCCACTGAATAATCCTCCTACTTGGCCCTGCCCACCTTTGTTGGACTCCCGTTTGACGACCCACGCGACCTGCAATTGATCTGATTCGGATCTGGCTTTATTCTTCATCATCATCTACATTACCACCCGCTCATTGTCTCGCTTAGCCATCGTTGCACAAATATGAGACGTTAGCCCCATTGATCAATCAATCGAGTAATTTAAGGTTCATTTAAGGTTCTAACCCATAGGAAGTTCCAACTCCTTAAGTAGTAAAGTTATTGATGACGCATGGTCAATGTACAATGTACTTGCACTCAATCTCACGGAGCGGAGCGGTACATCCTACCCCTACGACCGCTCATCTCAGACTGACCTGATCCTACCGGTGAAAAGTGTCTCCACGGGGCAACACTCCGCGTTAAGGATCTTACACGATATAAAACTAATTCACCACCTGTGGAGCAGCTTGCCGCAGTGGCACCAGTGGCGTCGTTACAACGGAATAATGAAAACTCGGCCCGATATTGTAGTAAGGTTTTAAAGGAATCTGGGATACGAAATCAAAAAAACTTTTATGGTTTGTCGGCGTTAGGTGTCTTTTTATATTTTAAGAAATTATCTAAAATAAATACTTACTTAAATAAATTAAATACTCACCCCCTGAACATTCAATGAATAATAGGACTTTCTATTCATAATATTGAAAGCATCAGCCCGAGATGGCTTCTTGATCGGTATATGTGTACCATCAATACACCCGATAACTCCAGGGAAGTTATTTGCAGTGTTGAATGCAACTTTCACATCCATTATTTCCTCCCGTGTGGTTGGAAATCTGATGTGATGTGGCATTCTTGTGCATAAGGCATTACAAAACCTGTGCAATGTCCGGCTCACGGTGGACTGATTTATTATGTGGTAGTGAATTTGGCCGATTACACTCTGGAAACTTCCAGTAGCTAGTAGACGCAAACTGACTAGAACCTAGAAAATATAACATTTAGGGACTTGATTTTGGGTTATACTCATTATTCATTACTATTGCAATGAGTAGACACATAGCCCTGTGCTATGTCTTTACTCAAGTAGGCCTATGCGGGCCCTTGTATAACTAAATTGAAAATGTTGCTAAACGCACACAAAATTATATAGCTGTAGGCCCAACGATTCAGGCATATGATTAAGAAAACTGAATGCTGCAGCATGCATGCAGCCCACTCAAGTGTTAAATGTTAATTACTTTAAGGCTGCAAATGGGCCATAACTACCCGTTGGCAACCTGTCCCAACCTGCCTTCCACCCACCCACCCTCATCAGTTCATATCCCTCGTTGTAATTTTAAATTCCCTTACTGATTCACACTCAACATCCTCCTCGGGTAACTCATTCCATTCTTTAACCGTTCTTTCAACAAATCTAAACCTACCCAGATCACTTCTTACCACCTGCCACCGAAACTTCCATTTATGATCCCCCCTCGCTCTGTATACCCCTTCTTGCAATCTGCTACGGGTTTCCCCCACCAGCCCGTCTGGGCCCGGGGAAGAATAGGCCCAGAGTGACTCTGCTAGTCGTAAGAGGCGACAAAAGGAGACCCTATCCCTCCCCGCCCCCACTGTCCCATTGAATATTTCTCCTCCCACTTGGCCCTGCCCTCCCTTGCTGGACTCCCGTATGACGACTCACGCGACGTACAATGCCGTCGTCGGGCCCACCAGTACCGTCCTGGTCCTCCATGTCACCACACTTGTAGGGTGGGGCAATACTTTCCTGTAGCTGCGGATCCACCAAGTAGCTGTATTGTATTGGATTGGATTGGATTTATTCGACGTTGTAAGAAAAACATGTTAAAATGTTTAATCCATGGCAAGTGAAGCTAATTCCACAATTAATTATCAAGTGAAAATATGAACAAAATAGCACATGGCTAAGATACATGGTAAGATCCACAAGTAAAAGGTTCAGTACGCAAAGCAAAGGCCTACACAGTACACAGACCTCAAATAACTCATCCACACTGTAATATGAATCCTGAATAAATACGGTGGGTGAAGGAGGGTTGTTGGAGTAAAGACATGTTATGTTCTACGATTGATTCACTTTTGTCGCATGTTGTGCCTAATGTTTAACATTAATGTATTGCCTCATGCATTGTTCTCTATATTAACCTTGGTACTTTCTGTTATGATTCAAGATAATATACATGAAAGTTATGTTTACCGAGAAGGGGGAAAGATAAAAGAGTAAACTATAATAATAATATATTTAAATAACTATAAATAGAATACAACTTACCATTGGATGAAGTCCAGCGTGCAAGCTATATCATGTGGATGTGCTATGTTAAAAACATGATATGGTTTAAACATCGCCATTGATGCATCGAATGTGATTGGAAGGATTTCCCCAAATGGAACTTTTTCTACAACAACCTTGCAGCATGGGGCATCCGTCACTGTCGTGAGATCTCCTACATTGACCAACTCATCAGCATAAGAATAATGAAACAGTTAAGTAACGTATTTAAAGTATACGTCCATTTACTTTCTACTGTTAATGTAGGCTACTTTTCCTTATTTATTACCTTTTCCTTATTTATTTACGTAATTTTTCATTCATTTCATTCCTTGATGGGGGTTAAGGAACAAGAAGAGGTACTAACGGAGGGTTGATTCTTTCCACACACCTAAAAAAATCAATTGAGTTCTAGTAGTTAAGAGGGACCGTGGACAATGAAATATAAAAATTGGCATTCATCATAGATTATAGGATTGGTTTAAAAGACGTAGGACCCGTCTCGGCCCGGGGTAGAATAGGCCCCATTAATCAATCAATCTCTTAAAAGAAGTAGTTCCGTGTTAGAATAATGTATGGTCCAATAAATAATGTAGAACTATACTACTGTTAACTCAGAGTTCAGGCCTTCCACTGATGCCATTTCATCTTCTTGATTTTCGAAAATATATACAAGTCAAGTAAATGTCTATCCCCAAGCACTCATGAAAAAAAATGCATTGCATATTTTCTAAATTGCCAATGGTCGTAATTTTGTACTATGGCCCCCTGCAAACTTTGCTTAGTAGCCTGCTTAAAAACGCTTAAGTAAACTAAAAAAGTAACTAACCCTGCTTAAATAACACCCCAATCCCCTTTCCTCCCCTTTACCCTTTCCTAACGCGCCCTCCTACTTGCCCCATTCCTCCAAAGAGCCCCCTATTTCATTTTCATTATCACCCACTCATCGTCTTGATTAGCCAAGTTGCAAAAGATAAGACGTTAAGCCCAAATATCAATCAGTAGCCTGCTAAAAGTATAATCCAATTAAAGACAGAAATTGGCATTGTTTTACATAGGGCGCCAATTATTCATGTTTAGCAAGGTATTATTTATAATAATTGATAGTTCAATGTTTCTCTTACTACTCGTCACGAGAGAATGACATTTACTTCCCAACCATAATGTCTATTAAGTTCTTATAATCCAATTAAAGACAGAAATAGGCATTGTTATGCTTTAAGAACCAAAAATTAATGTTTTGTAAAACATTATTTTTAATTGTAGACAGTGGAAACTCGCTTCTATACAAAACTTAACGATACAAATTTTCAGACTATTGAAATGTGGATTTAGGCTTTCGGGCTATGTAACCCAAATCCAATCGTGAAAGCACTGATTAAAACACTCGTCGCTACAGCTCGATCAACCCTCAACAATAACAATGGCAGCACACCGTAGAAATACACTCAACATAGCGGCATGGAACGCTAACGGTCTTCGCAACAAAAAGAGCGAAATTCACCACTTTCTACACCAGCATCGCATCCATGCGCTGCTGGTGTCAGAGACACACCTCGAAGACCACGTGAAATTCTGTCTCGACAGCTACAAAATGTACAGAGCCGACAGACCAAAGAAGCACCCGAACCATCCGCCATCAGGAGGAGTAGCCATCTTCATCCATACAAGCATCAAGCATCATGCAATCTCCACGGGGAAGACGGGTCACATAGAAGCCACAGGGGTTGCGCTCTCCACGCCCTCCGGTCCCCTGGAGCTAGTAGCAGTCTACCGCCCACCCAGCAAGAAACTGCTCCCAGAAGACCTAGACGGGCTGGCCGCCACAACCCAGCAACGCATAGCTGCAGGAGACCTAAATGCAAAACATCATGACTGGAACTCGCAGAGGATAACGACGGCTGGACGGACGCTCAAGCTTCATGAAAAACAAAACAACTACACGGTGGCAGGGCCTACATCGCCGACCCACTACCCTTTTACAGCAGACCAGACAGCGGATGTACTGGACATCGCACTCCTCTACAACATCGAACTCACATACTCGCTACACACAATAGCAGAACTAACTTCCGATCACAACCCTATCTTGTTGAAACTATCACAAGAAGTCATCCCGCAAGAACCGAGGACCTTCCTTGCATATCATAAAGCAGACTGGATACTTTTCAAGCAGATGATCATCGACAATCTTCCATCACCCGAGGAAACCATCGCACTAGAATCATCACAGCCTCAATCGAGACTGCCATCCCACGCGTTGAACCACGGCGAAAAATAACCTTTGATCTCCCTCACGGACTCAAACGCTCGGTCGAACTGAAAAATGCAGCCCGCCGCCTCTGGCAGCGCAATCGAACTCCGGACCTGCGACGTCGATACAATCACCTGGCACGCACAATAAAACAACAAATACAAGAACATCGGAACAACCTCTGGGAAACCAAACTGGAAAAACTTGAAGCCACGAACACCAAGCAAGCTAACGATGCCGCTGACTGTTCATGCGCCCCACGGGACTTCTGGAGGCTAACAAAACTCCTGCAAACTAAACGACCGGCCGAGCCTCCACTACAAAGCACAACCGGCCTCGTCTTCACTAACAAGGACAAAGCCGAAGTACTTGCAAACGCCTTCGCGGACACGTTTACCCTCAACCCGCCAACGGCCGACACGCAAAGCCTACTCGACGAACTAGACCGGTGTGAAAACAACCACCACCCCCAACCGGCAGCAGAACAAACCATCGAACAATGCACACTGTTCGAACTCGCGGACATCATCAGCGTGCTCCCGCCAAAGAAGGCTCCAGGTTTCGACCTCATAACTGTCCAACTAGTCCGACAACTACCACACGAAGCAGCAGAACATCTGGTCAAGCTATTCAACATAGCACTCAACATGCAGCACTTCCCGGCGCCGTGGAAACTAGCCCGAGTAATTGCAATTTGCAAACCAGGAAAACCACCGTCCCAGCCAACGAGCTACCGCCCAATCAGCCTCCTCAGCACCCTGGGGAAACTACTGGAGCGGGTGTTCCTCCGGCGCCTAAACAAGGCTATCGAACAATCAGGCGCGCTGCCCGACTTCCAATATGGATTCCGTCCTGGGCACTCCACGGTTCATGCTCTGTCTAGAATGACCGACAAAATAACATCGGCATTCAACAAGCGCCACTACGCCACGGCTGTCTGTCTCGACGTTGCGAAGGCCTTCGACCGGGTCTGGCATGATGGTCTAATGCTAAAGATGCACAGACTCGGCATTCCTCGTGAACTGACAGGCTTCATCCGTTCTTACCTCCAACATCGAGAATTCGCCGTCGCGTGGCAAGACGGCATGTCCACTCTCAAGCCGATACATGCAAAAGTGCCGCAGGGTTCGGTAATCGGACCAACCCTGTTCTCCTTATTCACTCACGACATACCGGTACCATCAAACCAAGATCACGTCACGGCTACATTATTTGCTGACGACTTCTCGGCTGTGGCAACCGGCCTGCATCCAGCATTAGCACTGCGCCGGCTAACCGAGTACACAAACACAGTCATGCCTTGGTACACCTCGTGGCGCATAGCAATCAATCCCGCCAAAACTACAGCCACCCTGTTCTCAAGAAGAAAGCCGAAGAACCCTGCGTCTCCATTCACGCTACGAGGACGCGTCGAGCCTCCATTACAAATACATGGAACAACAGTCCCGTGGACAAAAACAAGCTACTGTCTAGGGGTAACTCTAGATAGCAAACTCCTTTGGAGAGAACACATCAGCAAAGTCAGCGCGAAAACATCATGCAAAGTAGGAGCCCTGCGCTCCCTCCTACTGTCTACTTCCTTGACCACAAGATCAAAAATACAACTCTACAAGATGGCGCTTCGGCCCACTTTCACGTATGCAGCGCCGGTCTGGGCAGGGACAGCGGACACCAATCTGCTACCGCTCCAACGCCTACAAAATAGAATACTTCGCCAAATCGCCCGAGCGCCGCGCTCTACTCCGATTCGTGAACTCAACGACCAGCTTGTTGTGGACAACGTCCTCCCGCATTTACACAAGCTCTCCAAGAGGTTCTACGAACGAGCCAGGACATCAAAACATCTAATCGTTGCCAACCTTGCAGCAATAACAGTCCACCCGTCGGACAAGTACAGGCGCCCGATCGCCTCACAAGGAGAACCAGACACGAGACCACCGCGGAAACGCATCAAACTGGCCTAGCAGCATCACCGGTATCATAGAGATACACCCAAGCGCCCATAGTGAGCGCAACTCGCAACAATCAAGAGACCATATCCACTACCCAATCATTGGTCGATGGCCGCATAAATGGCCGGTACCGATACTAGTGCACCAACTGGTCACACTAACAAAGACAAAACGGGAGCAAGAGCACAGTTCTTCGACACACCTAGTCTAGTACAGACGCTCCAGCACGCGCGAAGCCGTCCCCGCTTGAAACTGTGTAGGCCTCTGGTGGTCCGCGGCAACACGCTAACCCTGTCAGATTCGAAGAACCGAGCCAGAAGAAGCAAGCCCGCACTCGTAACAGTGTTAGGACTAAACCTTTGGCTCGCGGCTGTAGAGAGTGCATATAGGGACTTGGAATCTTTTTGGTGAGATAGCTAACTGCTCAAATGTTGCTGCGTTTGCCAACTACATAAAGTCAATGTTAACATTTTCATCTCGAGTTGGAGATAGAAAATATTCTCAAGTTCTGTGATACAAGTGTTAGTATTTTTATTAAAAGTTCATTACCTTTCAATTTTCGAAGTGTTAATTTCTTATCCGGTTTTCCAACATCAGTTTTTTTCGTTCTCGAAATTCAACACCACATTTTCCCACTCTTCCCAAGGGGCGCCGAATAATTGCCAGTCGCAAGACAGCCGCAAGCATTCCACCCCAAGGGTAACACTACCTACACTCCCGGAGGGAAGCCGAATAGTTGCCAGTCGCAAGACCGCCGCAAGTATTCCATCCTGAGGGGAACAAACATACACTCTTCCCAAGGGGCGCCGAATAATTGCCAGTCGCAAGACAGCCGCAAGCATTCCACCCCAAGAATAGCACTACCTACACTCCCGGAGGGAAGCCGAATAGTTGCCAGTCGCAAGACCGCCGCAAGTATTCCATCCTGAGGGGAACAAACATACACTCTTCCCAAGGGGCGCCGAATAATTGCCAGTCGCAAGACAGCCGCAAGCATTCCACCCCAAGGGTAGCACTACCTACACTCCCGGAGGGAAGCCGAATAGTTGCCAGTCGCAAGACTACCGCAAGTATTCCATCCTGAGGGGAACAAACATACACTCTTCCCAAGGGGCGCCGAATAATTGCCAGTCGCAAGACAGCCGCAAGCATTCCACCCCAAGGGTAGCACTACCTACACTCCCGGAGGGAAGCCGAATAGTTGCCAGTCGCAAGACCGCCGCAAGAATTCCATCCTGAGGGGAACAAACATACACTCTTCCCAAGGGGCGCCGAATAATTGCCAGTCGCAAGACAGCCCGCAAGACAGCCGCAAGCATTCCACCCCAAGGGTAGCACTACCTACACTCCCGGAAAGAAGCCGAATAGTTGCCAGTCGCAAGACAGCCGCAAGCATTCCATCCCTCTTTACACATATAGCCACAACTACACGAGAGAAAAAGTTTCTTATAGTAAGCTTCTCTCGTCTGCCCCCCCCATCGAGTTATCTCCCCTAGACACACGCCAGGGGGTAGAGGGACGAGGTACGCTATAACCTCTTCTTCAGTTGTCTGTGTCTTGAACGTGGCACGATCCACCTCCCGTTTAGTACGACATGGTCGTCGTTTATACCACCTACCTCTTCTTCAGTTGTCTGTGTCTTGAACGTGGCACGATCCACCTCCCGTTTAGTACGACATGGTCGTCGTTTATACCACCTACCTCTTCTTCAGTTGTCTGTGTCTTGAACGTGGCACGATCCACCTCCCGTTTAGTACGACATGGTCGTCGTTTATACCACCTACCTCTTCTTCAGTTGTCTGTGTCTTGAACGTGGCACGATCCACCTCCCGTTTAGTACGACATGGTCGTCGTTTATACCACCTACCTCTTCTTCAGTTGTCTGTGTCTTGAACGTGGCACGATCCACCTCCCGTTTAGTACGTCATGGTCGTCGTTTATACCACCTACCTCTTCTTCAGTTGTCTGTGTCTTGAACGTGGCACGATCCGCCTCCCGTTTAGTACGTCATGGTCGTCGTTTATACCACCTACCTCTTCTTCAGTTGTCTGTGTCTTGAACGTGGCACGATCCACCTCCCGTTTAGTACGTCATGGTCGTCGTTTATACCACCTACCTCTTCTTCAGTTGTCTGTGTCTTGAACGTTGCACGATCCACCTCCCGTTTAGTACGACATGGTCGTCGTTTATACCACCTACCTCTTCTTCAGTTGTCTGTGTCTTGAACGTGGCACGATCCACCTCCCGTTTAGTACGTCATGGTCGTCGTTTATACCACCTACCTCTTCTTCAGTTGTCTGTGTCTTGAACGTTGCACGATCCACCTCCCGTTTAGTACGACATGGTCGTCGTTTATACCACCTACCTCTTCTTCAGTTGTCTGTGTCTTGAACGTGGCACGATCCACCTCCCGTTTAGTACGTCATGGTCGTCGTTTATACCACCTACCTCTTCTTCAGTTGTCTGTGTCTTGAACGTGACACGATCCACCTCCCGTTTAGTACGTCATGGTCGTCGTTTATACCACCTACCTCTTCTTCAGTTGTCTTTGTCTTGAACGTGGCACGATCCACCTCCCGTTTAGTACGACATGGTCGTCGTTTATACCACCTACCTCTTCTTCAGTTGTCTGTGTCTTGAACTAGGCACGATCCACCTCCCGTTTAGTACGTCATGGTCGTCGTTTATACCACCTACCTCTTCTTCAGTTGTCTGTGTCTTGAACGTGGCACGATCCACCTCCCGTTTAGTACGTCATGGTCGTCGTTTATACCACCTACCTCTTCTTCAGTTGTCTGTGTCTTGAACGTGGCACGATCCACCTCCCGTTTAGTACGACATGGTCGTCGTTTATACCACCTACCTCTTCTTCAGTTGTATGTGTCTTGAACGTGGCACGATCCACCTCCCGTTTAGTACGACATGGTCGTCGTTTATACCACCTACCTCTTCTTTAGTTGTCTGTGTCTTGAACGTGGCACGATCCACCTCCCGTTTAGTACGACATGGTCGTCGTTTATACCACCTACCTCTTCTTCAGTTGTCTGTGTCTTAAACGTGGCACGATCCACCTCCCGTTTAGTACGTCATGGTCGTCGTTTATACCACCTACCTCTTCTTTAGTTGTCTGTGTCTTGAACGTGGCACGATCCACCTCCCGTTTAGTACGACATGGTCGTCGTTTATACCACCTACCTCTTCTTTAGTTGTCTGTGTCTTGAACGTGGCACGATCCACCTCCCGTTTAGTACGACATGGTCGTCGTTTATACCACCTACCTCTTCTTCAGTTGTCTGTGTCTTGAACGTGGCACGATCCACCTCCCGTTTAGTACGTCATGGTCGTCGTTTATACCACCTACCTCTTCTTCAGTTGTTTGTGTCTTGAACGTGGCACGATCCACCTCCCGTTTAGTACGACATGGTCGTCGTTTATACCACCTACCTCTTCTTCAGTTGTCTGTGTCTTGAACGTGGCACGATCCACCTCCCGTTTAGTACGACATGGTCGTCGTTTATACCACCTACCTCTTCTTCAGTTGTCTGTGTCTTGAACGTTGCACGATCCACCTCCCGTTTAGTACGTCATGGTCGTCGTTTATACCACCTACCTCTTCTTCAGTTGTCTGTGTCTTGAACGTGGCACGATCCACCTCCCGTTTAGTACGACATGGTCGTCGTTTATACCACCTACCTCTTCTTCAGTTGTCTGTGTCTTGAACGTTGCACGATCCACCTCCCGTTTAGTACGTCATGGTCGTCGTTTATACCACCTACCTCTTCTTCAGTTGTCTGTGTCTTGAACGTTGCACGATCCACCTCCCGTTTAGTACGACATGGTCGTCGTTTATACCACCTACCTCTTCTTCAGTTGTCTGTGTCTTGAACGTTGCACGATCCACCTCCCGTTTAGTACGTCATGGTCGTCGTTTATACCACCTACCTCTTCTTCAGTTGTCTGTGTCTTGAACGTTGCACGATCCACCTCCCGTTTAGAACGTCATGGTCGTCGTTTATACCACCTACCTCTTCTTCAGTTGTATGTGTCTTGAACGCAGCACGATCCACCTCCCGTTTAGTACGACATGGTCGTCGTTTATACCACCTACCTCTTCTTCAGTTGTATGTGTCTTGAACGTGGCACGATCCACCTCCCGTTTAGTACGTCATGGTCGTCGTTTATACCACCTACCTCTTCTTCAGTTGTCTGTGTCTTGAACGTGACACGATCCACCTCCCGTTTAGTACGTCATGGTCGTCGTTTATACCACCTACCTCTTCTTCAGTTGTTTGTGTCTTGAACGTGGCACGATCCACCTCCCGTTTAGTACGACATGGTCGTCGTTTATACCACCTACCTCTTCTTCAGTTGTTTGTGTCTTGAACGTGGCACGATCCACCTCCCGTTTAGTACGACATGGTCGTCGTTTATACCACCTACCTCTTCTTCAGTTGTTTGTGTCTTGAACGTGGCACGATCCACCTCCCGTTTAGTACGACATGGTCGTCGTTTATACCACCTACCTCTTCTTCAGTTTTTTGTGTCTTGAACGTGGCACGATCCACCTCCCGTTTAGTACGTCATGGTCGTCGTTTATACCACCTACCTCTTCTTCAGTTGTTTGTGTCTTGAACGTGGCACGATCCACCTCCCGTTTAGTACGACATGGTCGTCGTTTATACCACCTACCTCTTCTTCAGTTGTCTGTGTCTTGAACGTGGCACGATCCACCTCCCGTTTAGTACGTCATGGTCGTCGTTTATACCACCTACCTCTTCTTTAGTTGTCTGTGTCTTGAACGTGGCACGATCCACCTCCCGTTTAGTACGTCATGGTCGTCGTTTATACCACCTACCTCTTCTTCAGTTGTCTGTGTCTTGAACGTGGCACGATCCACCTCCCGTTTAGTACGACATGGTCGTCGTTTATACCACCTACCTCTTCTTCAGTTGTCTGTGTCTTGAACGTGGCACGATCCACCTCCCGTTTAGTACGTCATGGTCGTCGTTTATACCACCTACCTCTTCTTCAGTTGTTTGTGTCTTGAACGTGGCACGATCCACCTCCCGTTTAGTACGTCATGGTCGTCGCTACTACCACCTACCTCTTCTTCAGTTGTCTGTGTCTTGAACGTGGCACGATCCACCTCCCGTTTAGTACGACATGGTCGTCGTTTATACCACCTACCTCTTCTTCAGTTGTCTGTGTCTTGAACGTGGCACGATCCACCTCCCGTTTAGTACGACATGGTCGTCGTTTATACCACCTACCTCTTCTTCAGTTGTCTGTGTCTTGAACGTGGCACGATCCACCTCCCGTTTAGTACGTCATGGTCGTCGTTTATACCACCTACCTCTTCTTCAGTTTTTTGTGTCTTGAACGTGGCACGATCCACCTCCCGTTTAGTACGACATGGTCGTCGTTTATACCACCTACCTCTTCTTCACTTTTTTGTGTCTTGAACGTGGCACGATCCACCTCCCGTTTAGTACGACATGGTCGTCGTTTATACCACCTACCTCTTCTTCAGTTGTTTGTGTCTTGAACGTGGCACGATCCACCTCCCGTTTAGTACGACATGGTCGTCGTTTATACCACCTACCTCTTCTTCAGTTGTCTGTGTCTTGAACGTGGCACGATCCACCTCCCGTTTAGTACGACATGGTCGTCGTTTATACCACCTACCTCTTCTTCAGTTGTATGTGTCTTGAACGTGGCACGATCCGCCTCCCGTTTAGTACGACATGGTCGTCGTTTATACCACCTACCTCTTCTTCAGTTGTTTGTGTCTTGAACGTGGCACGATCCACCTCCCGTTTAGTACGTCATGGTCGTCGTTTATACCACCTACTTCTTCTTCAGTTGTTTGTGTCTTGAACGTGGCACGATCCACCTCCCGTTTAGTACGTCATGGTCGTCGTTTATACCACCTACTTCTTCTTCAGTTGTTTGTGTCTTGAACGTGGCACGATCCACCTCCCGTTTAGTACGACATGGTCGTCGTTTATACCACCTACCTCTTCTTCAGTTGTTTGTGTCTTGAACGTGGCACGATCCACCTCCCGTTTAGTACGACATGGTCGTCGTTTATACCACCTTCCTCTTCTTCAGTTGTTTGTGTCTTGAACGTGGCACGATCCACCTCCCGTTTAGTACGTCTAGACTGGGCTAGGCCCTAGGCTAAATAATTTACATTTTTGCAACAATTGGAAAGCAATCGATACAACGATAACAACGGAACTAACTAGGGCCTTCCTAGGGTCTCTACTCTATACCTCAGCATAGGCCCTACTATCCTAGGCCTACTGTAGCTAACCTTAAAACATTGCGCTCTAGATTTGGCCGAGTTCTGCATCTTAGTATATTGAGACAAACTGTGTTTAACATACCTGCATTCAAGCAATCCACAAGTGGGTGGTAGCCAAGGTTGTAGCAATGCGACCCCTCTTCTTCTAGCCGGACAGGTCGAGGAGGAATAGTCGGACGAAATGCAGTCGACAACCTCCCCACTCCCTTTTCCTCCCCCTTCCCCTATCCTCACCGCCCTCCTACTTGTCCGTTTCCTCCAAACAGCCCCCTATTTCATCTTCATATATTACCCACTCATTGTCTCGATTAGCCTCGTTTCAAAAATATGAGACGTTTAGCCCAAATACCAATCAATCTTCTTCTTTCCAGTTTGTGGCCTTAGCATCTATCATATTATCATTTTGACAATGGTGGCCATTTGGTAAGCCAGTTTGATCTGAATTGCAGTCCTTCAAAACCTCACTTCTTTTCGAATCATAATGTTATTTTTACTCAAAATGAATGCTTCAAAACAACGTGTAAGGTACATCTAATTCAATGCTGAACTTTTTTCATCTAGTAATGTAGGCCCGTCTGGGCCCGGGGAAGAATAGGCCCAGAGTG
This sequence comes from Isoperla grammatica, assembly GCA_945910005.1. Taxonomy (NCBI): domain Eukaryota; kingdom Metazoa; phylum Arthropoda; class Insecta; order Plecoptera; family Perlodidae; genus Isoperla; species Isoperla grammatica. The sequence goes on from OX246743.1 coordinate 24,436,060, forward strand.
ACTCTGCTAGTCGTAAGAGGCGACAAAAGGAGACCCTGTCCCTTTCCCCCCCACTGTCCCACCGAATATTTCTCCTCCCACTTGGCCCTGCCCTCCCTTGCTGGACTCCCGTATGACGACTCACGCGACGTACTACGGATCTGATTCGGATGTGGCTTTATTCTTTATCATCATTTTTCTCATCTTCATTATCACCCGCTCATCGTCTCGATTAGCCATAGTTGCATAAATATGAGACGTTAAGCCCCATTAATCAATCTAGTAATGTAAGTAAGTAAATCAAACTCATGCTCATGCTTGTACAGCTGTGGGTGTTATCTCGTTCTCAACCAAATCTGGGGTCAGGGACAGTGATTTTAAGTTTGACAAATAACTTAATCCTTATACATAGTCTTTTTCAGATGTAGATCTGCATTCCCACCAACTAGAATGGTGAAAAGTACATGCAAAGAGCTTTAAAATGCAAAACTCTACTACATGTAGTCAATAGTAGTTTAAACACCAATTCGCAGGTGGAAAACATACCCTTCTAGGCCATCCTCAGCAATTTTCGTTATGGATAACAAATGGTGTTTTTTAGCTTTTAATCGAAACGCTAAAGTTCGGTACACTTTTTTTGTACTGTAGTCTTTTTGAGGCAGTAATTAGTTGTGGTATGGGAGACCGTACGACAGATAGAGGGCGCTGTGAGCGATGACGTTCAGTTTGCCTATTGTATTTAGCTTAACTTGAGTTAAGTGCTCCAAATGTTACATTTCTAACACATTATTTACAGTAATTTTGATTATGGACATATTTAAGCACTTAAAACTTAATTATTAATACGTTTTATGTAACTAAAATAACAATCATCTAAAGGATCCAAAAAACAAGTGAAACCTGGTACAATGGTTGATGGAATAACACAGTCAACCACACTCTTCGCGCGCGGGTAAGGTTATGCCGTCCCACAGCCATCTGTATTTCCACGAAATCATTATTGCATGCGTCAAATGAGGGGCATACTGACATTGTGTGAACAGGAACGCTCACAGCGCTGCTGGCATACGGTCTCCCATTGCATTTAAAGGGTAAAGTCCCAAAAATTGGTTGCCGTGAGTCATCTTTGTAAGCAGCCATGGAATGTTTGTCCTGAAACAGTAAATAAATTGTTAGATTAGTTTATTTTGTTAAAACAATTGAAAATAAAACTAACAATGGTTTTGCATGTATTGCCATCCTTTCAAAAATAGTTTTTTGTGGGCCAATTTTTTTAAAGTGGAAAATCAAAATTAATTTGTTAAAAACGACAAGAGATAGTTTAACATGTTGCTTTTATTTCTTAAATTATGGATGGACTACAACATATATTGTTGTTTTATTATTTTTTCTTCTTCTTGATTTTTATTTTATATAGTTAAGTAGTTTGTTTTGTTTGTGTTTTTATTGCCACCCTAGCCGGACTGGTCAAGGAGGAGAAGTCAGACGAAGCGCAGTTCACACCTAATCCCCTTTCCTCCCCTTTCCCCTTTCCTCACGCGCCCTCCTACTTGCCCCTTTCTCCAAAGAGTCCCCAATTTCATCTTCATTAGCACCCACTCATCGTCTTGATTAGCCAAGTTGCAAAAATATAAGACGTTAAGCCCAAATATCAATCAATCAATCGTGTTGTTATTGTTATTTATGATTTCATGATTATTAATTGTTTGCATATCCTTATAGTTTTATTTAAGGTCCTCCTTTGTAAATCACCCGTCTCAAGGTCCTCCTTTGTAAATCACCCGTCTCGGCCCGGGGTACCTGCCTATGGACTGCTACCTTATCGTGGTGGGCAGGTTTGCGTGCTTTGTTGAGTCCGAGAGCTATGCCGGCGGAAGCGTATGCTTCTGGTAGGGCCACCCTAGCCGGACTGGTCGAGGAGGAGAAGTCAGACGAAGTGCAGTCCACACCCCAATCCCCTTTCCTCCCTTTTCCTCTTTCCTCAATGCCCTCCTACTTGCCCCTTGCCTCCAAACAGCCCCTTATTTCATCTTCATATATCACCCACTCATTGTCTCGATTAGCCTCGTTGCAAAAATATGAGACGTTAAGCCCAAATAATCAATCAATTAATCGGCCCGGGGTAGAATAGGCCGAGAGTGACTCTGCTAGTCGTAAGAGGCGACAAAAGGAGACCCTGTCCCTTTCCCCCCCTCTGTCCCACTAAATATTTCTCCTCCCTTATGGCCCTGCCCTCCCTTGCTGGACTCCCGTATGACGACCCACGCGACGTACAATGGATCTGATTCGGATCTGGCTTTATTCTTCATCATCATCTTTCTCGTCTTCATTATCACCCGCTCATCGTCTCGATTAGCCATAGTTGCATAAATATGAGACGTTAAGCCCCACTAATCAATCAAATCCTTTGTAAATCAGTTTTTATAACTGAATAGGATAGACATTAAATAAATAAATTAAATATTGATTTGATTGGTTTAGTTTACTGGGTGTACTTGTGTGCTTTTTAAAACATGCACATACTTGTAATACAGAAAGCTTAATAAATGAAATAAATGAGAAACTTGCATCTGAATCTGCTATGCAAAATTCATTGATACTTTGGAATATGTATCCATATTTTGTCTAGCTAATTCCTTAAGGATGTGAGCTACTGCAACTACATATACCCCAATTATTAATTTGAAATCACTTTCGTTTCTTTCAATTCCAGGAATCCGAGCTCGATAACAGCAGGCTCACCAAATAAAATGTATTCAAACCTTAAACCTAAATTGGAGAGACATGGATAACTTCAATTAAGACATAAATAGATAGCATAATAATAATTTGCATAAACGTTTATATACACTGCTTGCTCTAATTGTATAGAAGAGACCTGCCCAGGGACTGCTACCTTATCGTGGTGGGCAGGTTTGCGTTCTTTGTTGATTCCGAGAGCTATGCCGGCGGAAGTGTATGCTTCTGGTAGGGCCACCCTAGCCGGACTGGTCGAAGAGGAGAAGTCAAACGAAGTGCAGTCCAACCCCAACCCCCTTCCCCCCCCCCCCCCCCCACTGTCCCATTGAATATTTCTCCTCCCACTTGGCCCTGCCCTCCTATGCTGGACTCCCGTATGACGACTCACGCGACGTACAATGGATCTGATTCGGATGTGGCTTTATTCATTATTCTTTACTATTCTTCATTATCATCTTCCTCATCTTCATTATCACCCGCTCATCGTCTCGATTAGCCACCGTTGCATAAATATGAGACGATAAGCCCCATTAATCATTAAACATGTATAGAAGAGAGATGAAGCAAAGAAAATCAAATCGTATAAAGCTAAACTGGAACAAATTATACCTGCCCAGGGACTGCCACCTTATCGTGGTAGGCAGGTTTGCGTGCTTTGTTGATCCCGAGAGCTATGCCGGCGGAAGCGTATGCTTCTGGTAGGGCCACCCAAGCCGGACTGGTCGAGGAGGAGAAGTCAGACGAAGTGCTGTCCACACCCTAATCCCCTTTCCCCCCCACGGTCCCATTGAATATTTCTCCTCCCACTTGGCCCTGCCCTCCCTTGCTGGACTCCCGTATGACGACTCCCGCGACGTATATGGATCTGAGTCGGATGTGGCTTTATTCTTCATTATCATCTTTCTCATCTTCATTATCACCCGCTCATCGTCTCGATTAGCCATCGTTGCATAAATATGAGACGTTAAGCCCCAATAATCAATCAATCTTGTATGTACCGTATAGTGTAACGTTTTAACACTGCTTTTCAGCCTTAGATTTTGTGTTCGGTTGCCCCGTGTTGTTGTTCAACAGCACGTGTTTCCTCTAGCTGTTGCAGCTCCTCCCGCAGACTAGCTATCTGTGCTACTACGTCGGCCTTGAATTGGTCAACGTCCTCCCGCATGTCACTAATTGTATTCATTATTTTACCCTCTATTTCTTCTTTTACACTCTCAATACACTGTTTCATTTCATCATGACTTTTCTTCATCTCTTCTTTCGCCTCTTCTTGCCTTTTCTGTGACTCTTCCTGTCCTTTCTTCGTCTCTTCTTTCATACCTGCGATCAACTCTTAACAGCTGTTGGATTTGGGCTGCCATTCCTTTTCCCCTTTCCTCACGCGCTCTCCTACTTGCCCCTTTCCTCCAAAGAGCCCCTAATTTCATCGTCATTATCACCCACTCATCGTCTTGATTAGCCAAGTTGCATAAATATAAGACGTTAAGCCCAAATATCAATCAATCCTTCATGTTTTTTCTCTGAGCTCTAGTTTGTACGGCCATACACTAACCACTAGTCAAGAAGATTCTACGTACACACACACGAGCAGACCTAAAAAAAATTCAGCTTGATCGGACATTTAAAAGTAGGTGGAATATCGATTCAAAGATTTCATCCAGACAAACAAGGCAAGAGCTAATACAAGCGTTGTAAAAAGAATAGACAAGGATTTCAAATTACATCCGTTTCTAATGGAGAAATGCTCAATTACTAAATGTGCTCTAATACGAACACATGTCATGTCAATTAATTGTTAACATACCTTTCGCCTGCCGGGCGCCATTTGTTGGAGGAGGCTGCGGTCTCCCCGAAGGTCCTTGAACCACCTCAACTATAAACAATGAGACAAGCGTTAGTCTACAAGTCATATTGTATGTTCGTACTTAATATTATTATCATGTTTATTATTGTCAATGCAGGGGGAAAGTCCTAAAGGTTTCACATTTGTCTTCATTAATGCATAGACTGTGACTTTATTTATTATGGACTTGACATATCTTACCAACACCTCGTCTGATATACAACCATGAAGTAGATACATTTTTCAGGTAGACACAATATACAAGAACACAAGTAATTGACAAGAATTCCAAATTACACCAATTTCTTATGGAGAAATGATGTTGTCCAATACAAACACAATTTCATTAAGTAATTGCTTACATACCTTCCAACTCATCAGGGGTGACCACCTTTGGAGGCTGCGGCCTCCCCGATGCTTCTGGAACCACCTCAACTACAAACAATGAGACAAGCGTTAGTCTGAGGTCATATTGTATGTTCGAACTTAATATTATTATCATGTTTATTATTGTCAATACAGGGGGAAAGTCCCAAACGTTTCACATTTGTCTTCATTAATGCATAGACTGTGACTTTATTTATTATGAACTTGACACATCTTACCAACACCTCGTCTGTTATACAACCTTGAACTAGATACATTTTTCAGGTAGACACAACATACAACAACACAAGTAATTGACAAGAATTCCAAATTACACCAATTTCTTATGCAGAAATGAAGTTGCCCAATACAAACACAATTTCATTAAGTAATTGTTTACATACCTTCCAACTCCTCAGGGGTGACATCCTTTGGACGCGGCAGCAGCGGCACGGTGTCCACACTTCGCCCCGCTACCTCGACTACAAACAACGAGACAAGCGTTAGTGTACAAGTGCAATTGAATATTCATTCCGAATATTAGTATTATTATTATTATTGTTAGTACAATGGTGTACAACTTTTCAACAAATTTCTACACATTCAAGTAGCTGCCACTCTAAATGTTGCACAATCCTCTACCACAGGTCTGCTATTCAATAACAAAAACACTGACTTATATGAAATATTCACAAAAATGATGCATATATTCTTACCACAAGTAGGCCTAGCGGTCGCCTCATTTGTCCCAACTTGCGGCCCCTCACCAACATTACTTATTTCTTCTGCAAACAACAAGAGAACAAAGCAATCTTTAACATATGATGACTATGAGAGTACAACTGTGTCCCACAACAATCACTACCTACGACATCACATCTAGGCTAAAAACCCCACAACAATGTTATAGTCTAGCGTAGGCCTACTCCATCTAGGCTATTCAGAAATTCATGTTTCAGGCCATGGCCTATTGTGTACATTATACACAGCAATTAGGATATGACTGAGAGTACAACTGTCTCCTACAACAATCACTACCTACGACATAACATCTAAGCTAAAAGCTCCACAACAATGACCAAGTGTAGCGTAGGCCTAGGCCTACTCCATCTAGGCTTGTCTTCAGGCCAAGTCTAGACCTACAGCCTACATGGCTATTATTATTCTTACTACTATTATTATCACTAGGTAGGCCTACAAACTGAAATCAAGTTACAATTTCCTTTCCAGTAACATTCTTTGAAAGAAATACTTAGCTTTAGAGACGTCTCTGTCAACGAACAAGACAAATCATTTACGTTGTTGAAATCCAACAAACAGCTTATTGCAATGACATTCGCGCATGCCATGACAGCCAACTATTGAAAGAGAAAACACCTTGCTCGGCTATCGTTTGAAACTGTGCGGGTAACCTTGGCTCGAGACAATTACACAAATTGCCTTCTTCAAACGTACATACGTACCGACGGGTGCAACATTTACAATTATCTAACTCATCAACACGGCGAATATATAGGACCATCTAGGCTCGTCTTCAGGCCTAGCCTAGACCTACAGCCTACACGGCTAGTATTATTCTTACTACTATTATTATCGCTAGGTAGGCCTACAAACTGAAATCAAGTTACAATTTCCTTTCCAGTAACATTCTTTGAAAGAAATTGTTAGCTTTAGAGACGTCTCTGTCAACGAACAAGACAAATCATTTACGTTGTTGATTTCCAACAAAAAGATAGGCCTAGGCCTAGTTGCAATGACATTCGCGCATGCCATGACAGCCAACTATTGGAAGAAAAAACACCTTGCTCGGCTATCGTATGAAACTGATCGGATAATCTTAACTGGAGACAATTACACAAATTGCCATACGTATTTTACCCAATCTTACCTTTTTTCTGAAGACAAGGTACCGCCAAGTTGTGACCAATGCAATGTGCCTATTACTGTCGAGCATCTGCTCACAGTTTGCACAAAATACCAAGCCATAAAACAACAGATTGACCTGCCACTACTTTTAGAAGAAATTTTAGATAGAGACAACTCTGAGAAGCTTTTACAATTCCTAGTGCAAAGTGCACTCTTTAATAAACTATAAACTTAAAAATACGTTCTCTGTAAGCTTTATTTGTTAGACCTAAAGTTCTGTACTGTTCTGTAGGATGATTTATAGTTATGTAATATTGTGAGATAAAAATTAGTAATTGTTCATTATTTCATTTTTACTTAGTTTTATTTTCTTGCGTGATTTATGGATACCTTACGGTGACACCTGTGTTCGCTCACAGCTGTCGTCGCCGTAAGGTATGCGCTGTGCTCGGCTATTTCGTCAGTCTCGTCCGGTTATAATTTCCTGGTTATGCAGCAACTTTGCTGACTGCTCGGTTCGGGAAGGGCCCGGTTCGTTGACTTCGTCAGTGGGCCCCGGACCCACTCTTTCGTGTTTGCCACGAGAGGGGGTCGAACCGAGTAGTTTGATTGGTAGATTGTGACTGGGGACAGCCAGCGTGAGGCAGAGAGGGGGTGACTGGGGTATGACGTAGGAAAGCTTAGGTGCGAGGGGTCACGGGGTTTATTCGGGGCAATTGGCTTGGGACTGGAATCGAGGACGGACGGAGGACCGACACCTGGGTAGAACGGCTGAGGATCCAACAGTGCGAATGGAAGGACGAACGACAAGGCCAAGGGAACGTCACGAGCGCGACCAAGGCGGACAGAGAGAAGGGGATTCGACGCCAGGACACCAAGGTAGAGGCACTTCGGCCGTACGTCTAGATTAAGTTGTAGGGAAACCCGTAGACAGATTCGCCACACCTCAGCCACGGTTAGGATAAATGTCTATTTAATAAATCACGGTTCCTTTATTGTTTGAATCAAAGTCTTATCACCCGCTCATCGTCTCGATTAGCCATCGTTGCATAAATATGAGACGTTAAGCCCCATTAATCAATCTAAGCTGTTTGAACCGGAACGTCCCGATCCCTCAGTAGTGAGAACCATCCCTAGAGTTACGCCCCAGTACATCTACGGGACCGTCGACGTCGGAGTCCGTGGGTTCGAGGCCGAGCCGACGGAATTGGGTTGGAGACACGGTAGGTTCTCGCTATCTGACAATATAGTCACATATGTCTCGTTTAGGCGCAAATAACCAAGTTGTTGACGCGCCGTTAAACATCCAATAATTCAATTTAATTCCAGAATTATTGTTCTGAAATTTCTACTTACCCTTTGCATTTTAAGTTTTTCTTGAAGTCTTTCCACTTCTCTTAATCTCTTCGGTGGTCCTTATAGTTCCTGTTCCCACGGCATTAACGCTTTTTGTTTTTTGCGACCAGCAATGGTTCTTTTTCGCTTTAGTTACTGTCGAACCAAATTTGGCTAACAAAATATTACTGTATTTCTCATGTGCGGTAACCATCGCCTCTACCTCCTGTCTACTGTACCTAGACTCACGTGTTAGCTTTGCTTAATCCATTGGTTCAGACATTTTCCAACTAATTAAAACAGTCAACTACAAGTTTCGGACCGTACCCAATACACACACCAAACGCCGTCTATTCAGCATGTCCATTCGAATTCGAAAATATTTGCGATTTGTTCTTATATCAAGCTAGCCTGCCATTGGTCGTAATCAAAGTAATTCGCTCATTCGTTGTAATCCATGACGTCATCATAACTTAAGGTAAATGAAGGACTGTTATTGTTATTGACATACCTATGTTAGGTCCGTGAACCTGGCCCCCCCCCCCCCCCCACCCCAGCACTAAATCTCAAAATCTCAGAATATTTAGTGCTAGGGCTCTGCATTTAGTGCCCAAAGTATTAGACTTAGTGCTATGTAAGTTTGGGAGATAAACAGGTTCACGGACCTACTTAAGGTACAGATTCAGAAATATCAGCTGCATTTTGCCAGGCTCATCCCATGATGCTCAGGTCTGATCAGTATCTTCTATCTTCATAAACTCTGATGTGATGATTCCCAAAGCACCAAGAAATATAAACGGCGTTGAAGTTCCTATGATGATTCTCGGAGATGCAGTTAATGAATGTGAATTATATTGACATATTTTAGAACATGGTTATGACGAAAAAACAAATAGTACATGGTTATGATGAAAGAACAAGACACACTTGGGTTAGCTAAGCCCAAGATTATTATAGTGTACTATAATAATCTTGAGCTAGGCTGACCTGCCCAGGGACTGCCACCTTATCGTGGTGGGCAGGTTTGCGTGCTTTGTTGATCCCGAGAGCTATGCCGGCGGAAGCGTATGCTTCTGGTAGGGCCACCCAAGCCGGACTGGTCGAGGAGGAGAAGTCAGACGAAGTGCAGTCCACACCCCAATCCCCTTTCCCCCCCACCGTCCCATTGAATATTTCTCCTCCCACTTGGCCCTGCCCTCCCTTGCTGGACTCCCGTATGACGACTCACGCGACGTACAATGGATCTGATTCGGATGTGGCTTAATTCTTCATTATCATCTTTCTCATTTTCATTATCACCCGCTCATCGTCTCGATTAGCCATCGTTGCATAAATATGAGACGTTAAGCCCCATTAATTAATTAATTAATTTGAGCTAGGCTGAGCTCAAGTTATTTTTTTATTTTAATCTAATCGCTGTCACTATCATCATTCTCAAGCTGCATTGGCGAGTTTCAGCTATTACCTTGCCCACGGTTGGCTAGTATCATAGTTATAGTGTGTGTCATGTATGCTATCAGGTAAACCAATGGGATTGACTAAAACGTTACTTTAAAATCTTTATATAGGCCTTAGCCTATTATGGGCATGTACCGTAAAGGATCCTCGTCGCGACCAGGTGACCAAAAACAATGAAAATTGGCGGGGTCACCTAAGAACCCTGCCTACGACATAATATTAAATCCACCATACCAAGACCGTTACGCCATTAGACCGAAGACCACTCGACCAGCAGGTATTCGATCCCTCGAACTAATGAAGTGTCTAGATATTACCCCACCCTTGTTTTTACCAATTCTTTTGCCGCTGTCCCGCCATGGATGATCAGTATGCCCAAATGCATCACTCAAATGTCAGTATACAAGAAAAGCACTACATCCTGCTTGCAATATCAAGCAATGTTTAATCAAATTCGTTCCCTATACTCCGAATCCTGCCCTGGGACTGCTACCTTATCGTTATGGGCAGGTTTGTGTGCTTTGATGATTCCTGGAGCTATGCCGGCGGAAGCGTATGCTTCTGGTAGGGCCACCCTAGCCGGACTGGACCCCTATTCGGTAACTGTTTTATGAAACTCCCGATACCGATTCGGGCCGCTATGGGTCGAAAGCGGGCGAGAGCGATTATGTAACTTTTTATGCCCGATACCGCCAAATTTAACCCGGAATGGAAGCGTAAAACCCGATACGGATTCGGCACCACTTTCTAGGCCGATATGCGTGTTAAACGTTGTGTTTAGCTTATTAACATTTGTTTTCAGCGAAAATTAGGAGACGATTTAGATTCTTACGAAGAAATATTGTACGTCGTGAGTTGAAATTCTTTTCTATACTGTATTAAATATTATTTTGTTGAGGTTATGTCAAACTATACACGTAATTACTGACCTAGCTTTAAATTAATATTCAATGCAGGTCTAGGCCTAAATATCCCCTCCCCCTAAAGGTCGTATGTCTAGGCCTAGACCTTCACAGCGTTAGCCCTACTCATATGTACACATAGTGGCAGCAGAATGCTAGGCCTAGTATGTTTTAAACAACACTGAACAACGTTTTCGGTCGATGGCATTTTGAGGTTATAAACAAAAACAAAAGACGATCACAACATGACTTGTGCGAACTGCACATCATGACTTGTGCGAACTGCGAAGCACTCGGAAAAGCTGAGTTTCTGATTGGTTACGACTTCGGCAGCTCCGTCTCTGTGTGATTTCCTCGGCTCGGCACGGCACGGCAGTCCCATATCGGCCTACCCATATCGGACTACGCTATAGAATAGCTATTTTTTTATTTTCGCGCTAGACCCGCTATGGGAACGACTAATATACACGCTTTGCAATCGGCACGGATCCATATCGGGAAATTACAGAATAGGGGTCCTGGTCGAGGAGGAGAAGTCAGACGAAGTGCAGTCCACACCCCAATGTCCTTTCCTCACCTTTCCCCTTTCCTCACGCTCCATCCTACTTGCCCCTTTCCTACAAACAGACCCATATTTCATCTTCATATATCACCCACTCATTGTCTCGATTAGCCTCGTTGCAAAAATATGAGACGATAAGCCCAAATATCAATCAATCCGATCACGAATGCATTTTTACAGATGGGTCGAGAATCGAGGACTCGGTCGGCTGCGCTTTTATGACTGACAATGAAAAGTTTTTATTCCACCTAGACTCACTTTTTAGCATTTTTAACGCAGAACTCTTCGCACTCATGCACAGTCTATTATATGCCGTTCGAAGCAAGACATCAAAGTTTTTAATATGCATCGACTCTCTGAGCTCTCTTCAGGCACTTTTAGAAGTATATGCTAGGCACCCATTGATTGTTAAAATTCAAACAATTTTATCGAAACTTTTAGCCAAACGTAGGTCCATAGTTTTTTGTTGGGTTCCTGGTCATGCAGGCATTCTTGGTAACGAGGTGGCAGATCGATGTGCCAAAGAAGCCTGTACCACTGACAGCAACGACTGTCAATTAGTTATAACTGCGGACCTGAAAGCGTCCTTTAAATTTAAATCAAAGAAGCTATGGCATAACGAGTGGCAGAGCATACGAAACAACAAACTAAGAGAAATAAAAGACTCTGTAACTCCATGGCTATCCTCCCGGCGCTCATGTCGCCGCGAGGAAGTTGTTTTAACTCGCATCCGAATCGGGCACACCTACATTACTCAGAGCTATCTTCTAAAAAGTGAACCCCAACCAGTGTGTGATGCTTGTAATGTGACATTGACTGTCAAACACATCATTTTAGATTGTGCAAAGTATTTAGCCGAACGACAAAGATATTAGATAAAATCCACATTAATAGAAAACCTGTCAGATAAAACTGACGCAACCGACAACGTTTTAAAGTTCCTTAAATCAATTAACCTCATAATTAAGATTTAAATAGGAAAAATAGGCACTGATAACGCAGATGTTTTGTGCCTTTAAACCACAAATAATAATAATAATAATGATTTATATGAGTTGAAATAATGTTGTTTGTTGATACCTGTCTGGGCCTGGAGAAGAATTGGCCCAGAGTGACTCTGCTAGTTGTAAGAGGTGACGAATATGCTTCTGGTAGGGCCACTCTAGCCCAGATAGGTCGAAGAGGAAAAGTCAGACGAAATGCAGTCCACGTCCTCCCCACTCCCTTTTCTCCCGTTTCCCCTGTCCTCCCCGCCCTCCTACTTGCCCCTTTCCTTCAAACAGCCCCCTATTTCATCTTCATATGTATCATTCACTCATCGTCTCGATTAGTCAAGTTGCAAAAATATAAGACGGGCTGATCCTGTACCACGTCTAGATGAAGCAGTGGCCGAAGATGCGTGTTGGTCCATGCTACCCGCAGGTTACACTTCCCTCAGCAGTCCCGAAATACGTATAGAGGATAGCTCGTCGGCCAATAAATGTTTCATCATTCGCCTGGTAGCTTCCCCCGATGTTCGGCCTCCCATGATATAAGCTCTCGCACATTGAACAAGCAAATGTTGTTATCTTGGGTAGGCCTGAGGATAAATAGTTTTTAGTTTCTGTTAAGATACAAGCTTACTAATTCTAGCAATTTACTACTACAGATCGAGGAGAAGTCAGACGAAATGCAGTCCACATCCTCCCCACTCCCTTCTCCTCTCCCTTCCCTTTTCCTTCCCGCCCTCCTCCTTGCCCCTTTCCTCCAAACAGCCCCATATTTTATTTCATTGTCATATTTCACCCACTAATCGTCTCGATTAGCCAAGTTAAATAAATATAAGACGTTAGCCCAAATATCAATCAATCGCAATCATTAGTCTTGACCACTCATCTTTGGTGGGTGCACTTTGGGGAAGTGTGATATAATTTAGAGTCTTGTGATTTGAGAAGAATAGGAAGAGAAGAATAGGCCCAGAGTGACTGCTAGTTGTAATAGGCGACGAAAGGAGTTCCAGAAATGGTTGTCCTTTACGCGAGACATGCGGTTTAAGAATTTAACTGCGTTGAGTCTACCTTGGGCCAGTTGCTCATTGGCCCTTCGTATGGCAGCATCGTGGAGCAGGTATCTATCCCGTGGCCTCTCCCGTATTTCCTCCCACCTCGCAACCAGGGTAGACTCACTCCTTCGTATGGCGGCATCCTGGAGCAGGTATCTATCCCGTGGCCTCTCCCGTATTTCCTCCCACCTCGCAACCAGGGTAGACTCACTCCTTCGTATGGCGGCATCCTGGAGAAGGTATCTATCCCGTGGCCTCTCCCGTATTTCCTCCCACCTCGCAACCAGGGTAGACTCACTCCTTCGTATGGCGGCATCCTGGAGCAGGTATCTATCCCGTGGCCTCTCCCGTATTTCCTCCCACCTCGCAACCAGGGTAGACTCACTCCTTCGTATGGCGGCATCCTGGAGCAGGTATCCATCCCGTGGCCTCTCCCGTATTTCCTCCCACCTCGCAACCAAGGTAGACTCACTCCTTCGTATGGTGGCATCCTGGAGCAGGTATCTATCCCGTGGCCTCTCCCGTATTTCCTCCCACCTTGCAACCAAGGTAGACTAGCTCCTTCGTATGGCGGCATCCTGGACCAGGTATCTATCCCGTGGCCTCTCCCGTATTTCCTCCCACCTCGCAACCAAGGTAGACTCACTCCTTCGTATGGCGGCATCCTGGAGCGGGTATCTATCCCGTGGCCTCTCCCGTATTTCCTCCCACCTGGTTTGTTCCAAGAACTGCATTCATGGCAGAGTACAAGAGCATGCGCAAGTGTACAGAGCTGTCCTCGGCATGTGATCCGCTGGCTGAATATCCCAGATCACCCAATAAGTGGCACTGGGCCAGGCCATCAATCAAGATATCGTATGTTGTCTTTCCCCGCCCTGAGGCAATTATAGTATCGGTGACCAAGTGATTGTGATAGAACGAGTCTTCATTGTAGATGAAATTATACATCCACAGGTGGTTAAGAAAGGCATTTACATTGAGATGTTTGAATTCTGTTAAATTAATGAACCCAGCTCTCAACATGTCTGTTGCAGGGCGCATGTCCAGGGTTGTGACTGAACTGGCAAGGTTGGTTTCGGTAATCCAAAGCACTGTTGCCCTTGCCATTTGAACACTGTACGCCAGGTTTCCGGATACCTCCCTGGCCAGATTTCCAATTCTAAGGCTGGTGGCCACAGGATGAAGCTGATCTATCCTGATGCATAGCGGAATCCCTGGGTAGAGAGATGTATTCATGCTGAATTTTTCTTCCGGGATTTCCCAAAGGCAGTCCGAGCAGGAGAACACAATCCCCCAGGCCCCTCTGGTGTCCGTACCTTGTAGTTGCAACTCCGACAGACGAGACAAAGCATAGAGGAAGACAGACTGAAAACAAATGTTGTGATTTGTGCCCTTTTTAGCAAACTCAGTGGCCGTATCAGACACTATCAGACAGTGGCTGTTGTAATTCAGAATGGTATTCGCCATCCCACCACGCTGCAGAGCAGGCACCTGCAAGCGGTGAGAAATTGCGCCTGAGTAGACTTGTCTCGATAGGGCCACAAGCTCATCCATTGAAATGGATGTTTTCTCTTGGATACATGTAGTCAACAACTTTCTGATGTTTTCATCTCCTTTCACCCATCCATAGAGTTCGAGTAGGGTGCGAATACTGGATATGAATGATCCTACTTCAAGCACCTGTAGAGGAGCTCTTCTCGCCCTCATTTGCGTAGTACTGCCGAGGTAAGGAGTTTGTGTTCCTCGAACGTGATGAGGATTCACCAGGTCGGGGAAGTCTACAACTATCAGAATACTCCTTGATTTGTGAGAGGAAGGGATACTATCCCATCTCCGAAGTGCCAATTGCTCTTGAGGGGCAGGCATCGTAACACCCTCAATTGACTTGTTCCAAAGACTTTCTCTTAGGTGGTGTGTATATAGGGTTGTACACTCTACTTCTGACAGTCTTGCCCAATTAGTCGGAATAACAGCTCTTCGGGCTAAGGATTCTATGTAAGCTATTTCTACAGCTCTTGTGCTTTTTACTAGATCCGCTTCTTGGGTTCCTTGTCCAACCGAAATTTGCTGCAAGGAACGGGTGTTACTGAACTTGCCGATGTATTTTTCTCTAACCCCACAGTTAGAACAGCTATAGATTTTATTAGCCAATCTAGGATTGAGTGGGGTGAGAGAGGATAGATCTTGAACAAGCAACCTTTGTACAGAATCAGTGTTGATGTCAAAATAGGGTTTGACTGCCTTGTTCTTTATTATCTCTCCGAGATTGTCCTTGACAAGGTTGCGGATAAGACTTTCCGGTTGCACAGGAAGCTGTAGGGGCAAACTTTGCGGGTCCTTTACTAATGATAGGAAATCAGGATTCCGCTGAGAAGCCAATGTGTAAAATCTTGTGAGTTGCACACTATACTCCTGTATGGACGCCATCGTCTTCAGAAGATGGAAAGTACTGGTCAAGATATCCTGTGTAGCTCTCATGGCGAATTGAGAATAGAGAGTGGTGGGGAACCCCCCTAGAATTCTTCCTATTAACAGGTATCCAACCGTGCTGTGAATAGGCATTGTTTTTAACCAAGGAGAGAATCTTCTTATAACTGATGAGGCTTTAAAACTAGCGAGGAAGAAGGCAGGCCCAGGTGTGTGGTCCACTGCGGCGATGGATGTTGCTGTTGAATAGATTCCGGAAATTGTTGAGTTGATCGACGGTATGACTTGATTGGCTTCGCTTGAAACCCGAGAAGCTCTCTGGAGAGCACTGCTAATCTGTGCTCCCTGAAAGTAATAATTTCGAGAAAATTCCACCAGCAAGAAAGAGTCCCATGATTCCTTTGGTTTTACAACCATTCCACACCGAGTAGCGGTATCTTCTAGCTTGCTTTTGAAGTCATCGATGTAAGCGCGTTCACTCTGCCCTCTACGGGCCAGTTGGTCAGGGGTAGGTAATCTCAGAAGAATTAATTGATTATCTCCCTGCCCAAGTAATGAGGACACAGTCCCATACTCAATGGCTGTATACGTTATCAGCATGAGTGTCAGAAGAGTCCACCCCTTCTGACGAAGGCCTTCCATCCATGACTCGGGCGCCCACCAGCATCTAGGGCCTTCCATTGGAAGTGTGTTCCGAGCTTGACGGGGTGGATTGTATCTGTCTTGGAAGAGCAATACTGATTCCATCGGAAAAAGCTGGGTGTAGGAATATAGATTAGACATACCAAACAGATCGTCTAACGATTTAAAGAGTGGTGATGCAAGCTCGTGTTTGATACTGGTACACCAAGTGGAGAAGTCTATTACTATGCCTACATTTCTACTGTCTCTATCTTGGCCTTGCGACTTGCTCATCTGAAGTAGGGTTCTGGTGATTGTGTCCTCAGACATGGTCATAGATTGATTGCGTATGTAATTAAACACTGAGTCTGCAATATTCTTTTCGGTAGAGGTCTGATATAGGCGCATTTCAGGAGTTAACTTTGCATAAAACCGAGCGTCTACCTTTTTGAGTTCCCTTTCTTTGATCACAGCTACAATGACCTTCCACTGTTCAGGTATCTGATGGCGATTTATCTGGTCAAGAATGGGCCCAACATCCACTTCTTCTTGTTGAATGTAATTTATGATGGCACTTTTACTTGTTGCCTGAGGTCCTTCTGGGAACTTTCCGTGGATAGTCCGAAACGCCTTTCGATCATATTCATGGATCCATTCTTTGAGAGAGGGGATTATGGATTTATCCGCCAGCAGATCCGAGGCGTCCACATGAGGGTCATAAGTCAAAGTTTTTCTAAAGGTCACATGTGAGAAGTCCGATGGTGACCATCTGTGATACTTGTTTTCATTCCACTGGTTTCTCTCAATGGCCCTTTTCAGTGCAGGTGGTGCGGAGCTGGACACATGTACCCCCGGCCACTCTTTCTTTCTGGCATAATATTGTCTTCAGAATTCCAATTTGAAAGGGTTTTCCAAGATGTAACCCATCTCTGCTGTCTCAGTCTTGATGATGCCTCCTTGCTTTATCCATTTTGCCACACTGCAGTCAACATCTATTACTGTCGAGCATCTGCTCACAGTATGCACGAAATACCAAGCCATAAAACAACAGATTGACCTGCCACTACTTTTAGAAGAAATTTTAGATAGAGACAACTCATAGAATCTTTTACAATTCCTAGTGCAAAGTACACTCTTTAATAAACTATAAACTTAAAAATACGTCCTCTGTAAGTTTTATTTGTTAGACCTAAAGTTCTGTACTGTTCTGTAGGATGATAGTTATGTAATATAGTCACATATGTCTCGTTTTGGCGCAAATAACCAAGTTGTTGACGCGCCGTTTAACATCCAATAATTCAATTCAATTCGTGTATTGTCATTAAGAATACGTCTGTGTGAAAACGTTTAGCTCAATTTGACGTTCGGAAGTGGGTGAAATATCGATTCCCATATAAAACATCAATTAATTAATTATGATGGCTTAATTGATTATTTAGTAAATATGACAATTGATTCGTTCGGCTTCATTGTCATTAAGAATACGTCTGTGTGAAAACTTTCAGCTCAATTCAACGTTGGGAAGTGGGTGAAATATCGATTCCCATATCAAACATCAATTAATTACTTATGATGAATTATTTGATTATTTAGTAAATATGACAATTGATTCGTGTATTGTCATTAAGAATACGTCTGTGTGAAAACTTTCAACTCGATTTGACGTTGAGAAGTCGGTTAAACATCGATTTCCATACAAAACATTAATTAATTAATTACGATGAATTAATTAACAATTTAGTAAATATGACAATTGATTCATGTATTGTCATTAGAAATACGTCTGTGTAAAAAATTTCAGTTTGAGCGGACATCTAGAAGTAGGTGGAATATAAACATCGATTTCCATATAAAACATTAATTAATTAATTATTATGAATTAATTGATAATTTAGTAAATATGACAGTTGATTCATGTATTGTCATCAGGAATACGTCTGTGTAAAAAATTTCAGCTTGATCGGACATCTAGAAGTAGGTGGAATATCGATTCAAAGATTCCGTCCAGACAAACAAGGCAAGTTAATATAAGCGTTGTAAAAAATCTCCTGCAATCCATAAGAAAAAATAAATCTGCAGGACAACGCCATGTAGTTTATCTAGGGCCAAAAATTTTTAATGATTTACCGCAAGAATTGCAAACCCATAAACTAACACTGTCAATCAAACATAAAATAAAAAGCTGGATTATATCTCAGGACCAAAGTAATATTTAAAAATATTTCATATGACCTCCATACCAACTAAGGCTTTCACACATAATATTATTATTATTATTATTATTATTATTATTATTATTATTATTATTATTATTATTATTATTATTATTATTTATTTTTCTGTTCAACATTATTTACATAGATGTGGTACAGAAAGGGGACAAACATTAAAACAAGGTCTTGTAGAGAAATCTGTAATACCGGGATTTTTATATTATCTTTCGTAATTATTCACATATCTTATATATAGCTGCTTACATGATTAATGTTAAAATTCATTTGTTCCCTTTTCTAGACCAAAGGGCATAGATAAAATATAAAAAATTGCTTGTTTATTTTAGATAAAAAAACAAACAAGTATAATATTTAGTTTAGTTTAGTTTACTTTAAGGCATTCAATTCTACAATCAAAATAAATCTTAGTCAATGTAAAAGTATTAGTCAATGAACCGGTAAAAACACAAGAAATGGTTGAAAAACACAATACATGGATGATGTCAAGCAGGAGATCGTTAGGAACAATTATCAACAATTAAATATTCAATATTAACTAAATTATATTGTAAAGTTAGATGTACATTACATTTATTATATGTAAGCAGCGCGCTGCCAGGCAGGAGCATCAGTCATCTTCAGAACTCCGACCTAGTAACTTCAAGAGTGGTTCTCGTCGCAACCAAGTGTGTGTGTGCCTAAAATCTACATAATATGTCATTACAAATACTAAATATCTATCTAGAGCAATGATTTTGGTGTCAAAACCTTTACAATAACTAGGACATTATGTCAAAAAAAGAATCATTAAGATTGGTGGTGAGGCAACCGTTTTATGTGACAAAGTGTATCTCGTTTGATTCGGAACACGACAAATTTTATTCTTTCAGTTGAGTTTCAAAGTGCAATGTTCTGACCATATAGGGGTTGTGTTCTTGCTTTGGATGCTTGTTGTTGTCATTTATTACCAGAATGTAGCAAGTATTCGACCAAATAACCACTCACAATAATCTAAATTCATATTTTAGGGTGAAATTATTTAAAAAATTAAAAAACATATTTTCTATCATAAAAAATACTAAATATTGGTGTAGAAAAATGATTTTGCTATGTAAACCTTCAGTTTAACTAGCACATTCAGATAAAAAAAAGAGTCATAGAGATTGGTGCTGAGACTAGGAACTTATAGGACAAAGTATGTATCATTCCATACAATACACGCATGTGGTGGGTGGGAGTGAAAGTTCCACAAACCTGGGCCGCAGAATCCAAAGTCTTCCCTATCGACCAATACCAAGTACCGATTGAAGTGAGTTGATTTGGGGGGGGGGGGGCGGGGGGGGGGGGGGGTTGGGGGTAGTCATAGAATAGGGGTCCTGTAGTCAAACGAGGGAATGTTGGTTAGGAGAGTGGAGTTGTAGATGACTTTGAACAATTAATGCTTTGAATACCTTATAAATTATTTTATTTTATGGTTTTAGGTACAAATTTACTCTTCAACTTCAAATTGCCGTAGGCTCAAATCTTCCATATCCTGGTCAGTGTCCTCTTCTTCTTCTTCTGCTTCTTCGTATTCACCTACTTCTCCTTCCTCTTACTCTTCTTCTTCTTCTTGTTCTTCTTCCACTTCCAGGTCGTAGTTTCCAATATCCATTGCGATCCCATCCCTCCCTTCCCTTATCGCGTTTACTGCTATTTGGTTAAGCACCCACTCCATCATCCACTGCTGACGGTCTTCTTCAGACATGTTTGATATAACTTGGTTCCCTTCCGCGTCCGTCCAAATCACCGACGATGAAAATGGGGACCGGCTCAAAGTGTTCCCCTATAATCAGAAAACAAACAACAATATCAACAACCGTGTCATCGCAGAACAAACAACACAAATTTAGGGTAGTGCATGTCTTCACGGTTTGTTTTAAACGTACTATTATTGACCAGACGTTTAATACGGGAACCAGTTTGAAAAGCACAATATGTTGACTCTTCGCTAACTTCGAACGGTCGAAGCCGAAAAGATAAAGTTGTGATGTTTTCTTTTCTAATCACTTATTAATAGTTATCTCTTATCTTTTCTGTTTTCTACTTCTCTAACGCTCTACTACTTCACTAGACTAACACAGTAAAATGCATTAGGCATGCATAGGGCTAGGCCTAAAATTTTAAAATTACTTTTCAGGTCATTCACAATACTAATTATCACTCTAATGCAGTGTTTTTGGTGACTACAGCTTCAGTACTTTAAGCACATGAAGACAAAACAAGTCTCATTAGGTTTGATGTTGAATCTAGGCATTTATTGGAGCATGTGCAAGTCGTACAAGTCGAGGGCCTAGCACCAGTTTATTGGCATCGAGACCGGAGAAGTCAAATTAAATAAGATCATTATAATTATTTTAATTTATGACTAAAATGTAATGCGATTTACATTTACACCCACATACATTCATAAGACTTCAATGGAAAATTGAACGATAAAGTGGATGATTATGTTTTCTGTCTTGTGGTCTCGGCCTTGTTTGGCTAGATTGCCCATAGATCTACGTTCCAAGCCACACTCAAAGCAGTGTCAGATAACCAATCTAATCTAAACAGAAACAAGTAGGATATTGCAGGAATGTAGCTAGTTCTGTAGCTTGTATTCTAGGGCCTATCCACTACAGTTTTGTGGATTTGGGGTTTCGGCCTTGCCTAGGCCTACTACTAAAAACACGCGCATTACGTTTTGTTCTCGGTCTTGGTTTGTTCTCTCGACCCGGGCGCCATCTGCATCCGTCCAGATCACCGAAGATGTAGACGATGAGGACGATAGGCTCAAGGTGTTCCCCTATAATCAGAAAATAAAAACAACAATATAAACAACTGTGTCATTGCAGAACCCAGAACACAAATTAAGGGGAGAGCCTGTCAACACCATTTGGTCAAAACCAACGATTATTGACCAGATAATATTAAAACGGGAACCAATTTAGAAAACACAATACGTACACTTCTTGGTGATCTTCGAACAGTCGACGCCGAAAAGATAGATCTTTCGTCACGAGAATGAGAGAACATGATTTATTGTTTAACGATCACTGAAAAGAAATATGTAAACAGGAAGTGAGTTATGTTAAAACGTGTTACCAGTGCTATCTGGTCAGTGCGTTTCGTACAAGTCCTGTACTTAGCCTTTATGCCGAGGCAGGAGAGCCGTCTTTAGCAGACCGTAGACACTAGGCCTACTTATTGGGGACATATGCTATCAAACTGCAAGCTTTACCTGAACACCCTAGTCATTCAGCTTTACATAACCCTCGTTTTGAGAGGAATTTTAACAATAGACCTTTGTCTACTTTACCTTGTGGTTTACGTATTAAACACTTTTTTAACCTCACTGATTTTGAAACTCCCAGGGTTTATCCTATCGTTTTTAGCCGCCACGTTCCTTGGCAGGTTTCAGAACCCACAGTTCTTTTAGATTTGTGTGAATTTGATAAAAGAACTACGTCTTCTACTGTTTCCTAACTATTTTAAATGCTCTATGCGCTGAACACCAATCCTCTACACTGGTGTTCAAGGATGGGGGGAAAAACCGGTGATGACGTAGGATCCGCTTTTTATTGTTTTAACACAGTGACAGGTTTTAAATTGAGGGGTATGTGTAGTGTTTTTACTGCAGAATTGTATGCTATTAGAGAGGCTTTAAATGCACTGGTACGTCACCCACCAGGCAAGATTTTAGTTTGCTCGGATAGTCTACGTGCCCTTCAAGCACTTTTAAACCTATATTCTAGTCATCCCTTAGTAATAGAAATACAATTTTATACATCCGAGTTAGCAAATATGGGTTTTACTATTTTATTTTGTTGGGTACCCGGTCACATGGGTAAAGAAGGTAATGAAAAAGCAGACGAAGGAGCGAAATCTGCCTCTATAAAGGGGTCGATAGACAACGAGATGGTTCCTACTTCAGACGTCAAAACCACATTTCGGGAACACATGTGTCGGCTACGACAGTCTGCCTGGAGTCGTGTAGTTAACAATAAGCTACGAAAAATAAAACCTTCACTAACACATTCTCCCACAGACATACGTCTTACCCGTTGTGAGGATGTGGTTTTGACCCGGCTGCGAATAGGCCATACGTATTTTACCCAATCTTACCTTTTTTCTGAAGACAAGGTACCGCCTAGTTGTGACCAATGCAATGTGCCTATTACTGTCGAGCCCCTACAAAGAAATCACGAAATCCTAAGAACATGAAACTAGAGAACCCAGACCCCGGCTTCATCGTCTCGATTTTTTAAGATAACTAGGACGAGCTCATGTCGGGATTAGTCCTTTCAATCAATACTCTGCATCTTGTCAAGTCTCGAGGGATTGACTGTCCTTGATGCTTAAAGTATATGGAGCAAGACAGGACACTGGGACACATCTGTTCAAGCTCCAAGTTCATTTTGAGATTACTCACCAGTTGAAACTGCTTTACAGAGCATGGTCCATGACATACTTTCATTTGAACGAATCTATCGGTATCTCTGATTACATCCTTATCATGACAGTGAACTGGGATGTATCCCATCACCAGGTCCACTGTGTCTGTTCCTCGAGCAATCACATTCTCCATCCAAAGCAAACATTGTAATCGAAGAAGAAGTTTCTTGACTAGTCGAATCCTGTCATTTGCAAGGTCTTCTAAATCCCATCCTCTTCTATGTCCTTTGGGATCCCATCTAGAGGCCTTCACCTTAAGGGTTATCTCTTCGATCTTTCTTCGAATGAGCGTCAACAGTTCAATTAATGATTGGAATGGACTAGCCAAGTATCCTGTCAATGTGGCTAGGGGTGAGTAACAACCCATGAGTGCAGCAGACACAATGTCTACCAAAAGATCTTGAAATTGAGAGAGATCTGGTTTTCTGCCCAAACTGGAGTGGTAAGGCTTGGGATAGCGGGCAGATAGGCATAGAGAAGGTACAAGCAACATCCAAACATCTTCTCTGTTATGCCTCATGTAGTGACAACACTCTCCCACAACCCTAAGATTTGGGGGAATTGTGGAACAGGGACCTTTCCTCAGCCAAAGGATCAAACTGTCTGCATGATGTTTGTTATTTGGAGGTTCTTCAATACACACCTTCAATACAGGAACGGATTCTAGTAGTGAAGGAGTCAATACTCGATCAATGAACAGAGGGAAATCCAATCCAATACGACAGGGATCAGAAGTGACAGCTAGAGGACCCTGCACCAGAGCTTTATTTAAGTACGGATTTGAGACCGCCCACGTCGGCCCTCCCCCGATCAGAATCCCTCTGAGTTGGCCCAATGCCAAACAATGCCATATATCTCTCCTTGCATATCTGAGTTAGTCCACACAGAAGGATTGAGTTTCAAGAATTTGATAAGTTCAAATCTGAAAGTGTCCAAAGCACAAAAAGCATCCCAATGTGTTAAGTGTAGAAACCTGTAAACGAGGGTCAACTGGCAAAGCTGGCTCCCCAGTCAACAATCTGCTTCTTTTTCTGTCTTCTACCGTTGACTTACTTTTCCAAAGACATGCTCCCTGGTTCCCTCCTTTGAAGCTGGGTTTGTCAATTGCTCTTATCTCGGCAATTACTTCTTCAAGAGAGCATGTGATTCTGGGCAGGATTTCGTCATAAAGCCCGGGATGATTGGTTCTAACATATTCTCTAGCCTGTTCTACTGTCTTTGTTGTGATGGGTAAGCTCTTGAGTCTGTAAGCCCAAAGAGCCAGGTTGATGCAACGAAGGTATGCTGCTTCAGTATCTTCTGGGGTTAAAATCAGACTGTTTTTTATGATAGTTTCCAGGTTTGTTCCAAGAACTGCATTCATGGCCGAGTACAAGAGCATGCGCAAGTGTACAGAGCTGTCCTCGGCATGTGATCCGCTGGCTGAATATCCCAGATCACCCAATAAGTGGCACTGGGCCAGGCCATCAATCAAGATATCGTATGTTGTCTTTCCCCGCCCTGAGGCAATTATAGTATCGGTGACCAAGTGATTGTGATAGAACGAGTCTTCATTGTAGATGAAATTATACATCCACAGGTGGTTAAGAAAGGCATTTACATTGAGATGTTTGAATTCTGTTAAATTAATGAACCCAGCTCTCAACATGTCTGTTGCAGGGCGCATGTCCAGGGTTGTGACTGAACTGGCAAGGTTGGTTTCGGTAATCCAAAGCACTGTTGCCCTTGCCATTTGAACACTGTACGCCAGGTTTCCGGATACCTCCCTGGCCAGATTTCCAATTCTAAGGCTGGTGGCCACAGGATGAAGCTGATCTATCCTGATGCATAGCGGAATCCCTGGGTAGAGAGATGTATTCATGCTGAATTTTTCTTCCGGGATTTCCCAAAGGCAGTCCGAGCAGGAGAACACAATCCCCCAGGCCCCTCTGGTGTCCGTACCTTGTAGCTGCAACTCCGACAGACGAGACAAAGCATAGAGGAAGACAGACTGAAAACAAATGTTGTGATTTGTGCCCTTTTTAGCAAACTCAGTGGCCGTATCAGACACTATCAGACAGTGGCTGTTGTAATTCAGAATGGTATTCGCCATCCCACCACGCTGCAGAGCAGGCACCTGCAAGCGGTGAGAAATTGCGCCTGAGTAGACTTGTCTCGATAGGGCCACAAGCTCATCCATTGAAATGGATGTTTTCTCTTGGATACATGTAGTCAACAACTTTCTGATGTTTTCATCTCCTTTCACCCATCCATAGAGTTCGAGTAGGGTGCGAATACTGGATATGAATGATCCTACTTCAAGCACCTGTAGAGGAGCTCTTCTCGCCCTCATTTGCGTAGTACTGCCGAAGTAAGGAGTTTGTGTTCCTCGAACGTGATGAGGATTCACCAGGTCGGGGAAGTCAACAACTATCAGAATACTCCTTGATTTGTGAGAGGAAGGGATACTATCCCATCTCCGAAGTGCCAATTGCTCTTGAGGGGCAGGCATCGTAACACCCTCAATTGACTTGTTCCAAAGACTTTCTCTTAGGTGGTGTGTATATAGGGTTGTACACTCTACTTCTGACAGTCTTGCCCAATTAGTCGGAATAACAGCTCTTCGGGCTAAGGATTCTATGTAAGCTATTTCTACAGCTCTTGTGCTTTTTACTAGATCCGCTTCTTGGGTTCCTTGTCCAACCGAAATTTGCTGCAAGGAACGGGTGTTACTGAACTTGCCGATGTATTTTTCTCTAACCCCACAGTTAGAACAGCTATAGATTTTATTAGCCAATCTAGGATTGAGTGGGGTGAGAGAGGATAGATCTTGAACAAGCAACCTTTGTACAGAATCAGTGTTGATGTCAAAATAGGGTTTGACTGCCTTGTTCTTTATTATCTCTCCGAGATTGTCCTTGACAAGGTTGCGGATAAGACTTTCCGGTTGCACAGGAAGCTGTAGGGGCAAACTTTGCGGGTCCTTTACTAATGATAGGAAATCAGGATTCCGCTGAGAAGCCAATGTGTAAAATCTTGTGAGTTGCACACTATACTCCTGTATGGACGCCATCGTCTTCAGAAGATGGAAAGTACTGGTCAAGATATCCTGTGTAGCTCTCATGGCGAATTGAGAATAGAGAGTGGTGGGGAACCCCCCTAGAATTCTTCCTATTAACAGGTATCCAACCGTGCTGTGAATAGGCATTGTTTTTAACCAAGGAGAGAATCTTCTTATAACTGATGAGGCTTCAAAACTAGCGAGGAAGAAGGCAGGCCCAGGTGTGTGGTCCACTGCGGCGATGGATGTTGCTGTTGAATAGATTCCGGAAATTGTTGAGTTGATCGACGGTATGACTTGATTGGCTTCGCTTGAAACCCGAGAAGCTCTCTTGAGAGCACTGCTAATCTGTGCTCCCTGAAAGTAATAATTTCGAGAAAATTCCACCAGCAAGAAAGAGTCCCATGATTCCTTTGGTTTTACAACCATTCCACACCGAGTAGCGGTATCTTCTAGCTTGCTTTTGAAGTCATCGATGTAAGCGCGTTCATTCTGCCCTCTACGGGCCAGTTGGTCAGGGGTAGGTAATCTCAGAAGAATTAATTGATTATCTCCCTGCCCAAGTAATGAGGACACAGTCCCATACTCAATGGCTGTATACGTTATCAGCATGAGTGTCAGAAGAGTCCACCCCTTCTGACGAAGGCCTTCCATCCATGACTCGGGCGCCCACCAGCATCTAGGGCCTTCCATTGGAAGTGTGTTCCGAGCTTGACGGGGTGAATTGTATCTGTCTTGGAAGAGCAATACTGATTCCATCGGAAAAAGCTGGGTGTAGGAATATAGACTAGACATACCAAACAGATCGTCTAATGATTTAAAGAGTGGTGATGCAAGCTCGTGTTTGATACTGGTACACCAAGTGGAGAAGTCTATTACTATGCCTACATTTCTACTGTCTCTATCTTGGCCTTGCGACTTGCTCATCTGAAGTAGGGTTCTGGTGATTGTGTCCTCAGACATGGTCATAGATTGATTGCGTATGTAATTAAACACTGAGTCTGCAATATTCTTTTCGGAAGAGGTCTGATATAGGCGCATTTCAGGAGTTAACTTTGCATAAAACCGAGCGTCTACCTTTTTGAGTTCCCTTTCTTTGATCACAGCTACAATGACCTTCCACTGTTCAGGTATCTGATGGCGATTTATCTGGTCAAGAATGGGCCCAACATCCACTTCTTCTTGTTGAATGTAATTTATGATGGCCTTTTTACTTGTTGCCTGAGGTCCTTCTGGGAACTTTCCGTGGATAGTCCGAAACGCCTTTCGATCATATTCATGGATCCATTCTTTGAGAGAGGGGATTATGGATTTATCCGCCAGCAGATCCGAGGCGTCCACATGAGGGTCATAAGTCAAAGTTTTTCTAAAGGTCACATGTGAGAAGTCCGATGGTGACCATCTGTGATACTTGTTTTCACTCCACTGGTTTCTCTCAATGGCCCTTTTCAGTGCAGGTGGTGCGGAGCTGGACACATGAACCCCCGGCCACTCTTTCTTTCTGGCATAATATTGTCTACAGAATTCCAATTTGAAAGTGTTTTCCAAGATGTAACCCATCTCTGCTGTCTCAGTCTTGATGATGCCTCCTTGCTTTATCCATTTTGCCACACTGCAGTCAACATCTATTACTGTCGAGCATCTGCTCACAGTATGCACGAAATACCAAGCCATAAAACAACAGATTGACCTGCCACTGCTTTTAGAAGAAATTTTAGATAGAGACAACTCATAGAAGCTTTTACAATTCCTAGTGCAAAGTGCACTCTTTAATAAACTATAAACTTAAAAATACGTCCTCTGTAAGTTTTATTTGTTAGACCTAAAGTTCTGTACTGTTCTGTAGGATGATAGTTATGTAATATAGTCACATATGTCTCGTTTTGGCGCAAATAACCAAGTTGTTGACGCGCCGTTTAACATCCAATAATTCAATTCAATTCGTGTATTGTCATTAAGAATACGTCTGTGTGAAAACGTTTAGCTCAATTTGACGTTCGGAAGTGGGTGAAATATCGATTCCCATATAAAACATCAATTAATTAATTATGATGGCTTAATTGATTATTTAGTAAATATGACAATTGATTCGTTCGGCTTCATTGTCATTAAGAATACGTCTGTGTGAAAACTTTCAGCTCAATTCAACGTTGGGAAGTGGGTGAAATATCGATTCCCATATCAAACATCAATTAATTACTTATGATGAATTATTTGATTATTTAGTAAATATGACAATTGATTCGTGTATTGTCATTACGAATACGTCTGTGTGAAAACTTTCAACTCGATTTGACGTTGAGAAGTCGGTTAAACATCGATTTCCATACAAAACATTAATTAATTAATTACGATGAATTAATTAACAATTTAGTAAATATGACAATTGATTCATGTAATTGTCATTAGAAATACGTCTGTGTAAAAAATTTCAGTTTGAGCGGACATCTAGAAGTAGGTGGAATATAAACATCGATTTCCATATAAAACATTAATTAATTAATTATGATGAATTAATTGATAATTTAGTAAATATGACAAGTGATTCATGTATTGTCATCAGGAATACGTCTGTGTAAAAAATTTCAGCTTGATCGGACATCTAGAAGTAGGTGGAATATCGATTCAAAGATTCCGTCCAGACAAACAAGGCAAGTTAATATAAGCGTTGTAAAAAATCTCCTGCAATCCATAAGAAAAAATAAATCTGCAGGACAACGCCATGTAGTTTACCTAGGGCCAAAATTTTTTAATGATTTACCGCAAGAATTGCAAACCCATGAACTAACACTGTCAATCAAACATAAAATAAAAAGCTGGATTATATCTCAGGACCAAAGTAATATTTAAAAATATTTCATATGACCTCCATACCAACTAAGGCTTTCACACATAATATTAATATTATTATTATTATTATTATTATTATTTATTTTTCTGTTCAACATTATTTACATAGATGTGGTACAGAAAGGGGACAAACATTAAAACAAGGTCTTGTAGAGAAATCTGTAATACCGGGATTTTTATATTATCTTTCGTAATTATTCACATATCTTATATATAGCTGCTTACATGATAAATGTTAAAATTCATTTGTTCCCTTTTCTAGACCAAAGGGCATAGATTAAATATAAAAAATTGCTTGTTTATTTTAGATAAAAAAACAAACATGTATAATATTTAGTTTAGTTTAGTTTACTTTAAGGCATTCAATTCTACAATCAAAATAAATCTTAGTCAATGAACACTGTATATTAAAAAAAAAAGGGGGTAGATTATATGTAAATCTGAACCGCCACAAACCCATGTTTATTGGTTCAGGTAATTTCCGCATGATCAATAAAAAATCTTAATGTGTAATGTACAAAAAGAGGAAAATAAATAAATAATTTTTTTTATATCTGCTCCCTGTGTCCAACAATGAAGTCGGGTAGGGGATAGGAAATTAATCCCATCATATTCTGGCCCCTAGGTACATCGAAGCCGGCTGGCCCTGCCTGACGCTTCCCTCATGTTAACTTCTTCTGGCTCCTCCTCTTCACCTGCCCAGGGACTGCTACCTTATCGTGGTGGGCAGGTTTGCGTGCTTTGTTTTTCCCGAGAGCTATGCCGGCGGAAGCGTATGCTTCTGGTAGGGCCACCCTAGCCGGACTGGTCGAGGAGGAGAAGTCAGACGAAGTGCAGTCCACACCCCAAGCCCCTTCTCTCCACCTTCCCTTTTCCACCCCGCCCTCCTATTGGCCCCTTTCCTCCAAACAGCCCCCTATTTCATCTTAATATATCACCCACTCATTGTCTCGATTAGCCTCGTTGCAAAAATATGAGACGTTGAGCCCAAATAATCAAAATCCTCCTCTTCACTTTCTTCTTCCATAAATAAATGAAAATAAATATACATTCAGTGTAACAGTTCTTACTATAAGAAATTATAATTCGGCCTAAGCACAGTATAACTTCATAAATTTGTTAAGGTCAGTTTACACACTTATTTAAGGTTTAAGGTTTTATTTCCATAACTGTTTTCCAGTAGCGAACGGTGGTGTCAAAAGTTGGGGAAGCAATCAATGGGAAAAGGGACCGGATAAACGAAATAATGGGGGTGGGGGTGATGCCCCCCACCAACAGTGCCGCGGGCGATTTAAAAACAAAAAACGTGTTTTGACATAGTTTTGTGTTTAAAAATATGTAACGCGTAGTATTTCCTGATTCTACAATTTAAAAAAGTAATTAATTTTTACGTAAATTTAGATGATTTGTGTTTCACCATGCGCGATGGAAAATGACGATGACGCATGTTGAGTAAAGCAGACGTCCGATTCGTCTTTTAGTTGCAAAGTCATTTTGTAGGTCACTATGCATAACATTTCAAGTCAACAAAATCAATATACGCTTGGTATCAGAACACTAGTAAATAATAAAATAACGGCAAAAGTTAAACAAAGCATTTTAATTTTGAACACAGGAGCACTACATGTTTATTACTTTTCGATCATATTTTATTTACATGTATAAGTACAATTATTTAAATGTACAATGAAGAACATTGATTCCACTCTCTTTTGAACACACTCAAAGCATCAAAGCAAACAAACTAGAAAATAAGCTACAAGTTGTTCTTCTAAATGGCTTCTGCATTAAACTGTATGAAATGCGTGCGGTGACCGGCTCTCCGACCGATTGTACACCGGCGAATGTAGCGGTTGGATGTTTCGAGTTTTTAGTTCCAGAAACATTTAACAATTTGCCTGGTAATTTAATTAATTTGACCAAATTATTTGAAATCAAAAAAGAATTAAGATCATCTTCTATCAATTTAGTTTGTCCCTACTTTCTTCACGTACTTATTCTTCTCTGTAGCTCGGTGCAGCCAAGTGTGTATTGATCTTTCATTGTTGCCTTTGTTCTAATTATAATTTATCTAATTATAAATTTTCAAATTCATATTGTGTATTTACGTATAACCATGTTTGTCAATAACTTATAACTTGCACTGTTGCTACACCTATGATTGTATGTTCTATTGACGATCAAACGCAAACAATAATTATTTGGACCTCACAATGGCACTTTTAAACGGGCATGTAGTTATTATGTACAACACGACACAACAGCGATATTTCTTTATATCTTTTATGTGATTCCGTCTCAATTCGAGTAATACTAATTTGTAAACGTAGAACACTTTTTATACGAACGAATTAACGTGTTATTGTTTACCCTTGCAAGTAAACAAGTACAACGATGTAAGTTTGATCGCTCTTCCACTGAGCGAACATTTTATTAATTGTCACTATTGTCATAGAGTGATGGCGGGGGGGGGGGGGGGGGGGGGGGTTGTATAATATCTTGATAAGTTATACACTACATTATAGGCACACTCGACTGACTGAAATGATTGGGAATATCTCTTTTAGAGACTATCTGA
This sequence comes from Isoperla grammatica, assembly GCA_945910005.1. Classification (NCBI taxonomy): domain Eukaryota; kingdom Metazoa; phylum Arthropoda; class Insecta; order Plecoptera; family Perlodidae; genus Isoperla; species Isoperla grammatica. Next base: position 24,467,356 of record OX246743.1, read on the forward strand.
GATAATAAAAATAAAATAAATAAATCAAACCTTTTCTCCTCCACCCAGAATTGCTTTAAGAAGTTCGCGTTCCGTTTTAGCCGCCTCGCTGACGGGAGCAACTGTTGTTCGTAGCGGTAACGCGCGTCCCGGCCGACAACAGGTCGCGCTTTCCTCTTGCCGCCTTCCATGCTTTGAGCTGCGATGGTGAAACAGTACTGAGTGGTCTCGATCTCGATAGGGAACCGTATGACCCACGTATGACGTTTCGCCGCTGCGAGCGCTACGAGCGATCCTACCCACTTCGTTTGTAAACAAAGATGGCTAATGTATGTATGTATGTTTATTTGTTTGTTGGCTCATTTAGCCATTTTTTACATTCAGATACAATTATGACATTGATACAATACACTCCCAATTACAATATCACACTTAGAATATTTGATTAAGATTAAATAGACTCAATTTGGATCTCACACAACTTACTTTTTCCATTGCTTTTTTTCCACGCAATACAAGACGAAATAACAGCGCGGCCACTATAATAACACAGTCTGGCAGTGACGAGGCTATAGTATACTCAATACAAGACCAAATAACAGCGCGGCCACTATAATAACACAGTCTGGCAGTGACGAGGCTATAGTATACTCAATACAAGACCAAATAACAGCGCGGCCACTATAATAACACAGTCTGGCAGTGACGAGGCTATAGTATACTCAATACAACACCAAATAACAGCGCGGCCACTATAATAACACAGTCTGGCAGTGACGAGGCTATAGTATACTCAATACAACACCAAATAACAGCGCGGCCACTATAATAACACAGTCTGGCAGTGACGAGGCTATAGTATACTCAATACAACACCAAATAACAGCGCGGCCACTATAATAACACAGTCTGGCAGTGACGAGGCTATAGTATACTCAATACAAGACCAAATAACAGCGCGGCCACTATAATAACACAGTCTGGCAGTGACGAGGCTATAGTATACTCAATACAAGACGAAATAACAGCGCGGCCACTATAATAACACAGTCTGGCAGTGACGAGGCTATAGTATACTCAATACAAGACCAAATAACAGCGCGGCCACTATAATAACACAGTCTGGCAGTGACGAGGCTATAGTATACTCAATACAAGACCAAATAACAGCGCGGCCACTATAATAACACAGTCTGGCAGTGACGAGGCTATAGTATACTCAATACAAGACCAAATAACAGCGCGCCCACTATAATAACACAGTCTGGCAGTGACGAGGCTATAGTATACTCAATACAAGACCAAATAACAGCGCGGCCACTATAATAACACAGTCTGGCAGTGACGAGGCTATAGTATACTCAATACAAGACCAAATAACAGCGCGGCCACTATAATAACACAGTCTGGCAGTGACGAGGCTATAGTATACTCAATACAAGACCAAATAACAGCGCGGCCACTATAATAACACAGTCTGGCAGTGACGAGGCTATAGTATACTCAATACAACACCAAATAACAGCGCGGCCACTATAATAACACAGTCTGGCAGTGACGAGGCTATAGTATACTCAATACAACACCAAATAACAGCGCGGCCACTATAATAACACAGTCTGGCAGTGACGAGGCTATAGTATACTCAATACAACACCAAATAACAGCGCGGCCACTATAATAACACAGTCTGGCAGTGACGAGGCTATAGTATACTCAATACAAGACCAAATAACAGCGCGGCCACTATAATAACACAGTCTGGCAGTGACGAGGCTATAGTATACTCAATACAACACCAAATAACAGCGCGCCCACTATAATAACACAGTCTGGCAGTGACGAGGCTATAGTATACTCAATACAACACCAAATAACAGCGCGGCCACTATAATAACACAGTCTGGCAGTGACGAGGCTATAGTATACTCAATACAAGACCAAATAACAGCGCGGCCACTATAATAACACAGTCTGGCAGTGACGAGGCTATAGTATACTCAATACAAGACCAAATAACAGCGCGGCCACTATAATAACACAGTCTGGCAGTGACGAGGCTATAGTATACTCAATACAAGACCAAATAACAGCGCGGCCACTATAATAACACAGTCTGGCAGTGACGAGGCTATAGTATACTCAATACAAGACCAAATAACAGCGCGGCCACTATAATAACACAGTCTGGCAGTGACGAGGCTATAGTATACTCAATACAAGACCAAATAACAGCGCGGCCACTATAATAACACAGTCTGGCAGTGACGAGGCTATAGTATACTCAATACAACACCAAATAACAGCGCGGCCACTATAATAACACAGTCTGGCAGTGACGAGGCTATAGTATACTCAATACAAGACCAAATAACAGCGCGGCCACTATAATAACACAGTCTGGCAGTGACGAGGCTATAGTATACTCAATACAAGACCAGGTAACAGCGCGGCCACTATAATAACACAGTCTGGCAGTGACGAGGCTATAGTATACTCAATACAAGACCAAATAACAGCGCGGCCACTATAATAACACAGTCTGGCAGTGACGAGGCTATAGTTTACTCAATACAAGACCAAATAACAGCGCGGCCACTATAATAACACAGTCTGGCAGTGACGAGGCTATAGTATACTCAATACAAGACCAGGTAACAGCGCGGCCACTAAAATAACACAGTCGGGCAGTGACGAGGCTATAGTATACTCAATACAAGACAAAATAACAGCGCGGCCACTATAATAACACAGTCTGGCAGTGACGAGGCTATAGTATACTCAATACAAGACCAAATAACAGCGCGGCCACTATAATAACACAGTCTGGCAGTGACGAGGCTATAGTATACTCAATACAACACCAAATAACAGCGCGCCCACTATAATAACACAGTCTGGCAGTGACGAGGCTATAGTATACTCAATACAAGACCAAATAACAGCGCGGCCACTATAATAACACAGTCTGGCAGTGACGAGGCTATAGTATACTCAATACAAGACCAAATAACAGCGCGCCCACTATAATAACACAGTCTGGCAGTGACGAGGCTATAGTATACTCAATACAAGACCAAATAACAGCGCGGCCACTATAATAACACTGTCTGGCAGTGACGAGGCTATAGTATACTCAATACAAGACCAAATAACAGCGCGCCCACTATAATAACACAGTCTGGCAGTGACGAGGCTATAGTATACTCAATACAAGACCAAATAACAGCGCGCCCACTATAATAACACTGTCTGGCAGTGACGAGGCTATAGTATACTCAATACAAGACCAAATAACAGCGCGCCCACTATAATAACACAGTCTGGCAGTGACGAGGCTTTTGTATACGCAATACAAGACCAAATAACAGCGCGGCCACTATAATAACACTGTCTGGCAGTGACGAGGCTATAGTATACTCAATACAAGACCAAATAACAGCGCGGCCACTATAATAACACTGTCTGGCAGTGACGAGGCTATAGTATACTCAATACAAGACCAAATAACAGCGCGCCCACTATAATAACACAGTCTGGCAGTGACGAGGCTATAGTATACTCAATACAAGACCAAATAACAGCGCGGCCACTATAATAACACAGTCTGGCAGTGACGAGGCTATAGTATACTCAATACAAGACCAAATAACAGCGCGGCCACTATAATAACACAGTCTGGCAGTGACGAGGCTTTTGTATACGCAATACAAGACCAAATAACAGCGCGGCCACTATAAGTTTAACACAATACAAAACAAAACACGTGAGGAAACTATTATTCGATCGGGTTTCAAATTCATAACCTGGGTGGGAAATGTTTTACCTAAGCATTAAATACCTTGCATGCTTGATGGTATACAAAAAGAGATAGTTTAAAATGACTTACCCATTGTGTTCACTTTTACACTAAACAAATCACAGCAGAATAAAACTCAAGAACTATGCCCGCACGTCCACTCTGGATGATTTCTATCCTCAGACTGAGGGTGGTGGTGTGCAGTGTTGCCAACGCCTATCCTACTGATTTCGTTAACAGTCTCAAAATACTCATAAACTTACAAAATCTACATTCACCAAAACTTTCACTACACTCACCAGATGTTATTTTCTCAACCAGCCAATCTTTTAAAAGTGGATCCTTGGTCCACTCACGGCGAAACTTCTGTTTATATTGGGGTTTCCCCATCCTCTACAACCGACACTGACAGCGCAACACAGAATACTGTAACGTAACACACGTGGGTTGCGTTCCGTTTCATGCTGGGACTGCTGGGACCCAGTGAGCGCCGGCGTGAGCCAGCGCGAGCCAGTAGGCTTAAGAAACGGAACGAGCATCCACCTGAGCACAGTATGGATGACGGCGCGAAAATAGTCGTGCACCAAATTGCAGAAGAATTATTTGATTATTCTGGGAGCTCCGAAGAAGAATGGGACGATTTTATGTTCATACTTAATTACAGAGAAACTGGTGATGACAGGGTGCAATTACCGAGGATTGTTGATTATGTGGAAACAGTAGTTCCACTGTTTTCACCTCGTGTTTTTAAGGAACATTTTCGATTAAACCCTACTACATATGAGCACGTTTTATTAAGAATTGCACCCGTAATTGTTAATAAGTCTTTTGATAACAGTGGCAGACCAACTATATTACCTTCGAAGCAACTATTAATCGCTCTATGGTATTTGGCCACACCGGATTCGTACAGGCAAGATACCAACTTTATAACCAAGCTTAAAATAATTTTGGAAGGCTAGGCCTATAGCATGTTTAACCCAAGCACTAGGCCTAGGCCTGGCCAGGGTGTGTACTATAGCTAAATTCAAATGAATTCCCCCAAATACTGTCCATTGAAAACCCTCTGTCTGAATTATAATTTGTTGACATTAGTAAACAGTATGCTTCATGTACTGAAGTCTAGGCCTAGCCCTAGCTTAGGCCTAGATATCCCACTTAAAATGTGTGCCTCATAAGTTTGGCACAATCAATACATAGGCCCTATCTCAGCCCTATTCTGTCCATAGGTGGACTAATAACAACCGTGTTTTGTGCCCTAAAACAATAACAATAACCTATTTCTAGGTCTTTGTGCGACCGGTTTAATATTGGAAGAGCCACTGCCATACGAACTGTAAGACGAGTGTGCAAGGCTATCTTTCACCTGGGACCTGAGGAAATAAAGTGGCCCACTGGCAGAAGGCTACATGAAGTTGTTGCTGGTTTTGAATTAAAGAATGGGTTTCCCTCGGTGATAGGGGCTATTGACGGAACTCACATTCCCATACCCTCTCCTCGTGTCAATGAAGCGTCGTATGTGAATCGTAAAGGAGTGCACTCCCTAGTTCTTCAGGTAGGAAATACGTACTCTTCTACTAGGCCTACAATTAATCTTTTTTCTGGCCTAAATATTGTTTCACTTTTTATCAACACAATTCGGATTTTACAGATAACTAATCATTCTTCATTGATTTCAGGGTGTCTGTGATCACGAAGCACGATTTACACACTGCTATGCTGGTCAAGTAGGCTCCATACATGATGCTAGGGTGTTACGATTATCACCAATCCAAGAGTACATGGACAATGAAGAAATGCACAAATTTCCTTCAGATACTCACCTTATCGGCGATCCAGCGTATCCATGTTCCCAACACATTATGGTAGCATACAAAAATAATGGGCACCTAACTAACAGACAAAAAAATTTTAACTATTGCTTGTCTTCCACAAGGACTGTCATTGAAAGAGCTTTCGGCTTCCTAAAGGGAAGATTTCGTTGCCTTAAATACCTTGATATGAACCGGATAGATAAGGTTCCGGAATTGGTAATTGCATGTTGTGCCCTGCATAACATTTGTCAAACAATGAATGATGAAACGGAGGAAGACCTAGGCAGTAGTGGGTATGAGGAAGAGGAAAATGCTGCAGACTGTAATTTAAGGCAAGGAAATGGTAACCTGAAGCGGATAGCAATAATGAACCGATTGCCATATGTCTTGCCGTAAAGCAAGTAGGCTACAGTAGCACTACAAAACCAGTCTTGTTGTATGCAAAGCATTGCATAAAACTATGTTGCTGTATACTCACAATTCCTTTTATAAGCTAGGTTGGTAAATAAAATATACATACCAGCCAAATACAACTTATTTACTACGGGCAGGCGTAATACCACACATTTAATTCACATGTAATTTCCTGGTTGTTAATAATAATGGTACCGGTACTGAAGTTAGTTTATAATGCCGTGTAGGGCTTATAATTATACCATAGATAACTAATTATAGTGGTTATACTCTTATTGGGTTAAGCGTCGAAAAAGTGTTCAGTGTGATCAGGATTGTTTGGAAGAGACAAATCACAAGTTAGGAAATAATAAGTAGGTATTATATTTATTGCGATTCAAAAGCTAACATTATGCCTAGCCTAGGCCTGTAGAAAACTTATACATTACTACATTAGGAACTTGTTACTAGCTGCAGTTATTACTAATTATTAGAGACACATCAATTTAGTTTTAACTATAAAAGGTAACATTATGATTATGAAAACATTATGCCTAGGCCTGTAGAAAACTTATACGTTAGGAACTTGTTACCCGTCACAGAATAAAGGTCATTTCTGCTAATTATGTACTAGCTGCAGTTATTACTAATTATTAGAGACACATCAATTTAGTTTTAACTATAAAAGGTAACATTATGATTATGAAAACATTATGCCTAGGCCTGTAGAAAACTTATACGTTAGGAACTTGTTACCCGTCACAGAATAAAGGTCATTTCTGCTAATTATGTACTAGCTGCAGTTATTACTAATTATTAGAGACACATCAATTTAGTTTTAACTATAAAAGGTAACATTATGATTATGAAAACATTATGCCTAGGCCTGTAGAAAACTTATACATTAGGAACTTGTTACCCGTCACAGAATAAAGGTCATTTCTGCTAATTATGTACTAGCTGCAGTTATTACTAATTATTAGAGACACATCAATTTAGTTTTAACTATAAAAGGTAACATTATGATTATGAAAACATTATGCCTAGGCCTGTAGAAAACTTATACATTAGGAACTTGTTACCCGTCACAGAATAAAGGTCATTTCTGCTAATTATGTACCAGCTGCAGTTATTACTAATTATTAGAGACACATCAATTTAGTTTTAACTATAAAAGGTAACATTATGATTATGAAAACATTATGCCTAGGCCTGTAGAAAACTTATACATTAGGAACTTGTTACCCGTCACAGAATAAAGGTCATTTCTGCTAATTATGTACTAGCTGCAGTTATTACTAATTATTAGAGACACATCAATTTAGTTTTAACTATAAAAGGTAACATTATGATTATGAAAACATTATGCCAAGGCCTGTAGAAAACTTATACATTAGGAACTTGTTACCCGTCACAGAATAAAGGTCATTTCTGCTAATTATGTACCAGCTGCAGTTATTACTAATTATTAGAGACACATCAATTTAGTTTTAACTATAAAAGGTAACATTATGATTATGAAAACATTATGCCTAGGCCTGTAGAAAACTTATACATTAGGAACTTGTTACCCGTCACAGAATAAAGGTCATTTCTGCTAATTATGTACTAGCTGCAGTTATTACTAATTATTAGAGACACATCAATTTAGTTTTAACTATAAAAGGTAACATTATGATTATGAAAACATTATGCCTAGGCCTGTAGAAAACTTATACATTAATTATGAACTTGTTACCCATCACAGAATAAAGGGAGAATTAGGCCTTCTAGTTATGGTTATTACTTTTTATTCACAATTTTGTCCAGGAGTTCCAACATATGATCTTGCTTCTTCATGCGTTCGGCATGATGAGCTTTTCTGTCGTTCATCATCTTATCGAACATCTCCTGCTGCGACATCTTCCTTTTTCGTGATTGAGGTAGAGCTTCCGGCTTTGTGGGCGGCAAGTCGCCAGGTACAATTGTAGGTGACGGACAGGCGCTTATGGAAGACGAAGACGAAGAGTTGGGTGAATACGGCCCGGAAGATGACATGGAAGAAATTCCCCCACTGTCGGCTGTACTGATAGGGTCCATCTCAGGGCGCCTTCCCAGTATTTCATCTATTTCCTGCAAAGAAATTAGGTACTTTAACCCTTTTCATTTTCAAGGAGAGGTAATAATAATTTATGGGAAATACTCATCTCTTGGATTGGGTGTTATGTATTGTATTAACAATTTCTGGTTCTGCTAGGCCTACTCGTTTTTCAAGTGAACTATATATATGCACGTGGGCCGAGAGAGGTAAAATGTAACCAAAGTGGTGGCGTGAACAATCGAAATTTGCGGAAAGAAATCACTTTCTCAGTTATATTCTTGCATTGAGGGGTAGAGCAACATGTATTGATAATCTTTGGTATATATGACATTGTTTAGAAGGAACTAATCGAGAAAGGAAAGGTTGCACGGGCTGAAACGTTTCATTGTGCTCTTGTGGAAATGTGTTTACATATTATATATATAATTATGTGATCACCATAACGACAGAACTATTTTGTCCATTGGTTTCAGTATTATATCCTTGTACATAGCCTAATTTTTTTATAGTCTAATCCACAAATGATCTAGGCCCAGGCTACACTTGGTCTTAGTTGCCTACAGTTCCTTGATCTAGTATATGCCTATATTCAAGTCTATTTTGTCCATTTGTTTCAGTATCATGTATCCTTGCACATAGGCTAGACTTTTAATATTCTAATCCACGATGAATCAATGTAAATTTAAAATTTCAACTTATTATTTTAAACATTTACAAGAATATATTGTAAAATCTAAACTACAATTTAAATCTTAATCCTTGACTGAATTCTAATTTTTTAAATTCACAGCTGCCATTTTCTGTAATGAGCTAGATGCCAAAATCTCACCAGGTGGCAAATACTGTGGTAGCGCAGTGCAGTGCTGATAATAAGAGTGCGTTAGTTTAAATGTGAATTGTTAAGTACTCCTTGTTGTAAAATCAGGAACTATAATTGCATGCAAACAAAACAAGTTATCCTGAGATTGTAGGCTACAATCATGCTTGATTTTTAAGAGCTACAAAACTTACCTGGAAATATAGCCATGATTTAGCCCCATTGCCTGATTTGCCATTGTGATCCTTAATTTTCTTATCAGTTCGTTTCAATGTTGTCCATTTAGTTTCACACTGCTTGCCAGAAACATAATGGCCCTTTGATCGAATTGCCTCTGCAATAATGGCAAACACAGAATTGTTGGTGTATTTTGGGGAGGACATTTTAAGTTTGTTTTCATCAAACAGATGGATCAACAGCAAAGTGGCTTCATGTGACCAACGGTATATAGGATCTGCAAAGTGAAAACAAAGATTACAAATTTGCACAACATATAGTAGGCCTAACTTCACAAGAAGTGGATGACTTGAGGTGGCATAATTAATTATGTACTATTTTGGATTCATGAATGATATGATTTTGCGTGCACTAGTTAGAACCGACTCGAATGTTGTATTGTATTCTATTTATTATTCCCACAGACCGATAGGCCTATAATGCAAACCATAACTATGCAACGCCCCTTGTTAAAAAAATAAAATGTTCTATGATTCAGCCTAGACCTAAATAATACTAGTGTATGTGTGATTAATTACCAGTAACACTTCCTTCTAAATCCTCAACTCCATCTTCAGTATGCACTTCGGCTTCGTCATTTTGAACCAATGGAAGGACTTCCCGATGGCTCTGCAGTACATCCCTGGCATACTCTGGATCTGGAATTAATCATATACCCTGTATGTAATAGAATAAATGTATTTATTTTTATTTATTTATTTATCAATTATACAGTAAGGCCTATGCCTAAGATGCCAAGGCTTCTTCATATAGGCATAGCACATGGATTAGGCTAGGCACTACAGAAAGTAGGGTACACTACGACTAGGGTAGGCCTAGGGCTAGACTTGGCCTAGCTAGGCCTAGGCACTCGAGCACCAGTGTTTAACACACTTCTGTTAAGGCCTAGGCTTACACACAATTGTCGGCATCGGGAGCACAATTGTACTCGTGATCGCAATCGTAATGTAATTACTTTGATCCGTCTCCAATTGTTACGATTTAATTGGGAACGTTACACTAGGCCTACCAACTGCATCGCTCATATTTTCTGCGATCTTCAGAATGCGACTGCGATCCTGATTGCAACAATTGTGTGTAGGCCCTAGGACTTAAGGTAAATCTAGGCCTAGCCTTTTATTTCTCTATGGCCTAGCCTTAAAAAGTGTGTAGGGTTACGATATATTTCGGTTGCTAGGCCTACCAGAATCACAATTCAGGCCTAGGGCCTACCACTCAACAAAATTATGATGAACTGTCAGCTAGGCTAGGCTATGCCTAGGCCTAGTACACCTATACTCTAGCCCATGAAAATACTTGCATGTTATTAATGGACGGTGAGGGGGGCGATTGTTACACAATTTAAGTCGGTATACGCCTAGGCCTATACCCAACCCATAACCTTCGTATATCAAGCCCTATGGGCCCCACGTAGGGCTGGATATACAAAGCTATAGGCCTAACTGTCAGTCTAGGCCTACACTAATTGCACCCTGCCACGAGAAATATACGTCCAATAGCATATACAAAACATTCTTACCTTTCTCCAGACGCTCCTTTTCTTTGTCGTTCACGACTAATTTAACAACTTCGTTTGTCTCTGGACAAACCAGCGATATTTCGTGCCACTGCTGGTATGTTAGTGTTTGGTGCGACGCCATGACAGTTCCAAGTTTTACTGGGGCTACTGCGTGAAAAAGGGCCAGTACTTCCAGTGCACTGGAGATGCTGGGATAGCAAGTAAGGGAACGCTCAGTAGTCGCTGGCAGCATGTTTCGGAATGCATCCAGTAAGCTGGCGCACTGGATCAGTACATCCAGCATGTAACGGAACGCAACCGTGGTAAACAGAAACTGCCGGCCGGCGACTTCTGTCAGCATGACTCAGCTACCCCAACAGCACGCAAACGCAAGACCGCGCAAGATCACAATTCGAAACGCGGCACATTTCTCACAGCATTGGTGCGGCTATTTATGTCGATAAGGTAGTAGGGTTACTTTTGTAGATAGTGGATTTTATTGGCCTACAAGTATTTTTTATGACCAACTGTAAAAAACAAATATTTATTTATGTAGCCTGTTCTCGTTGCACAAAAAAAACGGAATTCGAGATATTCAGAAACCCACTAGTATCTCACTAGACACGTTACCACTCCCACTAGATTTTCCGTTAACCGTTCGACAGAAAATTCGTCCGCCCCATGGCATGTAAAAACCACCAGTTTTAGCGGGATTTCCGTCATGTTGGCAACACTGGTGGTGTGTTTCAGGGCGCGTGTTGAACACGTGCCGAGCACCTGCAGAAACTGAGCTAGATGCAATGAAACTTGACATCAAAGCAATCCCCGCTCGCGGTAAGGAAACCTAAGGAAACTGGACACTAAAAGTGATCCTTGAATGAATGGCTGGTTGACAACCACGTCAAGAACTTGCAGCTGAGAGGTCATACCACCTGGTATGTCTTAAGATCGTTGTTTGTTGGCCTGAGCTGTAATTTGATTTCTGGCGTCAAGTGCCCACGAAACGCATTATTGGCTTTCGATTGATCGAGTTGTTGTTGCCTGCCTCTCTCGTATCTCCAGTTGGACTGTCCCGAGTCCCACCACGCACCCGGCTTATATAGCCGCGGCCGGTGGAAGAGGGGCTCGGGCGTACCGTCAGGGACACGGGCGATGCAGACAGGGTGCGAATGCACTCTCCCATTTATTTCTATGTTACATGATTTGTACAAGTATTACATGAATTAAATATCATATTATGGTGTGGTAGCCTCTTCGTACTCCTCGTCGTCTACGACTACGGTGTGTTTGTTCTCCAACACGTCTCTGGATGGGATGTCTCCTATGTTGGCACGTGTAGGTACCCAGTGTGTGCTCCATGTGCAATCTGGATGCTCTCGAAAAAGGATATATTAGTCCTTCATTTGAACAGCAAAAAAGGGCAAAACACTCACAAAAGGGGGCAAAGGGTATCATATACCATTCGATTCACAATATTTTGAAGAATAACGGGTTATATGATACTTTTAAATCGTAGTCGGCGTATAGGCGTCTCGACGCTTTAAAGATGGCCGACGCCTATATTTTCCTCTTACGCAACGGGAGATTGTTACCGCCGTAACTCAAAAACTATCAAACCCATCGCGCTCTTGTGCATTGCATTGTTTTTGCCATACATTGTTCGAAATGAATTCACCCGACTGCAATTAAGAAAGAGAAGGCAATTAATAATTTTCATGGAAACAATTTGGAACAACATCCAAATAAAACAGTTGTACTCACACTCATGCCAGAGTTCCTGGCGTTGGGGTCATGGAGTGGGTCGTCGTTCTTTCGCGCCTCATCTTCACGAACCTCTATCCTGTCTGCTACGTTCTCCTCTTAAGAGGACGCGGGCGTGCAGACCTTCAGAAGAATCGTTGCCAATTCTGCAGTTTTTGAGATAATCAATTTATTTTTTTTGCGTAATGTTACTAAAGGAATTATAAATATACCTAATAATACCGATTTTCGATTAAAATTTTTTTTCAACTTAGTGATATTATAAATATTTTTCTAAATCAGATAACAAAATTTCGTGTTAGTAGGCCTGTCCTTTAGTCTCTCTTGCGAAACATATAGAAAATTCATAATTTTCGCATTATAACTACAGCTTCTACAGTTATCCCCAGTTTTGTGTATAGCCGGATAGTATACCGCTGCCCCTGCAACTTGTATTGCGAGCGCGGAGTCGCTACGTCGCACGTGTTGGAGGGGAAGTGACAAGCTTCGACAGCCACGCTGCACACATGCAGGTGGCCCGACTGCTTTGCGGCGCAAATGTTTGTTGCTCAGCGCGGTCTCTCTCTCTCTCTCTCTCTCTCTCTCTCTATCTCTCTCTCTCTCTCTTTCTCTCTCGCTCGTATAAAGATATATATTATTGACTAAAATTTCGTAAAACTTTCTTGTTGCCATATGAATGGGGTGTGTATGAATGATAAGCTTGTTTCCTGTTTTCCTGCTTCTTTTGTTTGTTTGTTTTGTTAAAATGATATGTATGAATGATCATAGACACTGATAAAATAATTACTGCGTTATTATTATATTCTAAAATGTTGTCGCTAACTTTAAATTAAACTATAATGCAGTTTTCGAATGAATAGTTAACCTTAATTGCAATTAATTTTTTGTTTCTCATTATGAGTTTGTATTTTAGTATATGTATTGAGAAGTTTAATGTTCGTACACTTATCCTTATATTATTAATATTGTTGTACTACTGTATATTGTTTTTTGTCTGTATCAAAAATGTATTATTTGTTAAAACGTTGGATGGAAGATAAGGCCTAGCTGGCCTTAATCTCGCCTTCAATAAAGACCATTATCTATCTATCTATCTATCGTCACCTCGTCACTTCTTTAAAAAAAAAAAAAAGTACCCTATAAAACCCCCGCTAAAAAGAGAAGGTGTCCCTGGACTGAAGTGTCCTATTTGTCTCGATTGTTAGCAAATTGCCCTATCCCGTAAACTGTTCACTGATACTTCTGTCCCTTTTACTTCAATTTTATTTTTCTATTATCTGTTAGCCTATAGATACTGTTGTGTGACTGTGATGTGTAATGAAATGACTGTCAGACCACGCATCCTGCTCCTGGATGCGCGGAGAGCGGGTTTGTTCTAGACTAGCCTAGATACTGTTGTGTGACTGTGATGTGTAATGGGGAATATGCATGATTTTTTTTAGCATTTTACTAGATTAGGATTGACTTCATGAATACAAAAATATTTTATTTCGATGACATAGAATAAAGTTTCATTTATAAAAATGAGCTGAAAGTTTCACACATATTTATGGCGGGAAAAACGGGGCATACGTCACCTGCCATGAATAGGCTGGACGCCGTAACAAAGAAGGTTGTGTCGTCACGGATGATGTAATAGCAAGTGACCTCACACCTTGTAATACCAACTTAAATGTAGACTACTACTCATTGTCTTACCAGAAGTAAACATGTATTGTTATTTCATAGGTTGGTGGACATGGGCCCTGGATTAAATGCTATTTTTCTCCTTCTTGGTATGTGTTTGCGGTTTAATTATGCAGGAATAAACTTTAAGTTTCTTATTATCTAATTTAGCCTATTATATTCACTTATAAATTAACAATTGCTTAATTATGTTTGGGAAAATTTAAAGTAGTTCCGTTCCATCATGCTAGGCATGAAGATATGAAGAAGGAACAGCTACGGACGACCTACCTTTGTCAATTGCTTTGTCTGTCTGCATATTGTCGTACCCTAAAGGCACAGGGAACGCATATGACCACTCTGAAAGATCCCGAGTAATGTTTTCAGTGTCAATGTTTCTTGATATCGGTAATAAATTTTCATAAATAATATTACAGGGTAAATCAACCGAACACGGGCGTAAAACGCCGCCATTATTTCCCCACGTGAACTCAACTTCTGTCAAACACGAAACGGCAATAAAGACAACAGACCATCAAATGACAAAGAAATACATCAAGTATCCTAGCAACACACAGACGTCAAAGCTTTCTTGATGGTAGTATTTTTTAGTCACAGCCTACCAAAGCTAGTATTTTCTAACACCGCCTTGCCATTCAGTGTATTTTCTCTCTGACAGGTATAGTGCGCGGATGATCACTGCGTAAACGTCCACATATCACTACGCCGGCCAGAGTAATTAGTTGTGACGACACAACCTTCTTTGTTACGGCGTCCGGCCTATATCAGCAATCAACAAATCATAAAATGATAAATACAATAACGCTTATTTGTAAATTATCATATCCATAATCATATAAAATCGAATTAATGTCTAGTACGCCTAGTAATAAATTTTGAAGCCCAATTACTTTATACCAAACCTATTTTCATAGAATATCAGTAAATATTGGGTGTTGTTATTCATCTGAAGCAGACTTGACAACGGCTTGAGTAAAAATTTTGACAAGGTTAGCTTGATAACCTTGAAAATTTGATTGTTTCGTCTAGGAGGCGGTGGCGAATTCCAAGGAGGTTATATGCAAAGTCATTCATATAAGCAGTGATTTTCATGGATTGTGACGTCACATACCGTTTAAAAATAATAGTGCGGGAAACAGATAATTAAACTCTTTGAACATGTATAGAAGCATAATGAATTAATTTTAAAACTTTAAAATTAGGTTTGTGATGTCTTTAGATGAATAACAATATATTCCACGTACCTTTAGAGCTAAAGCAAATTCATGCACATTCCCTATTGAATGACTGTCAGACCACGCATCCTGCTCCTGGATGCGCGGAGAGCGGGTTGGTCCCAGACTAGCCTAGATACTGTTGTGTGACTGTGATGTGTAATGTCATGACTGTCAGACCACGCATTCTGCTCCTGGATGGGCGGAGAACGGGTTTGTCCCAGACTAGCCTAGATACTGTTGTGTGACTGTGATGTGTAATGTCATGACTGTCAGACCACGCATCCTGCTCCTGGATGCGCGGAGAGCGGGTTTGTCCCAGACTAGCCTAGATACTGTTGTGTGACAGTGATGTGTAATGTCATGACTGTCAGACCACGCATTCTGCTCCTGGATGGGCGGAGAACGGGTTTGTCCCAGACTAGCCTAGATACTGTTGTGTGACTGTGATGTGTAATGTCATGACTGTCAGACCACGCATTCTGCTCCTGGATGGGCGGAGAACGGGTTTGTCCCAGACTAGCCTAGATACTGTTGTGTGACTGTGATGTGTAATGTCATGACTGTCAGACCACGCATTCTGCTCCTGGATGGGCGGAGAGCGGGTTTGTCCCAGACTAGCCTAGATACTGTTGTGTGACTGTGATGTGTAATGTCATGACTGTCAGACCACGCATTCTGCTCCTGGATGCGCGGAGAGCGGGTTTGTCCCAGACTAGCCTAGATACTGTTGTGTGACTGTGATGTGTAATGTAATGACTGTCAGACCACGCATCCTGCTCCTGGATGTGCGGAGAGCGGGTTTGTCCCAGACTAGCCTAGATACTGTTGTGTGACTGTGATGTGTAATGTCATGACTGTCAGACCGCGCATCCTGCTCCTGGATGCGCGGAGAGCGGGTTTGTCCCAGACTAGCCTAGATACTGTTGTGTGACTGTGATGTGTTATGTCATGACTGTCAGACCACGCATCCTGCTCCTGGATGCACGGAGAGCGGGTTTGTTCCAGACTAGCCTAGATACTGTTGTGTGACTGTGATGTGTAATGTCATGACTGTCAGACCACGTATCCTGCTCCTGGATGCGTGGAGAGCGGGTTTGTCCCAGACTAGCCTAGATACTGTTGTGTGACTGTGATATGTAATGTCATGACTGGCAGACCACGCATCCTGCTCCTGGATGCGCGGAGAGCGGGTTTGTCCCAGACTAGCCTAGATACTGTTGTGTGATTTATGTCAAATGAAATGACTGCCAGACCACGCATCCTGATCCTGGATGCGCGGAGAGCGGGTTTGTTTTAGACTACCTAGATACTGTTGTGTGACTGTGACTGTAATGTGTAATGAAATGACAATCGGACCAGGGATCGATAACCTGTGATTAATAAGTGAAAACAATAGTAGCTTAGCAATAATAATAATAACAAAAAATTATAATAATAATAATAGTAATAATAATAATAATAATAATAATAATAATAATAATAATAATAATAATAATAATAATAATAATTATAATTATAATAATAATCATAGCCCTTAGTACGTCGTAGATAGTCATGATTTACAATTATTGTCCCTATACCAACAACTCTCTTTGAGTTTGCATTTTACCGCCGTGTAACTTGATCAGGAAATAACTAAGGTTGGGCGGCCGCGGCACCGCCTAACGATATACCGCACGGACACGTGACTCATGCTTTCCCACTACGCCGCCTTGCCTCCCCTCGAGTGCTTTACCGTACCCCGCGCCTCACCGCATCGCACCTACAACCGCCAATGTGCCGTTCCACGGTGGCGCGATCTCTGGGTAGAGTCGCGCGGAGCGGCTAATGCCTTCGTCCTCTTGCAGGCTCTCCCGCCATTTCCTTTTCACTTTCCAACGCTGGAAGCTCACCGTACACCCAACCATATTCGGCATTGCTAGGAGTCGGAACGCTTTGCTCTAAAACGCGGTCCAGATCCACCCAAGCCGGACTGGTCGACGAGGAGAAGTCAGACGAAGTGCAGTCCACACCCCAATCCCCTTTCCCCCCCACTGTCCCATTGAATATTTTTCCTCCCACTTGGCCCTGCCCTCCCTTGCTGGACTCCCGATGACGACTCACGCGACGTACAATGGATCTGATTCGGATGTGGCTTTATTCTTCATTATCATCTTTCTCATCTTCATTATCACCCGCTCATCGTCTCGATTAGCCATCGTTGCATAAATATGAGACGTTAAGCCCCATAAATCAATCATCAATCATCGATTTCAACTTCCGCTTTCACAAGAAACAAGTAATTAGTACCACGCGCTCTTACTATAACATTCCGCCTTCTAATGTGTATAGGTTTCGTAAAAGTCGTTAGTAGTATGATACATCCATTCACCCGAATCTTCTTTGGCCTCTTCATCATCCCTCCCACTGTCTCACTGAATATGACTCCTCCCACTTGGCCCTGCCCTCCCTTGCTGGACTCCCGTATGACGACTCACGCAACGTACAATGGATCTGATTCGGATGTGGCTTAATTCTTCATTATCATCTTTCTCATCTTCATTATCACCCGCTCATCGTCTCGATTAGCCATCGTTGCATAAATATGAGACGTTAAGCCCCATTAATCAATCAATCAATCAAAAAGGTAGTGAATATGAATTAATAAGGCCCGTCTGGGCCCGGGGAAGAATAGGCCCAGAGTGACTCTGCTAGTCGTAAGAGGCGACAAAAGGAGACCCTGTCCCTTTCTCCCCCACTGTCCTACTGAATATTTCTCCTCCCACTTGGCCCATCCCTCCCTTTCTGGACTCCCGTATGATGACCCACGCGACGTACAAAAGATCTGATTCGGATGTGGCTTTATTTCTTCATCTTTCTCATCTTCATTATCACCCGCTCATCGTCTCGATTAGCCATAGTTGCATAAATATGAGACGTTAAAACCCATTAATCAATCAATCATCATGAATTAATAAATAGTTTGAAACATATTTTTGCACTAAAAATTTAGTTGAACTTTGTCTTACTGAGGCTTGAGCATAATTATTTCAATGTTTTTGTTTTGAGTCTATTGCCCATACTGTGTATGTTAATAAAAACAGCCTGACTGCGACCCAAGCTGTGTTTGGGAAGTTTGACAGCCGCTGAATTTTCCATCGAAATTTATAACATTCGGCGTTAGCTGACAACTTCTGTATAGCTACGATATATAGTATGCTATTTTAAATTCCCGTCTTTGCCTTGCGTAAGTTTTCTTCCTTTTTTATTGGTTAAGTGGGTAGGATTTCGTATATTACGTCGTCTCTAGGCTTGGCCTAGGCCAGGCTAGGCTAGGGGTGCTTACGGAAACCTCTCGAGTTGAAGAGATCGGATGGATCTGGTCACGTGATGGATTTGATCAGATTCCCTTGTTTCCGAACGAAAAGTTGTAGTTGTTTATAAGTCTCAATATAATTATAAATCGTGCTTCCGAAATAAATCTTATTTAATTTACTTTCTACATGAAATACATCGAAACGTTCTTAAATGTCTTCAAATAATTATTTAATCCCACAAATCCCACATTGTGCGTCGTCCATGATGGCAATACAGCCTAAAGTTTATAGGCGTTAATTTTGAAAAGGCGGTGAAACAGGCTGTGGTGCGAGATCCAACCCAACAGATCCTTCTTTTAGTAGGATCACTAAGATCGGATCGGATCACTTGATCGGATGGATCCGTGAAGGTTGTCGAACAGAGGTACTTGCAATCTTGTATGTTTCCGAACGAACAGATCCGTTCAGTTCAACCAGATCAGGGTTTCCGTAAGCACCCCAAGACGAGACCGTCGTTCAGGTGTCTTGCGGTTCGAACCACTCTGCAGTTGTCTGCGCATCCGGCCGAGTCCTCACTTTCGGGAAGAATCAAGACAACGGATGGATGAAGAACGATGGTGACCAGGTCACTGAGCCGAGGCTTGTTGACACTCTCAGCTCTGTTAGTATAACTCAAGCTGTTTGTTGAATTGGATACACCATGTTCCTCACTGACAAGGGTGAGTTATATTCATGTGGGATGAATGATCAAGGTCAGCTTGGCCTCGGTCACATAAAAAAAGCCCACACACCCGTCCTGGTTGCCGGTCTGCCGCCCATCAAGATAGTTGCTGCTTGTCTGCACACGGTGGTTCTTGCCGACGGCGGTGAGGTGTGGGTGTGGGCGTGTGCAGGGGCGGACTGGGAAAAATTCCAGGCCGGGCAAACTGTTGGTCAGGCGAAATTTTTTAAATCAGGCTTTTAGAAGGCATTTGGTGCGTTTTAGAAAAAACATAGCAGGCTGATTGCACTCCCGACATACTATAGTTTTCGACGGTTAAAAGTAGAAAAACACCAGCAAGAAGATTTTAACAGTGTCGAACGACTGATGAGAATGAGATCAAGTTACACCGAAATCCAACGATTCTACAATGTAATTTAAACCTTGCAATATTGTAACGAAAGGGGGGTGGGGGGGAGGGACTCGGATTTAAAGAAATTTAAATTTCAAACTTGCACAAGTAAGCTCATTGATTTTTGAGTATATTATTGACAATGGAAAGTGAAAGTTTATATTGAAATCTATATCTTCTTAACAGTAACATAGTGTTATACATAATTGGTAAAGAATATAAAATTGTCAGCAAAAA
The DNA here is from genome assembly GCA_945910005.1 of Isoperla grammatica. NCBI lineage: Eukaryota > Metazoa > Arthropoda > Insecta > Plecoptera > Perlodidae > Isoperla > Isoperla grammatica. Next base: position 24,487,282 of record OX246743.1, read on the forward strand.
CTTACATTGTTCTGTGGGAGGGACTGCAGCGCTGAGGCGTGCACAGAGGTTGATCAATGAGGGGGCACAATAAATTGCCGGCTAAAGTACTTCCCGGCGGCGCCCCACACCCTCCAGGTGTGGGAGGGATACCCACTACAAAAAAGCACCGCAGGCGATTTTTTTAAAACAGGCGCTTTTTAATGTGTTTTTAAGCGTTTTAGGAGGAGTACAGGTTGTCTGTTGAATGGTTTAATTTTATCAGTGATATCATTGTTACAAAGTGATGGTATAGTGGTCAGTCACAAAGCCAAAATTTTGGTGTTAGGGCAACAGGTGATGTTGACTCCGGTCAGCTCATTCCAAAGTCAAACCAATCTAGGACTTCAGATAAAATTAGAACCATTATGTTATATACATCATCATTTGTGTCGCCTCTTACGACAGGCACTGTCCCTGGACCTATTCTTTCCCGGTCCAAACGGGCAAGACAGTTGGAGAAACAGTGAAAGTTTGAGGAATATATTTATAGACATTTCTACTGTGTTGTGACTTGCAAGCAAAGCGCCACTAAATATGATTTTCCAATCTAATGCCGCATTCTGCAAAAAAAACACCTATCCTAATGGGGGGGGAAACTGCCCCCTTTGCCCCCTCCTGCGCACGCCTATGCCGGGCAGCGCACACCACTATCCGATTGTTATTAGTAGATTAGGGTTTTCTTCACTCACAGGTACACGGTGGGCACCACCGCCAGCGCGGCAACTTACCGCCGGCGCCAGGCAGTTTAGTTTATGCCTGTTCCAGTCGGACCAGGCCAAATTTGGGCCAAAGCAGGCAGGCCACCGGGCATTTTCCCGGTTGCCCGGTGGGCCTGTCCGCCCCTGGGTGTGTGGATACAACAAGTTTGGCCGATTAGGACTTGGTCATACAAACCAGCAAACCTCATTCACCCGCGTGACCAACCTCCCCGAGGCCATTATTGACATTTCGTGTGGCGTGTACCATACAGTTCTTTCTCGGCCTCTCGGGCACTCTTGATAACTGGTAGAAATAACGAAGGCCAGCTTGGTCTTGACGTAGCCGAAACCTTGTCCAGCTTCACGCGAGTATCGACGCCTTCATCAGCCGTGGCTGCCGTGTCCTGTGGTCCTGTGGTGTGGTGTGAGTCCTCATCTTCATTATCACCAGCTAATCGTCTCGATTAGCCATTGTTGCAAAAATATGAGACGTTAAGCCCCATTAATCATCACTTATCATAATTTGGCCCTTACCACGTTATGAAATGGCGCCCTTCATGGTAGTAAAAGACAAGAATTTCAAATTACACCCATTTGTTATGGAGAAATATGTTGTCCAATACAAACACATTTTCATTAAGTAATTGTTTACATACCTTCCATAACATCGGGCTCGATTACCTTCGGAGGCGGCAGCAGCGGCACCGTCCCTGTAGTCGGCCCCGCTACCTCGACTACAAACAACGAGACAAGCGTTAGTGACAAGACGTTAAGCCCAAATAACCATCCATCCATCCATCTTAGTTGTCGGTCGCCAGAACATATTCCAAATCTCCCAAATTGCGACAAATCGCCCAATCTCGCTACCCTGATTGTCATCCGAGTAAAATATAATTGTATTTGATATTTTGAAAGTACACAAGTTTGTTTTTCTTTTTTTAATTTGACATTATAAATATAATTAACGCTTATGGAACTTAAGTGAGTGCGAACATCTTAATATGATTTTTATTTTGTGTACCTAGGGGCCAGAATATGATGGGATTAGTTTCCTATCCCCTACCCGACTTCATTGTTGGACACTTGATGTAAAACAGTCCAGGTATTACTATTACTATACTATACTACATAATACAAATAATTATTACTTTCTTATATCCAAAGTTAAGTTACTGCTTCTTGTGATACGAAATAAAATCCCAATTCTATTTAAAATATTATTATCATTATTTTTAGTATTATTTTTATTATTATTATTATTATTATTATTATTATTATTTTGTTGAATGTATCACAATCATACAATCTCGGTCAAAACCGGCGTTATTTTTATTTTTTTAATATTATTATTATTATTATTATTATTATTATTATTATTAATTTGATTATTATTATAATTATTATTATTATTACTATTATTATTATTATTATCATTATTATTATAATTATTATTTCCTCCCCGCCCTCCTACTTGCCCCTTATCTCCAAACAGCCCCGACTTTCATCTACATCTTCACATTTCACCTACTTATCATCTCGATTAGCCAGGTTGCAAAAATATGAGACGTTAAGCCCAAATATCTATCTATCTATCTATCTATCTATCTATCTATCTATCTACGTTTACTCAGCGAGGCCCTAGACATTGTCATCTTCGTTATCCCCGATGTAGGAGTTGATGAGACGAATAACGTCATGCTGGTATTCCAGCTTCCGTTGGAGCGGCTTGACGTTATGGAACAGTTGACATAAGTAATTTGAGAAGTGTTTGTCCGCAGAATCTGCGGGGATAGTTTGGGATTGGGTCTTACTAAGGATTTCTTTGACTGTATTGTTGTTCTCGGAGATTTGTTTTCTCAGGAACGTCTCCAAATCACCCTCTGCTTTTTCTCGACATGAAAGGCATCTGGCGAACTCATTCAAGACGTTGGAAGGGAATGTAATGTTGATGGACGGGAATTTATTGTTGATGAACGGGATTCTCAAATTTTGCAGCTTAGCTTTTTACAGCTTCGGAATTAGCAGGACCACGAAAACTGCTACCCTGCCGCCCCATGATAAATATAAGATTAATTGCTCGTAGAGCAACATCTAGCCTGTTCTGCACCTGCATCTTTCGCAGATCACAAACGTATTTATTGATCACCTGATTCACAGCCTTCTCACGTGAAAAGCTGTGAAAAGCATCAGCTGCGGTTGAGTGATCAGAACTTCTCTCGTGAATTTACTACTTTGTAGCAATTGCCGGATTCCTAAAAAGCATCGTGGCCCCAGCCTGTCACCAAGGAACTTCTTGAAGCAGAAGGAGTCCTAAAGCCCACACAACTCCAGCAGAAGACTTACCGACTTGAGGCGAATCCCTAGAAGCCTATTTTCGGTCATAATTCGAATTGCCTTCAAACTTAATTATTGAGTCGAGTGTACTCCTACTTTACCCCCCCCCCCCCCCCCTACACTTTTCCACTACGATGAAGTATCCTGCAAGGCCGGGTGTGACGTCAGTCGGGTGAGAGCCTTCGCTGAGGAAGGTTGTGTCACTTTCCCCTCTGCCGCCCGGCAAATGTACTCCAGCGGCCGGCTGGCTGCCACCGCGATTGCGCCGAACAGAGCCCTGATATTATTATATGTGGTCATTTTCTGTCGCGCAACACTCGATAGTGCACAAGCACAGATAACATATTGCGGGAGCACAAGTCTATGAATTACATTTTTATGATTGTACGCACAGCTGGTGTATGCGAAACAACGATATCGTGCTGGCCTTACTTCGGTCTGTTTACTTCTCATTTATTTATATTTCAAATTCGTCTACCCAAAACAAATGCAAGCATCTGTTGTCTGGCAATGCAGTTTGTCATGAAACATGCCCATGTGACTTAGTGAAAATAGGCCTAAATGCGGAAACGTGTTATTAGTATCCACGAAAATCGAGGACAGATATTGATTAGGCGAGCGAAGCGAGCCTTTCCATTCCACTCTTATGGCACTTTTTGGCACTCGTTCTGTTTTTGTTTTTGTTTTTTTTATGTCTCGCGATAATCTTAGGAATGTCCATAATGTCTCTCGCCTACGCTAAAATGACATTAGGTTCGTTTGTTTTACCTACACTAACCTACACTCAATCTCTCTAAAAGGCGTTTGGGTATTAAGTGTAGCTAAGTGTAAGGCGTTTGTTTTACATCAGTGCTACACAAAGTGTAGCACTTTCTACAACTGCTTTTCGGCTCATGCAGCAAGTGTAGTGTAATTTAAAGGCGCCAAACAAATGTGTCAGTTCAAAATAAGATCACTAATCATAAAAAACGCATTCTATTTCCACCGATGGTCAAACCGCAGCACTTAAATAATAAATTTATGCACTTAAAATTATTAGTAAATGTATATAAGGGTTCTTTTGGACTTACGGAAATAATGTGAGCATGCACACCATAACCTCAAAACGTAAGTAGGTCAGTGTAAAGCTTAGTGTAGGGTGTAGACAAAGAGCGTTTTCTTATTCTGGGTGACGCGAAGCAAAATCAAGTGTAAAAGCCTACAATTGGCCTACACTCACTTACACGTTACACTACACTATGCATGTAAAACAAACAAACCTAATAGCTATGTTTCATGAAGTGCCTTGTAAAGGAACCTAATCAATCGCCTAACGTTTACATCATCTTTATCAGTGTATACTGTAATTATAACTAATGTTTTGTTTTTGTTGGCATATTAAAGCATTTTTATAATTTTTTTTTTTTAAATCTAATTTTATAAGCCTTAACATTAATAAATTGATAAAAAAATTATGTTTATGCCAAATCAAGTTCCCTGTACTACTAAGTTATCAAATATATACATTTTTATCCAAGGTACACCTTATACGATCAAAATAAGAGTAAAGTGGATATGGACGAAATAAGCACTAAAAATGTATTCATTTTTGTCAGAAGCCGTAGTCCTTATCTACCAATGAGTGCCCTGTTCTGGGGAAAATACAAAAGCAAAATGTTTTGTTATTATGAAAATACTTATACTGTATCCATACTTGAACAATGGAATTGGTGGAACAAAAATGGTGGATGCCTTGTAACAGATAAAAGTACCAGCAGTTTTACATTCAAACCCCGTTTTCTCCGTCTGCGAAAAAGCGGATATGGACGAAATAAGTACTCACACGACGAATTGTTAACATACGGTTTGGCGGCTCGGCGCCATCGGATGGAGGTGGCTGCGGGTTCCGTGATGGGCCAGCAACCGCCTCGACTACAAATAACGAGACAAGCGTTAGTGTACAAGTGATATTGTATGTTAGTACTTAAGTAGCCTTTTCACGATGGTAGTGCAATACCCTGTCTTTAAGAAGACAGCGGAACCGTTGCTTCAGTAGCCCGTTGCACCTTTCTATACCCATCCTTACGTGGCATTGTAAGTTGTTGAAGCGTTGTTCCCGCGAACCTTCTGCTGCCATAAGGTCGGGTATTAGCATCCACGGTTCCAAACTGTACCCGCTGTCGCCTAACAAATACTTTTTTGTTCGGCGATTACGCCGGTACTCGTCCACAAAGTGTTGACGTAGATTACAGTGACGCCAAATGTACTTGTCGCTTGTACTGCCAGGATGGAGAGCTTTGACGTGCAGAATTTGCATGTTAACATCACACACCAGCTGGACATATATAGTATGCTGACCCTTTCTGTTTACATAATTATGTTCTGCATAGTCAGAATCAGCTGAGCTTGGAGGTACAATTGAGATGTGAGTGCAGTCAATCAATCCAAGAAGACCCATTATTCCATACTTGTTGGCAAACTCCCTTCATTACAGTTCTCTGTCCCTCGACGTCTATTGGAAATGTCACATTTCGATCCATCAGTTGTGTGATACCATTTGTTACTTCGGAAATTGCATAACTAACCGTTTTCTGGCACACTGCTAGATACATATCATTTCCGATTCCCGGCCCGTCTAGGCCCGGGGAAGAATAGGCCCAGAGTGACTTGAAATATAAAATAACTGAAATTTAACACATACAAAATTAAAACTTAATTACTTCTTTCATAGGTCCTTCATTATTTAGCTTGCAAAACACCATCTTGGTGGAGCAAAATGACCTAACTGGTTGAAGCGCCCTTAAACCCAATAAATTCAAATCCCAGAGTGACTCTGCTAGTCGTAAGAGGCGACGAAAGGAGACCCTGTACCTTTCCCCCCATTGTCCCATTGAATATTTCTCCTCCCACTTGGCCCTGCCCTCCCTTGCTGGACTCCCGTATGACGACCTACGCGACGTACAATGGATCTGATTTGGATGTGGCTTTATTCTTCATCATCATCTTTTTCATCTTCATTATCACCCGCTCATCGTCTCGATTAGCCATTGTTGCAAAAATTTAAGACGTTAAGCCCAATTAATCAATCCATCAATCTGACCCCATGGCGTGTGAAACCAAGGCTAACACCAACATCATAAAAAAACTAACGCCACTGCACCAGTGCTTTCTTCATGCAACACGGCCCAGCCCTCAAAATTAACAATAGAACCGCGCCGCCCCGCACCTCCACCTTCTACAGCAGTCGGGATACAGACTCGCTCAAGACAGCGCGCCTCAGCTGACAATAGTCATTTGACGTTAGGATCTTGAATGAGAAAGACGTAATATGGACTCGTGAACATGCCAGATCCAATTTTGGCGAAATGTGGAGCAATGGGTGACAGACTTCGGTCTGCACCAATATACTCACACAGGGGGGCATTATATCCCGGAAGACCACAAATCCATATGTATATATGGATTTTTTTACATTTTTAAATTGCCAAATATTACCTAATTTTGTAATGGCACGGAGACAAAAAATGAAAGAAGAAATTTTCTTTCGTTGGTGACGCGTCCATTCTTTTGGATCGACATCCACAATACAATAAATGTCGTTACCGAGGACGGTTCGAAGCCGGGTAGGCACGGGCCCGAGACTCGTACACGCGGCGGGTCTACACACGTAGGGAATTGCACGGCATTGTAGGGTACAGTCGCTGGCTAGAGCTGGATCGAGTAGGTTCTCCAAGTGAGTGTATCTTTAACTCTGTACATCCACTATGCGGTATTTAATAACCGATAGACCTGCCCAGAGGCTGCTACTTTATCGTGGTGGGCAGTATGAGTGCCTCGATGATTGCTGGAGCTATGCCGGCGGAAGCGTATGCTTCTGGTAGGGCCACCCTAGCCGGACAGGTCGAGGAGGAGAAGTCAGACGAAATGCAGTCCACATCATCCCCACTCCCTTTTCCTCCCTCTTCCCCTATCCTCCCCGCCCTCCCACTTGCCTCTTTCCTCCAAACAGACCCCTATTTCATCTTCATCTATCACCCACTCATTGTCTCGATTAGCCTCGTTGCAAAAATATGAGACGTTTAGCCCAAATATCAATAATCAATAACCGATAGACGTGTCGACATCATTTTGTCAACTATTTTAATCTGTGTTCAATATATGTATATACACAAATACATACGACACGATTATTTTCATTGTAACCCACATCACATTTGATGTAATTTGTGTAATCTTTTTTAGTAATAAAACATTAAAACTTACGAATGTATGCAATAACTACGTCGTTGTTGTTGAACATCACCACCGATAATCCACATTTCCCGAAATTACAAGTTGATTGCAAATTGATTACAAATAACAATCATGCCAGTGATCTAAATTAATAGCTCATTTACATACAAGAGTCTAATATTTTTCACACATAGAAACTGTCAGTAATCTACGACACGTTTACGTTTCGTTGACGTTTCCTAGTTGTGCGCTCTTAGTCCTGGTTAATGGGTTGTATTATTTAACCAAACAACAAAAATCATTGTAATGGGAACAGGATGACATGGCAAATGAATTGACGACACATATTTTATTAGTTTTTTTTTGTCGTTTTTGACATTTTGACACATGCCTCCTCATTCATATCTCTGAACATTTCATTGAGGCCTTCAATATGTCCTTTGTTTCGTTAGCGACAAAGCAATAAGCTATGACTCTTCCATTTCCACACCCATCCATTACCATGACATCTATAAGGGGCATTCCAAGTTTGTTAATTGTGTATGTCTTGTCCATTATGACTTCAACATGGTAGTTCTCATATCGTTAGTCTGGAGGTATATCATGGAAATAGTCTCGCCCTTAAACCCCAACGATACGCGAGCATGGGGATCGTAAACTTTGATCTTTTCCAATTCATTTAAAAGCTGTTCTGTATCGGATAAATTCTTGGGTTTTAATATTTAGCGTAGCTCGGCGTTGAAATAGTAAAAGTAACGTAAAGGTTAAGTCCAAGATAGGCATGGATAGTTCCATTCTAATCCCATTCTTAAAGGGAACCCGCAACTGACCAACCGACGCACATCCGTACTAAGACAATGGAACAAATTAATTGAACTGATGGACACCAATCAGCTGTCAAAATAATAAAATTGCAACCATACATATAAAAACAAGTGAAGCGATAGTAACTTCTCGCCATTTAAAACTTTAATGATGGACAACGACTATGTGAAAGTTTTGTATGTGTATTTGTTTATTTTTTACAGCTTGTTGTTTGTCCATCGATTCAATTCATTTGTTTCATTGTTGTCTTTTGGTGTTACTAGTAGCCTATAGGTAGTAAACAATTTACAGTCACATGTGTGATATCACTGATACAGCCATATTCGGGAGGCCTTTTGGCATATTACGACGATAATTGTGACCAACCATGCACATAATTTTGTCCAGATTTCAGAAGAAAAGTATTATCTCACCTGATATTGCAAATATCTTTTGACGTCACACATTGGTGGGAGTCAGCAATGATATGATGCTGCAGAATTGCCGGCGGCATTTGGTACGTTATTAGCTTCTCAGCATGCTGGATAAAAGTTGACCTGGCCTTATGCACGTAGGTATTCAATAATTTCCAATTTGGGTATCGTAATGGTCCGTGAGGCCATGCCTCTTAATGCCCCAATTTACTATACCGACATATCGGGGTTCTCGTGGACCGAACCTGGCTGGGAAAGTCTACGACGCAATTTTTCCACGTGGTTGCCGTCCGTGAAAATCCGACCTCGCCGGAGAGCAACCATAATTTACTTATTACATACATCTTGGTGGCGCGAATGACCCACACCGTTAAAAGCGCCCTAAAAAAAAAAAAACAATGTTTCAAACTGTTGATGGCCCAATGCATTGAGTTGTTTACAGTGTCCTGTGCCGATTGAGCAGCAACTTTATATTCTGTTTGTGAGACTCGACAAAATTTGTGGTGCATGTCCCTCGGTTGATGGAAGTTATCCGGAATGGTAAATGTGTGTTATCAACTATGTAAAAAAAAAAAATCATCACTGCATAACTGAACTGTGGACACAGCAATTCGATGTTAAACAAAATAAGAAAAATATATTTCCAATATTGTACAGCATGAATAACAACACTAAACATACCAACCCTGTCTATAAAGCCTATTTCAATGCCGCAATTCCTACGAATTTGGCCTACATATGACACATGATTATAACTGTTATAGGCACATGGTAGGCCTAGGCTACGATAACTCACCATCCTTCTTTGCTCCAGACTTGTAGGCTTTATACTTTTTTTTATGTCTATTACAGTCCTCAGGTATGGCGAACACGCATCGACTTCTTCAGTCACCTCTTCCCACGCTGCGTTTTTTTTTTCGTTTGTGAGGGTCTGAGAGAACTGGCCATTGAGGACTTTCAGCCTCTTGCCAACCCCGTTAATTATGGCCCGAAGCTCCTCATCGGTGAAGTTGGGCTGCCTTCTTATATTTTCCTTGTCTCCTACCATAGTTTATCTGTTAAAAAGTTTATCTGTTAAAAAACAGAAAAAACAATACTAACAAGACATCTGGATGGCGAGTATCTATTTCTTCATCTGGCCCTGGTTAGGAGAAACAACAATGAGCTACACGATTTGACAAGTAGGCTATACACATCAACACAGTATATAAATCTACCTTATTAATTTGATTGGGCTGTAAAGACTGGTTAAATTACTTAGTTGAGGTTTTAGAACACACAACATCACGGTAAATAGTGGCCCACTAGGACTGGTGATGTAGGCTATTTATTTTTAGGTAGAGATTCAAAAAGCAATTGTTAGCACATATCAACACATCTTTTGTATATATCAAACACAATATAGGCCACAAACAGACTCTTGTGCGACGACACTTTCACAATTGTTATTATTAGATATTGATCCATCAATATTGATCCATCAATATTGATCATCATCACCAAACACCAAATTCTGAAACAAATACTCATTAAAATATTCTATGTATGATCAGTTAGGTGCATATCCTCTGTTTATGAGTTCGTACTGCCATGGTACTGAACCATTAGGGGTTAAGAAGTAAGCTGTTAGGATATTACGAACAATCACAGCCTCGAATCCCCCATTATTGGCCCCTAACCTTTGTACATTTATAACGGCTTCGAAATTTCTAATGTCTGCCCTCCAGTTGCCATCAATGACATTCTCATCAGCATCTTCATGATCCATGAATTGTTGTGGGCAATATCGACGATTTTGGGCTGGCATCAGATGTTCGTCCGACTTCAAATAATAATGAAGGCATACAGTCGCTTTTACAATTGCATCAACTGTTTGTGTGGACGCTATTATAGGCCTAAGGAAAATGCGCCAGCGGGAACTGAGGATCCCGAACGCATTTTCTATGGTCCTCCTAGCACGGGAAAGCCTATAGTTAAAATTAAGTGGTAATTCTTTTAGACTCTTTGAGAAGCCTACCAGGATAAAGACGCATAATATTACGGCGGATAGGAAAGGCTTCGTCGGCAACAAAGTAATGGGGAGTTTCCTGGCCTGTGTACGGAAGGTTAGCATCGTCGGGCACATCCAGTTCTTCGTTGATGATCGCTTGCCAAAAGTCCGACGCTCGGAATATCGCGAGGTCTCCTATGTCGACCATGGTAAAACGACAATAGGCATCGCAAGCTGCCATGAGAATTATGCTGTGGGTCTTCTTATAATTGAAAAACTGGATACCTCCTCGTTAGGGACATTGAATGGTGATGTGCTTACCATCGATTGCCCCCAAACAATTTGGCATGTTCCATTTTTCATAAAACTCCCTAGCAATCTTGGTCCATTTCTCCTTGTTGAGTCCTGGCAAGTAATCGTTGTGGAGTACTGTCCAGATGGCATTGCACGTGCTCTTATTATGCAAGAGATTGTGCTCTTGCCTAGACAGTACTCCCACGTGATGTTTTGCATGGAAGTGCCTTGTGCGAGGTACCTAGAAATAATGTAATTAAATTAAATAAACATGTATTGATAACATACCTAATTACCAGTAGCCTACATTCTAGTGATTAAATCTCATAGTGAAACATACAATGTCAATTACTCTGCCCTTCACATTTTTTATTATTGACAGCTTTCTGACTTTAATGTGATTGCAAGACGTTTCTCGGGACAAACTGCTCTGTGGCTTCGCTTCCGTAGCAATGGTCTCACTTTTTTCAGTAGCACATTAAATTGTCTCCGGGTCATTCTTGTATATATGAAGAATTATTCAGGGTCAACTATCTTCATTTCCTGAAAAAGGGTGAAGAAATGCCCTCTTTCGTACCGAGTATGGTTGATGGGCCGCACCCAGGAACGTCTCCGTCTTGGCCGAAAGTGGCGGCGACGCATTACTAGATAGTAACCTACAAAGAGCAAAGGTATTACCCTATAGGTCTAGCTGCTAAAATGGGTCCTAGGCCTACTACAATATCAAAGATTCTTACACTAGCATAGGCGCTACCCTATATTCTAGGCATGCTAGACTGCAAGCCATAGGCCTATACATGTCAACTTGATTAGGCATAAAGCCTAGGCTATATTTCAAGAAGCCAAAATAGAATGTAGGCTAGGCCTACTCATGGATCAGGTCTAAGTTTAGGAAGGGCCTAGGCCTATTGGGTAAATAAAAACGTTGTTTTCCCGGTCCGCATCTTTGGCCTTCCAGATTTTAGCATCAACAAGCGTTTCATTCGTTTTGACTTTCTGCCGATATCTTTCATTAATATCACGTCGCTGTATCTTAAAAATTCTCTTAATCTTTATGTTTATCATAATGTATTTTTACTCTTTCCTTTAAAGTCATCTTAGGCCTATTAGGCTTCTGTTAAATGAGAAGCACACATGGTTTTGAGATTACGATCTCAAAAGCTACAGAGGCCATTCTTGAAATTGCAATTTGTACTAATTTAACCATGTAAAAGGTACATATAATAAATTATATTTTCTTACCTTTAAACTTTCTTCTGGGCCTAGGCCTACACAACTCACAATTATCTTCACGAATTTAGAGCTTATTTCAAGTCAACAAGATAGCATGAACTATGAAGTGTTAGTCTTTAAACAGGAAATGTTAGTCTCTGGACAGGACACTATTTCATTTGGATCTAGAAGGCTTATTTTTGAAGTAATATATTTGTACAAAGCAGAGCACTCCGTGCACAGTGTTCTGAAGATGACGCTGTTGAAACTCTCGTTGCAGTTTTGAGTGTATGGCTCCCCTGTTATAAGTGACTTACTGTACTGACACCAGCTAGTAACCCCTTTTGGACATAGGGCATGCTGTGGTTCTTCATCCGTTGACATTTTGTGAAAGAAGGTAGCCCACACATCTTGTTGCATGTTTTTAGGTTACTAGTATTATTTCTAATGGCCTGGCCATAATACTTTTGTAGTAGGTCTATTTCTTCCTTCGATAACCTCCCTTTCCTCCCAACAATTCGCCATCTGACAGCCGCTTACCTTTGAACTCGCTAACGAGACGAAGAAGCCGGGACCCCATTCTCTTTTGGACATGGCCCACACATTGCAACTGTTGAATCTCAACGCCAACACCATAGGGATTACTCTCCACGACTTTCTTGAATCCTTAAGAGTCTTCGTCACCAAGATAATCCGTGTATCGCGCGCCCCGGATTGCTTAGGATCGACCAAAGATTCGAACTGCGCCTTCAGCTTCCATGCCACCGCTGGAACCTTGGTAATTAGCGGAACATGCGTCATTGTGAATTTCATGGCCTTTCCTATCTCTCGTTTTACATGTACAGTATTTTGTCATGCATTCGACATCCAATACTTTCCCCGTGTCAACAGAAGTGGCCATAACCACACCGTTCAGTGACTGATGGCCCCTTCTGTGCCACGAGCCATCTAGGGCAACAGGAATATCGGGTTTCACTAGATTGGGTGGATCAACTAGGCCTACATTGTTTGCAGCTATTGCTTCTATTGCAGCTAGTCTCATTGATGCAGCTCTTACCTCTTGAATGTGGTCCCCAATGACTTTGTTGTAATGTATTTGTTTTGTAGGTCGAGGCAAGTTCATTATTTCAGCTAATGTTTTTGCAGATTTTTGGCCTTGCCCAATAGATCGTAATCAACCAATCAATTGTTTTATTCAGTTACCACATATTACAAATCAATATAAATTACAGTACATTTTTTTTTATTTTGATCAATACCTACTGACAGAAGTTAGTCTTGTGAGTCAGTAGCTATAATATCTGGTGTCCGTAGTACTGAATAATGTATTATATATTATACTAAGTGTTAACTTAAAAACTAGACTATAACAATGCATTTAATTAACAATTATAAATAACTATTAACTAGTAAGATTTTGTGGGGTGACGAGACGATATTGAGGACTATGATTAATGCGTTAATATTTTTATTCATGCACATTCAGATATTAAGTTGCATATATTCGTTACTGGCTATTGTTTGAAAGACTATTTAAAGTGGTACCTATACCTGCTACTTGATTTTTTAAGGGTAGCCTAGTAGTAGATGTATGTTTTAACGTAGGGTTGTATATTTGTTTATTTTAAATTTTTGTTTTATAGTAATTTAGATGAACGGTTTGTGAGCTGTTTGGTTGTCGTTATGTATGTTTGTGTCTATTAGATGGTAATTTAATTATACCTTCAACTTCTGGATCTGATTTGTCTCAACCAGAGAGTCACCATTTTTGTAAAAGTTGTCTTGGATCTTTTTTCTGTAATTGTGGAGGGGAGCAGATTAAACATTTTAGGTCCCAGATAGAGAAAGTGTTTTGTGCAATTCCTTTTGTAACCCGTGGCATAAGTAGCTTGTTTCTTGATCTGTTGCGCGTTAATTTTGTGTGAGGAATTGTTGGATTCATCACGTTATTCTTATAAACGTTAGTGAGAGTAATTTTAATATATAATTTCCTAATCGACCAAACCTTTGATTCAATGAATACCTGCTCTGACGGATATAAAAAATGCTTGAAGGAAACCTCCTTCGGCGGATCGATAGGGATTGTACATGTCGTCGTGTGAGTACTCATTTCGTCCATATCCGCTTTTTCGCAGACGGAGAAAACGGGGTTTGAGTGTTAAACTGCTGGTACTTTTATCTGTTACAAGGCATCCACCATTTTTTAATTCTATTGTTCAAGTATGGATAGAGTATAAGTATTTTCATAATAACAAAAACATTTTGCTTTTGTATTTTCCCCAGAACAGGACACTCATTGTTGGATATGGACTACAGCTCCTGACAAAAATGAATAAATGTTTAGTGCTTATTTCGTCCATATCCACTTTACTCTTATTTTGATCGTGTTAGGTGTACCTTGGATAATAATTTATTTATTTGATGACTTAGAAGTACAGGGAACTTGATTTGGCACAAAATAATTTTTGTATCAATTTTTAATGTTTAAGCTTATATTATTAAATTTAAAAAAAAATGCTTAAATATGCCAACAAAACCAAAACATTAGTTATTTTTACAGTATACATTGATAAAGATGTTGTAATTGTTAGGCGATTAATAAAATTCCTTTACAAGGCACTTCTTGGAAACATAGTTATTGTCATTTTAGCGAAGGCGAGGGACATTATGGAAATTCCTATGATTTTACTGGGACACGTTGAGAATGATCAAAGTGGGAGGAACCCACACCACGAGGAAGGGCCAGTGGTGGACCTGTGCAGCTAAAAAATTGACATGGATCCTAACTCAGAAACTATGAACACACGTCGCATAACTGTCAGTGAAAAGGATATGGTGCGATAGGGGTAAGGGCTAGGTTGCCATTTGTGCATCAGCAAAAGAAAAAAGTGAAGGAAATCTGAAATTTTTATCTGAGTTCACTTGAATGACAGTTTACGATCGATGATCTTATGCATCAGGAATTCCAAGAATCGACCATAGCTTTTGAGGTACGAAAGAACACTACTGTAAGTTGCCTAAAAAACAAAACATCGTCGATAGTACAATGCCCAAATATCTGTATATTGCCCAAACTAGCGAGGCAGGCGCCTTAGATAGTAAAGATAGTAAAGGCCTTTAGGACATACTTTCACCAGCTTCCCACAATTTCTTTACGTATTCAAGTACTCTGCTTGTATCGTTAAGGACGTTTACCCAGTCGTCCGCTTGTTGGGGCCAGAGTGCCATGGCCTCGTGCCAGGTGAGGTAGGCGGCCGGGAGGCACACAAGGTCTTTGCAATGTGGGCCCTGTGGATCAGAACATCGGTCATATACTGTTGCCAACGACCTTCAAAGGAAGACAAAACAAAGCTGAGACCCATCTGTAATTTTTACGCGCGTTTACACTTTCTGTAGAAATTCCAAATACTTGAAGAATAATTTGATAATGGGCAGACGGAGGTCCACCATCGCCCCCAGTCCAGCTTTAAATATTGTTTCCTTTACGCTGCTTCTTTCTTTCGCTCGGAGACCCCGCCTGCCCAAAGACTGCCACCTTATCGTGGTGGGCAGGTTTGCGTGCTTTGTTGATCCCGAGAGCTATGCCGGCGGGAGCGTATGCTTCTGGTAGGGCCACTCAAGCCGGACTGGTCGAGGAGGAGAAGTCAGACTAAGTGCAGTTTACATCCCAATCCCTTTTCCCCCCACTGTCCCATTGAATATTTCTCCTCCCACTTGGCCCTGCCCTCCCTTGCTGGACTCCCGTATGACAACTCACGCGACGTACAATGGATTTGATTCGGATGTGGCTTTATTCTTCATTATCATCTTTCTCATCTTCATTATCACCCGCTCATCGTCTCGATTAGCCATCGTTGCATAAATATGAGACGTTAAGCCCCATTAATCAATCAATCGGAGACCCCGGATGCAATTGCTTGCATTACTTTCGCGTCTTCCCGCATCACCAACCGATCTTCTGGAGTCAAGTCGGCGGCAGTTGTTGTAGGAGCTTCACTTGGCAGCATATCTTGTGTCTGTAAACGCGTCACTACACGTGTTCCCGTGTCGGCTGCACTCGAAGAGGTGGCAACAATGTCATCCTCCATTTGCACTTGCAAGGAACCTGAACAAACGAAAGTTTATTTTTGTAATTACAATAAGGCCTAGGCCTTAGTTTAAGCCTAGGTATGTCCCAATTGTACACCTGTGTAACAGGCACAAACCTAGGCCTATGTTGGTAAACTAGTTGTCTCAGTTTAAGCTATAAATAAAGCCTAGGCCTAAGGTATGCCAACGATGAGCCATATTTTCATATTGTATAAGATATTAGGCCTAGGCCTACGTTACTAAAACATCAACCAACTTACCTCAACGTGATCATGAGCCGTTGGTCTAGGGTAAGAGGTGTACGATTGCTCTTCTTCACAATTGAAGGACCTACTTAACGTAACAAATATTCGTAAGAAAGTATATCCATTTGGGTTTAGTTAAAAAACCTCTCGTGATCGGTCCATCTCATCTCACGAATGAGGTTATGGTAGTCTCCTTGTCCGGCTCTATTGAGGTTAATTGGTCTAACCCACCATCGTCCGAGCCGTCTTGTTTTTCGTCGTATGTTCAATAAAAAATCGCCTGTCTGGGCCCGGGGAAGAATAGGCCCAGAGTTACTCTGCTAGTCGTAAGAGGCGACAGAAGGAGACCCTGTCCCTTTCCCCCCCACTGTCCCACTGAATATTTCTCCTCCCACATGGCCCTGCCCCTCCCTTGCTGGACTCCCGTATGACGACCCACGCGACGTACAATGTATCGGATTCGGATGTGGCTTTATTATTCATCATCATCTTTCTCATCTTCATTATCACCCGGGTGCTCATCGTCTCGATTAGCCATTGTTGCATAAATATGACACGTGAAGCCCCAATTATCAATCTTCAATAAATAATGGTATCCTATTACAAGGGCTCTGTCTGCTTTTCCGGAAACGGCCTTATAAAATAAGCCATGGCGTTTTTTTAATTCGGTCGATCCACCCATTTGATGCCGTGAAGTTTTCTACGTGGAATCGTAATGCAATTTGCTTTGCTTTTTCGCGTAGTATTGTGCCGTTTACCGGTATGTTTGAGGCCCTCGCCCTGCCCAGGGACTGCTACCTTATCGTGGTGGGCAGGTTTGCGTGCTTTGTTGATCCCGAGAGCTATGCCGGCGGAAGCGTATGCTTCTGGTAGAGCGACCCTAGCCGGACTGGTCGAGGAGGAGAAGTCAAACGAAGTGCAGTCCACACCCCAATCCCCTTTCCTCCCCTTTCCCCTATCCTCACGCGTCCTCCAACATGCTTATTTCCTCCAAACAGCCCCATATTTCATCTTCATATATCGCCCCTTTCCTCCAAACAGCTCCATATTTCATCTTCATATATCACCCACTCATTGTCTCGATTAGCCTCGTTGCAAAAATATGAGACGTTAAGCCCAAATATCAATCAATTGAGGCCCTCGCTTGTTGAAACCATGCCAACAGCGCCGTCTCTAGCTTCTCGAAAGGGCTTTTCTTTTCCGATTTACGATTGTTGGCACTTTTTGATCCGCATTTTTCAATGCTCTTTTTTGGTTTTTATTTATGCGCCAGAATGGTATGTAGTGTTGACGCAGGTATGTTCAGCCGTTTTGCTATGCTGATTTATTTTTCGTTCATCAGCAAAAACAAGAGCTTAAAGAGCAAACTTCGTATCTAGTAAACTCTTTACACAAAAGCAAATCGATCCCCAACGGTTTTTTCCTGGCAACTTTCAAGATAGTGACTTTCCTTTTTTCTGTATCTGAATATCTACAAACCGTGCTTATATCACTTGTGAATTATTTATGTGATTTAACAATCTTCTTAGCTTGAGCCACAATTAGAGTGACTGAATTTAGTCTTAGAATGTCTCCAACTAACAGATTGAGAATGTGAGCAACACAACCGTAATTCGAAAGATGTCCACCATAATCTTCGTTTAACATATCTCGAGCTTTTACCATTGCAGATTCATTGTCGGAAACTACAGCAAGGAACTTTTCCTTTCCAATTTCCTCGATTACCACTTTCATTTATTTTTTCATGTTTTCAGCAGTGTGTCGCTCCTTGCCCATTACTTACGTTTTATAGAATACTGGTGTAGGGGTGGTGATTATGAAATTTACAACGGCTTCATTCCTGACAGAGAAGAATAAGCGTAAATTAAAAACATTTATTCGGGGAAAATAAAAATATTAAATAAGTTGTAGCCTTGCCATCATAATCAAATACATTTGGATAAACCTCCTATCTCACCTTAAATTACTTCATGCATAAGACTTGACACTGAATACCACTGTATAGATATTGACCATGTATAACAGTAAAAGGACTACACTGAAGTGCAAAGGCACACAACCAACTTGGGTGAAAGAAGCATTTTAAATATTGGGCTCACCCAGCTTGGGTGCAAATAGAGGCAGCCCTACTTAAATTGTGTCATGTCTACACTTACCAGAAGTATCGAGACCACCTTCTCGGGGCAACACTGTAGTTGGACGCCCCTTCTACATTGGATACAGTAAATCGTAGAACTCACTCTGAGCGTGTTGCACCACTTACAGAGTTCCCCTTCATACATTTTACAAACGAGCGTTTCAAGCTCTTCCACTTTATCTGGATTTGGGCAGCCAATTTGTTTGAGTAACCCGCGTGAATCATTTCTGATTCTACTTTGCTATAGATTTCGGCAGCTTTAAAACTTTTTCCATTCAATTATTTTATCATTTCGAGGGCTAAGCCTACGTTGTTCTATCTCCCCTTTTGTAAAATGTTTAGGAGGAGAGATTGAAAATTTGGAAATTCATCAAGGTCACACGTTTAAGGATATTTTCTGCCCGTCTGGGCCCGGGGAAGAATAGGCCCAGAGTGACTCTGCTAGTCGTAAGAGGCGACAAAAAGAAACCCTGTCCCTTTCCCCCCACTGTTCCACGGAATGTTTCTCCTCCCACTTCTACTTGCCCCTTTCCTCCAAAGAGCCCCCAATTACATCTTTATTATCACCCACTCATCGTCTTGATTAGCCAAGTTGCAAAAATGTAAGACGTTTAGCCCAAACATTAACATCAACATCCTCCCACTTGGCCCTGCCCTCCCTTGCTGGACTCCCGTATGACGACCCACGCGACGTTCAATGGATCTGATTTGGATGTGGCTTATTCTTCATCATCCACATCTTCATTATCACCCGCTCATCGTCTCGATTAGCGATTGTTGCAAAAATATGAGACGTTAGACGTTAAGCCCCATCTTAAAGATATTTTCACCATCATTTTTTCTAATTTTTAAAAGCTTATACTTGGTTCATTTTTTAATAAGCCCTAAGGACGGGCTCAGACGTTTGGTTTAAATTAAAAATTTATGCTTGGAGATAGAACACTGTTTATTAAAATATTGTGAAACATTTCAATTTAACACGTTCTATCTCCTACTTTGTTGTACTTTTGTACTTTTGATCACATTCCGTTGTAATGATAAGAATAATTGCGTTTCAATACAAAACAAACTTGTATATTATGTGATTGCTTATAATATGCATTATACTGATAGAAATGCTGATACTGAAACAGCGTTGAGGTCGCTTCAGTGTGGCGTACTTCTCGGGCAGCGCTTGTTGAATAAATGTTGGACACTTATATAGAGAATGAGCATTCTTGTACAGTGGACAGCTAGGTGACAACCGTCCCGGCGTACTTGACGAAGACTTAGGTTCACTGGTACCGGGTTTTGCAGCTAGAAGGGAGTTGACTTTCCTTGATGACTGCGCCGAAGACTGTGCCTTGGCTGAGTTAGCGCTCGGTATGTCACGACAGCATAACTCAAGCGTTCTCGCAGTGTCGTCCAAAAACGCGATAGTTGGTGATATGTTGGAGTAGCAACCTCAGAATGCTTGGTTTCAAAGCTCTTAAGCACATGAAGCACATTTACAATGTATTATGTCACGCACTGAAAAAAGCAGTTAACTTTCAACAGAGTGGATGGACAATACTAAATACAAATTTGGTTCTACAGTTAGTTTCAATGTGACACAAATGCTCAGATTGCACCACACTACGAAGGTAAGCTATTGAGTCCCATACCAACTCTCATGCCGATTGCTACCTATCAACATAACCAGTGTTTTATTTAATTGATATTAAAAACACTTTTTCCTTTTTATGTGAAGTGCTTTTGAATGGAGCGTGCTCGTACTCTCTCCCCTGCAACCAGGACTGGGTTCCGTTGTCTACCTGCTGGCCTCTCTTCTTCGATGTCTTCCTCACTCTCTGATGATGACGATGATGAGGATAAATCTTCTTCTTGATTGATTGTATTGTATTTGTTTTAACAATGGAGTGGGCGTGCAGTCAAGAGATTTTTCTGTGTCTTTTGATAGTTTAGTCATCTTCATATATCACCCACTCATTGTTTCGATTAGCCTCGTTGCAAAAATATGAGACGTTAAGCCCAAATATCAATCAATCTAAGTACTAGGTCTCGTGGGCTAGTGCAAAGTCATCTAGTTTAATTGACCACATTTATGTTTCTCGTAATGATAATGTTATTCAATCAGGTATAATAAGTGTAGGTATTAGTGACCATGAGTTAATTTTTTGGAAAATGGAAGAGTGAATAGTCAATGGGGAATACTATACTAGCCCTAAAGGAAGGGTGACGTGGTCCCAGACGAGGTTTATAATATAATAATAAAATGTATAATATATTTTTGTAATAAAGTAATTACAATTAAGACCTACTTTGCTTGAAATGTGTAGTAGTGAGGTCCCATTATGTAGGTCTGTATAGGTTATTATTATTATTTATTCAACAATCTCTTAGGTACAATTCATATAGATCTTACGCTAGAGTGTGGACCCAGGTAGATCTACACCTATATGGAACTATTACTTAGCTATTATTAAGCAGGTTAGAGAGAGCTACAAGCTCCATGACACAGAGTGCTAAACCTGCTTTTTAATCTAAACTTAAAGACTTAAACTTAACTTAAAAATGAAGTTTTTGCGAATTAATCGAGATCGCACTCGCTCTCCAGCTACTAACACTGGGTTTCGATTTACTTGTCTTTTTAAATTAGACCTCTCTTCTTCATTGTCTTCTTCGCTTTCTGATGATGGTGATGCTATCTCCTCGTCTTCATCAGAATCCAAGTCCAAATCCTGTCCAGCAGCAACACATTTGTTATGAAGCACACAGCATGCAGTAACTATAGCTCCGTCAAGTTGGCCCCCCCACTATAAAGTTTAGGGTCAATTGTTATCTCAATCGTTTGTGCATCGTTAGTCCACGTTTGTGCACGAACTTATATCGTTTGTGCACATTTATTTCTTAAGATATAACGTTTTTTGTGGGGGGGCCAACTTGACGACCAGCCCCCCCACATGTCAAATGTTAACATTTTATGATGTGGGTCGTTTGTGCATCGTTAGTGCAGGTTTGTGCACTAAAAATTTTCGTTTGTGCACGTTTAGTTCTCGAGATATAACGGTTTTTTTGTGGGGGGGCCAACTTGACGCAGCCCCCCCACATGTCAAATGTTAACATTTTATGATGTGGGTCGTTTGTGCATCGTTAGTGAAGGTTTGTGCACTAAACATTTTCGTTTGTGCACGTTTAGTTCTCGAATATAACGGTTTTTTTGTGGGGGGGCCAACTTGACGCAGCCCCCCCACATGTCAAATGTTAACATTTTATGATGTAAGGCGTTTGTGCATCGTTAGTGCAGGTTTGTGAACTAAAAATTTTCGTTTGTGCACGTTTAGTTCTCGAGATATAACGGTTTTTTTGTGGGGGGGCCAACTTGACGCAGCCCCCCCACATGTCAAATGTTAACATTTTATGATGTTAGGCGTTTGTGCATCGTTAGTGCAGGTTTGTGCACTAAAAATTTTCGTTTGTGCACGTTTAATTCTCGAGATATAACGGTTTTTTTTGTGGGGGGGCCAACTTGACGCAGCCCCCCCCATATGTCAAATGTTAACATTTTCTGGTGTGGATCGTTTGTGCATCGTTAGTGCAGGTTTGTGCACTAAAAATTTTCGTTTGTGCACGTTTAGTTCTCGAGATATAACGGTTTTTCTGTGGGGGGGCCAACTTGACGCAGCCCCCCCATATGTCAAATGTTAACATTTTCTGGTGTGGATCGTTTGTGCATCGTTAGTGCAGGTTTGTGCACTAAAAAGTTTCGTTTGTGCACGTTTAGTTCTCGAGATATAACGGTTTTTCTGTGGGGGGGCCAACTTGACACAGCCCCCCCATATGTCAAATGTTAACGTTTTCTTATGTGGATCGTTTGTGCATCGTTAGTGCAGGTTTGTGCACTACACATATTTGTTTTTGCACGTTTAGTTCTCGAGATATAACGGTTTTTCCGTGGGGGGGGGCAACTTGACGCAGCCCCCCTCATATGTCAAATGTTAACTTTTTCTGGTGTGGATCGTTTGTGCATCGTGAGTGCAGGTTTGTGCACTAAAAGTTTTCGTTTGTGCACGTTTAGTTCTCGAGATATAACGGTCTCGAGATATAAGCTCTCCATTAAAAGGGTAAAGAGGTTAAGAACTCCGACGGCTGGAACCATGCATTTATTTTGAAAAATTGCATTCATTTAACTGACACAATAGTGAAAAATAGTCTCAATCATATGGGCAAAGGGTATTACATATGGTTGGATTCACAGAACTTCAGGGAATAACGCCTTGTATGATATTTTTGAAATCGCCAACTCAACGAGGCGTCACGACGCTTTGAACTTGCCCGACGCCTTTTTTTTCGCCAGCGCATGCGAACATTAAAATCACTATAACTCAAGACGATACAAACCAATCGTGTTTATTCTTAGTGTATTGTATTAAAAAGACCTTGCCAGCGCAGTTAGCCGAGGTCGATTAGGCGTTGGTCTAGTAAACCGCGATCTGTGCGTTCTAGGTTCGAATCCTGGCTTGGGCATGGATGTCATGTGGCGTTTTTCATCCTCATAATCACCCACCCACCGTCTCGATTAGCCTCGTTGCAAAAACATGGGACGTAAAACCCCAAATATCATCACCATCATTAAAAAGACCTTATTTAGTAACAATAATGAAACTTGTTTGTGGATTGTTCGAGAAAACAGTCTGTTTCAAATGTAAATGGGAGACCTTGTTTTATAATTTATTTTAGAATCGCCTTACTTTCGATTGCTCTGAAATCTACAATTTAGATTATACATACGTTATATTCAACAGTACAATGAATAAAACAATTATAAAACATATGGCTATCTTGAATTGTGTATACAAAATTTTGTTTGTATTTTAGATCATGTTTTGTATTGTGACGTGCCGCGCATTGTGGGTATACCGCGCCTTCGGTTGCACCGCGTACACAAACATTAGAGCTACGTTTCGTCTCGTTTTTGAACACTGAGTCACTGAGTATTTTATGCCATTATAGGACCTTTATATTTGTATTGTTGTTGATTATTGGTTAAGTTTGTATGTTGATAGTCTGTTTTTGTAAAAAAAAAAAAAAAATAAAAAAAATAAACGATATATGTATGAAACATTCCACGTGTGCTGTAATCAATCAACAATCAATGAATCAATCAATCAATCAATCAACAAATCAACAACATTTATCTTTATTTAGCTTACGCTTTTAGTCTACAGTATTAGTATACAGATTGCATATTCGTTTAGCATATACGTATCACAATAAATATACAAAATATAGATAATAAATAAATATAATAAATAAATAAAAAATGTGTTGTGAAATACGAGCATCATCATTAATAACATACACTGCCTTTATTGAAGATTTTTTAAGAAAAATAAGTTTCATGGAAATTATTACTTATTACTTCATTATTACTTATTAAACAGGTCATTTAGAATGTATTTGAAAGAAGTAGCGTATACCATTGTATCTAAATCTGCGAACATGATTTACTTATATACTATGTTTAGTTATTGTTCTTGTATTGCACGTTTGGTCAGACTAATCATGTTGGTCTGCGAACATGATTTACTTATATACTATGTTTAGTTATTGTTCTTGTATTGCACGTTTGGTCAGACTAATCATGTTGGTCGTTGTGTTATTAATCGGAAAGATAATGTGTCTGGAAATAGAGGTTTAGTAAAAGCAACGTTTTAGTTATTAATTATATATATATATTAATAATATTGAGAGTATCTATTTATAGATTAGTTTATAATTAGACTCGTAACTGGACAGGCAATTTAAACTGTCGCACATGACAAATAAGGGTTATAACAAACTAGATTAGAACCATTAGAACTAAATGCAGATCTGAGATTGTCATACAAAATTGTGTTCAGTAAAATTAAAATCTTAAGATAAGAAGTCTAATTGGCTTTGATTTGTTTCTTGTTGTTTTTGCTTTTTGCTTTTTAAGTAAAATCACAATCTTTAGATAAGAAGTCTGAATGGATTTGATTTATTTTTTGTTGTTTTTTCTTTTTCCTTTTTTAAGATAGAATTAACCATTGTAGAACTGAACAATCTATTTGTAGATCTATTACTAAAATAGGATAAAATTGCACGATGGTTTTGTCGCATCCTATTTGCACTGATATCGACCTCACACTTAACGAAACCAGAGACAACTGCATAACTTGCTGTTGGGTTTTGTAATAACTGTGTTGTGTGGTGGGTATTTGTCTACCCCTGGACGGCAGATGTTGAGTGGGGGTACAACCCTAGGCAGCCTGCTACGGGCGCGTCAGTCCTCGCCTGTCGAACTCACGGTCAAGTTGGTGGCGAACTACTGTTCCTCCAACTACCACTTACATTAAATCATCACATTTACATTTACATTTATAGTTCTCATTTATCAGTAGTGTTATATCAGTAGTACATGGAAATGGAATCTTAGATCCAGTGATGTGACACTTGCGCCTTAGTGTTTTACAGTCCATTTATATCACTGTGTTTCATAGCATTATTTATCATTTATTGTTTACATTCTTATAATAAAGTGGTCCTCCGGATTTTAGTTGATTTTTGTGTTACTGTGATTCAACACTTGCAAATCCCTCGAAGAATTCTCAAAATTTCACACCCCCCAAAAATCAAGCACGAACATCACTATTATCCATATTAATATACGCAGCATACAAAAACATTTTGATGAGCTATTAGTCGTTCTCCAAAATACCTCAGTCAATTTTGATATCATAATATTAACGGAAACACAAATGAAATGCACTAATAATCAATTTGTAATCGAGGGGTACGAGTCTTACCATTATAATAATAAACTTACATTACATGATGGAATATCTATCTTTGTCAAGGAAAACACTGTAAATAAAATTAACATTGAACAGATAAATGAAATAACTCAAGCCAACTGTATTTCAATTACATTTAACAAAGACAATAAAAACTACACTATTTTAGCTTTATATAGATCGCCTTCCAGTAATATAAATATATTTATAAAGAATTAGCCATTTATATCCCAAAAATAAAATCAGACGTAAACATAATAATAGGCGATACAAACATAAATATCAAAGAAACGCAATGTAATGAATCTAGGAATACAAGAGACTATCTTAACACTATGTGCAGCAACGGGTACCTACCATACATAAATGAAACTACCAGAGAAACGGGCCTAAGTAAATCTTGCAAAGATCACATTTTCATCAAATCGAAAAAACAATCCAGTCACAACAAAAATTCAAGTACTATAAAAACCTCAATTCTACATACAGCAATTACCGATCATTACCCAATTACAGTCCAAATAGAAACGGTGAATGGAGTAAAAGATAAACTTTTTCGCGATGACGTAGAAAGTAAAAAAGAAATAAGGTCACTAAACTACGAAGTATTATATCAAAGAATGCAAAACGAAGGATGGCAAAACGTAATAAATGAACCAGATGTTAACATTGCA
Organism: Isoperla grammatica; assembly: GCA_945910005.1. Lineage (NCBI taxonomy): Eukaryota > Metazoa > Arthropoda > Insecta > Plecoptera > Perlodidae > Isoperla > Isoperla grammatica. The sequence goes on from OX246743.1 coordinate 24,513,223, forward strand.
ACAAGCAACTTCATTAAATACAATATTTTATTTGTTTTAGTAGTTATTTTTTTGTAGGTTGCCATCTTGACGGATTTTGCTGGATATGCTAACAGCATCTTGTGTAGTAAGCGTGAGTGTTCACTGAAAATTTCAACCAAATACGTAAAGCCGTTTGACTTGTGCTCGACGAACAAACTTTTGCATACAAAAAAACAAAATATTTTTTTTACAAAATGGCGGTTCAAGTTACTACTTTCAAACTTTAATCACGTGTCAATATTCTTATGTTTGACATAAATATAAAAAAAATTCAAATCCGTCCATAAATTTTAATAAAACAAATTAAAACTCGATACTTTTCACTAGTACATTTTTTGTAGGTTGGCATCTTGACGGATTTTTTTGGTTATGTTAACAGCATCTACTTTAATAGTCCAGAGTGTTGACTACGTATACGATTTTAATAGGAATGGTAAGAAAACTGGCTCCGTACAATTTACAGAATACATGTTTAGTAGACTACTCTTTAAAATATGATGTCTGCATACAATTTCATAGAAACCATTAAGAATTTTTCTTAAACTTAAGCGTACAATTGACAGAATATTTCTATGGTAAGAAATAACTATCCTATAATACGATAACAGTTATACAAAAATAAAAAAAAACGCGCATTGGCATTTTTGTGCACTACACTATAAAGAATATCTAGACAGGCTGTATCTCGACCTCAGTTCTAGACGGCTTAACTTACTTTTTGGCATATATTTAAAAAATATGTAGAAGGAGGGTTCTCAGTCTACGTCCATATCGGAAATATTACCTGAGATTGACGGGATTGAATTGGATGTTGGCGCAAGTGCGCGCATGGTCCTTCCGCCTTCCCGTCTCTGTACACGCGGGCGTCTGCGAACCGTACCGCAACCCCGTCCGCGACCCCCTCCTCGAACCCGTGCGTGACCTCTAGATCTCCTCCCACAGCGGGCAGAAGATGGTGCTCGTTCCTCCAACTGCTCCGACGATTCCGCTATCGCCACTCTGGCCACGCGTCCTCGAGCTATTTCCAGAAACTCCAGGGACATGTTCTGTATCCCGCGGGCCAGATTCTCCATCCCTACCTCTCGAAGACCCACTCTAGGAGGCGACTCACTCACGTGACATACAGCATTGTCCTCCGACGAAAGGCTTCCTGGTGCATTACATGCCACCCTACGAAGCAGGATCGACCCACTGCCGCCTCCTCGTCCCATCATAGAGGATGCGACCCACGTCATGGACCTCCCCTGGATCGTAACCGGAGTACTGGCTCCCCGGTTGCTGTTTGGTGGGATTGCTCTTCCTCGTTGTTCAACGAAAGTGGCATAGCCACGGGCCATGATCGGTGCTCCTCCTCCCGTCTCGAGCAGTGCGGCAGCTCCCCTACCACCACGTGTCATGATGTGTCTCCGAACGTTGTCAGGCAGCCCTAAACAAATAAAGACACATCAGCATCAGTATACCTCCCCGGCGCAGCTTCATGTCTATGCCAGTAGGCACTAGGCACAACAGTATACCTCCCCGGCGCAGCTTCATGTCTATGCCAGTAGGCACTAGGCACAACAGTATACCTCCCCGGCGCAGCTTCATGTCTATGCCAGTAGGCACTAGACACAACAGTATACCTCCCCGGCGCAGCTTCATGTCTATGCCAGTAGGCACTAGACACAACAGTATACCTCCCCGGCGCAGCTTCATGTCTATGCCAGTAGGCACTAGACACAACAGTATACCTCCCCGGCGCAGCTTCATGTCTATGCCAGTAGGCACTAGGCACAACAGTATACCTCCCCGGCGCAGCTTCATGTCTATGCCAGTACAGTAGGCACTAGGCACAACAGTATACCTCCCCGGCGCAGCTTCATGTCTATGCCAGTACAGTAGGCACTAGGCACAACAGTATACCTCCCCGGCGCAGCTTCATGTCTATGCCAGTAGGCACTAGGCACAACAGTATACCTCCCCGGCGCAGCTTCATGTCTATGCCAGTACAGTAGGCACTAGGCACAACAGTATACCTCCCCGGCGCAGCTTCATGTCTATGCCAGTAGGCACTAGGCACAACAGTATACCTCCCCGGCACAGCTTCATGTCTATGCCAGTAGGCACTAGACACAACAGTATACCTCCCCGGCGCAGCTTCATGTCTATGCCTGTAGGCACTAGACACAACAGTATACCTCCCCGGCACAGCTTCATGTCTATGCCAGTAGGCACTAGACACAACAGTATACCTCCCCGGCGCAGCTTCATGTCTATGCCAGTAGGCACTAGACACAACAGTACACCTCCCCGGCGCAGCTTCATATCTATGCCAGTAGGCGCTAGGCACAACAGTATACCTCCCCGGCACAGCTTCATGTCTATGCCAGTAGGCACTAGACACAACAGTATACTTCCCCGGCGCAGCTTCATGTCTATGCCAGTAGGCACTAGGCACAACAGTATACCTCCCCGGCGCAGCTTCATGTCTATGCCAGTAGGCACTAGACACAACAGTACACCTCCCCGGCGCAGCTTCATGTCTATGCCAGTACAGTAGGCACAACCGTATACCTCCCCGGCGCAGCTTCATGTCTATGCCAGTAGGCACTAGACACAACAGTACACCTCCCCGGCGCACCTTCATGTCTATGCCAGTACAGTAGGCACTAGGCACAACAGTATACCTCCCCGGCACAACTTCATGTCTATGCCAGTAGGCACTAGGCACAACAGTACACCTCCCCGGCGCAGCTTCATGTCTATGCCAGTAGGCACTAGGCACAACAGTATACCTCCCCGGCGCAGCTTTATGTCTATGCCAGTAGGCACTAGACACAACAGTACACCTCCCCGGCGCAGCTTCATGTCTATGCCAGTAGGCACTAGACACAACAGTACACCTCCCCGGCGCAGCTTCATGTCTATGCCAGTAGGCACTAGGCACAACCGTATACCTCCCCGGCGCAGCTTCATGTCTATGCCAGTACAGTAGGCACTAGGCACAACCGTATACCTCCCCGGCGCAGCTTCATGTCTATGCCAGTACAGTAGGCACTAGACACAACAGTACACCTCCCCGGCACAGCTTCATGTCTATGCCAGTAGGCACTAGGCACAACAGTATACCTCCCCGGCGCAGCTTCATGTCTATGCCAGTAGGCACTAGGCACAACAGTAGACTTGCCTGGCACAGCAGCACGACTCATCCAGTGGGTGGGTGTTCGAAATATCCAACGAACTCGCTCAATAGACAACCCGAACAAGATACCGCTATCTCATAGTACCTTCATTGACTGACCTTGACCTTGGAGGATATTGAAACTGTTGATTGTGACTGTCTTATTGTTACCATGGTTGTTGTGAACTTGTGCGCGAAGAACAAAAAAATTCAAACTCGATATTTTTCACTAATTAATTTTTTGTAGGTTGGAATCTTGACGGATTTTCTTGTTTATGTTAACAGCATCTATACTTGTAGTCACAAGAGTTCATCTAAAATTTCAGCCAAATCCGTCAAGCCGTGTGACCTGTGCGTGACGAACAAACTTTTGTGCACAATCAAAGACTAAGCGCCAATCGAGTTGAAATGTGAGATTCACTCTGCCTCGCTACGCTCATCTAATCATAACGTTTTTGGTACCAATCGATTTGTATTTAAAAACTGAATGAAAAATCATTTTCGTTTTTTCTGTAGGACAAACGGTGTAAACGTTATAAGCCAAAACGTTCGGTGGCGTCGTGTGGTGGCGTCAGGTGGCGTCGCGGCGCCACTGACGCCGTCTGCAGCAATTTCGCCGATGTAACCCTGATCCAAAATCATTGATATACATGCCTTTGCATAATCCCGTTTACCGCTATACTCTTCCACGAATAGCCTACGAGATACACTTTGCTGCTCTACTAATACTTACAAGTTAAACAATATTAAATGCGTTAAAGCAACATTATCATTACTCTAATATTATACTTAATAACTAGACAGAAAAATCTTCAGGTATACACTCTACCACTTAAGTTTACATAAATGTATATTATTAAAGTTAAACTTAACTAAATTTAAGTACTAAGGCCTAATTCAATCGGAACTAACACTGAGGAAGGCAAAAGGTCACTATAGATATTCATTAATAATTGAAACTAATAGTGTTTACTCTTTTGTGCATTTATATTATTTTGTATTGTGCGCGCCCTACGTTCCGTGCTGCTCCGCGGCGAGCTATTGAAACTTCGACGCATGCGCCTTGTGCCTGGCCGTCTAGCCGGCGATTGACAGTTGGAGATTAGCGCGACTGGGACTTGCGTTGTGGACTCGTTACGAAACAGTCGTTTGTGCTCGAAGAAGCTTACCTATTCTGTATTCACTCTTTAGTTCTGATTATCTACAGATACATTGTCTAGTTGGTATATTTTGTATTCATTATATATATTTCCGTGTGTTGAATTTGATTTTTATTTATTCTCCCATCTTGAATTGAAACATTACTTATGTCAACATCCCTGACATAACATTTTTTGGTGACCCCGACGTGATATCGACATGCAATGCGACGTAATAGCTACGTAATTCAAAGTGTTTTTCAACTTATTTCGAGTGAAACGGTAAGCCAGACTACGAACATTTATCGGCTTAGGCCTACTCAAGCAATACACAAGCATCGTTTTCAAGCGACCACGCCCACTAGGCCTATACTCAAGCAATTCGTCCACTTCTCAAGCATCAAGCGAGGCCTACTTCTTTCTCGATCTTTCAAAGCAAGGCCTATTGCATCCCTAGTCTCGAAAATTCTCCGAGATTCTACAGCCGCCAGCCAGCTGCCATGACCTTGGACGTCAAGCCAGACATCACCTGTCCGACCCAGTGACAGGCTACTTCCGAGCTTGTCATAGCTCGCCAAGGTTAGTACTATGTGAGGTTCCTGTCGGTTTCCTTTCTTCCTGCCTTATTATTCACGCCATTTTCCATGCCAATCTTATTTATCGTCGTATTTTTTACCTGTTTATTTGGACTGTAATCGAGCATTGTCTGTCTTTCGCATTGTCTTTATGGCTACCCCAGCTGACATTGCCAAGGCTGACGCGGCCAAGGTCAAGCTACTCATCAAGCAGCGCGGTCATGTGAAAGCACGACTCACTCGTCATAAAACCTTCGTTGATGACTTTGACACGTCAAAACCACTTTCCCTCTTGTCCGTACGAATCAATAGTATTGATGAATGTTGGCTGGAATTCGATCGTATTCAAACACAGTTAGAAGAATTATTTGCTGATACTGAGTCATCTCATGAATTAGTAGAAGAAAGAATTGCATTTGAAGAAGAATACTTTGACCTTAAAGCACGCATCCAGGACTATTTGACTCCTCATGCGACTCCTCAAAGCCCTCATTCTGATTCTGCTCACTCAGCTGCCACTCTGACAACTAATGCCATTAAACTTCCAACCATCGAGTTGCCTACTTTCAATGGTTCCTACGAAGATTGGCAACAATATCAAGACACATTCTCTTCCCTAATTGATTCAAATCAGTCACTCAATAAAATCCAAAAATTCCATTACCTCAAAGCTTCCCTACGAGGCGATGCATTAAACGTTATTCATTCTCTTGAGGTGTCTAGTGTTAATTATGACACTGCATGGGAGTTACTAAAATCTAGATTCGCTAACAAAAGGATTATAATTACAAAACACATTCAAGCGCTCTTCGAGCTACCGAAGCTACAATGCGAATCCACCGCTTATCTCAGACCCCTAGTCGACAACCTTCAAAAACACATGCGAGCACTTGCCACCTTGGGCGAACCTACCCACCATTGGGACGCATTGATTTTGTATATGATAACTAACAAATTCGACTCTGCTACCCGGCGCCTTTGGGAAACTTATTCGGCCACGGTTACTGATGTGAAGTACAAGAACTTAATTCAATTTCTAAATGAACGGTGTGTCATTTTAGAAGCATGCAATTCGGATAAGCCTAACTCGAGAAAAACCCCGGTTCGTAATCCATCTACGTCATTTGTGACTTCAAGCCCACAGCTCAAATGTCTACTCTGCGAGCAATCACACTCACTAATGCAGTGCGATAAATTCTCTGCCCTATCTATTCAAGATAGGATACAAAAGGCTAGAGACCTGCACATTTGTCTCAATTGTTTGAAGTTCGGACATCAAACAATTAAATGCAAAAATCCTGGAACCTGCAGGAAGTGCCATAAGCGACATCATACAATACTACACTTGGGCGAAACCACTAGACCACAGTCAGAAACCGTTCAACCCACAGTTACTACAAGCTCGCAAGGCAACGGGGAGGTAGTTCTCGCGACAGCTATAATTCTCATATCTAACACCACTGGCGCTCTTTTCCCTTGCCGTGTACTCCTTGACTCGGGCTCCCAGTCTCATTTCATGACTGAAGCTATGGCCCAATCTCTAGGATTGAAGCGGAACAAGACATGCACACCCATATTCGGAATAAACAAGCAGTCAGCCAAAGCATCGCACACTGTGCAAACTAAAATCAAGTCACAATTCAATTCTTTTCAAGCAGACCTAGAATTTCTGGTCATAAATAAGATTACAGGTGAATTGCCTTTATACGAGGTAGACATCAGAGATTGGCATCTTCCGCAAAGAGTTAAACTTGCAGATCCTCAATTCAATATGCCGCGGGGCATAGATGCCCTTCTAGGGGCAGAAATATTCTTTGAACTTTTATGCATAGGCCAAATCAAAATGGGTAAAAATCTTCCCATAGTTCAAACAACCTCCCTAGGCTGGGTTGTGACTGGAAGGGTGTCTCGACGAGGCAATTCAATGCAGTCAATCCAATCGAACCCTCTATTCTGCCATTTGAGCATTCAAACTAAACTCGATAATCTACTCACTGCGTTTTGGAAGATCGAAGATTGTTCTGAAATTTCATCTCCTAAACCATCCAAGCAAGAGGAAGCATGCGAAGCTCACTTCACCTCACACTTCCAGCGCACATCAAGCGGCCGTTACACGGTACAATTGCCATTCAATCAAGATCCACAAGGTTTAGGAAAGTCAAGAGACCAAGCTGTGAAACGATTTAAAGGCCTAGAACGACGCTTATCTTCAGATAACATACTGAAAACACAATACTGTGATTTTCTCAATGAATACATGGAACTTAATCATATGGAGTTGGTTGAGGAACAAAATGAACCTGAAAACTGCTACTATCTTCCTCACCATCCTGTGCTCAAATCTTCCAGTACAACCACTAAACTACGAGTCGTCTTCGACGCTTCAGCGAAATCATCCAGTGGCCAGTCATTAAACGATATATTAATGGTTGGACCAACTATTCAACGTGACTTGTTTTCAATCATGCTGTCTTTCCGTATGCATGTCTATGTTTTCACCACAGATATCAAGCAAATGTACAGGCAAATTCTTGTTGAGCCTACTCAAACAGAATACCAACGCATCGTGTGGCGGAACAATCCTGACGAAGAACTACAAACTTATCGGTTGACTACAGTAACCTATGGTACCGCTGCTGCACCATTCCTTGCAATTAGAACATTACAGCAGCTCGCTGGAGATGAGAAACATAATTACCCACTTGCTGCTCAGACTGCAGTTAATGACTTTTATGTTGATGATCTAGTTACTGGTTCTAACTCTCTTGAAACAGCTCTCCAAATACAATCCGAAATGATTCACATGCTCGACTCAGGTGGATTCGAGTTACGGAAGTGGTGTGCCAATCACCCTGAACTGTTGAAGAACATTCCTCCTGAACATAGGGACCAATACTATTCCATTGATACCGAAGATAGCAAGGCTAGTATCAAGGCCTTAGGAATCCATTGGCAACCTACATCAGACACTTTCCAGTTCAAGGTTACCCTCCCAGACAAGCCTCCGAATGTAACCAAAAGAACCATTCTCTCTGAAACTAGTCGGTTATTTGATCCTCTGGGACTCGTTGCCCCAGTAATCATTGTAGCCAAAATCATCATGCAACAATTATGGCAGCTAAACATCAGCTGGGACGAATCGGTGCCATTCCACATCCACACTACGTGGATGCACTATAGATCCAGGCTGTTCGACCTAAATGATGCGTCAATCAAGCGAAGAGTTACTCATGGCACTGACGAAACCTCCGTTGAACTCCACGGTTTCTCTGATGCCTCCGAAACAAGCTACGGCGCCTGCATCTACATCCGAAGTGGACACTCCAACGATGTAGCTTCCGTTAATCTACTGTGCGCCAAGTCTCGTGTCGCACCCTTGAAGAAAATATCTCTTCCCAGACTCGAGCTGTGCGGCGCACTCATGCTTGCCGAACTGGTCTCCAAGGTCGCTGACGAGTTAAGCCGGCACCGCATCAAAGCTACTCACTTGTGGACTGATTCCACAATAGTACTGCACTGGCTCGCTTCTCCTTCCAACAAGTGGAAAACCTTTGTTGCTAATCGAGTGTCAGAAATTCAAGGCCTCACAAATCAATGCACCTGGAGGCACGTCAACTCAGGGGACAATTCCGCTGACATTTTATCTCGAGGTACTACCCCAAAACAACTCATAAACTCTGAACGTTGGTGGTTTGGTCCTTCCTGGCTCAAGCATGATTCCAGGCAATGGCCTACCGCGTCTATACAACAAAAAATTCCTTCACCGGACATACTTGAAGAAAAGAAAAACCTGATCATCTCTTGTCCAGTTAATCTAGAGTCAGCAGAAAATCTCAACTTAGACTCGAAGTTCTCCTGCTGGTACAAGCTTACAAGAATCACCGCATTGTGCAAGCGATTCGTCAACAACACAAGACTACATCGCAACCAGAGGCAGTTTGGCCCCCTGACGGTGCCCGAGCTTCAAGTAGCTGAAGTCTTTTGGATTAATTCTGCTCAACAACTGCATTTTGCAGATGAAATTAAGAGCCTAAAAAAGAAAGGTCAAGTCAAGCCTAGCAGCAAACTTCGCACCTTAAACCCCTTCGTTGACACTAATGGTGTGCTCAGGGTGGGCGGTCGTTTAAAACATTCCGAACTTGACTATAACCATAAACATCCTATCATCTTGCCCGAAGATCATGTCATAACTAAACTAATTATTCAAAGGGAACATATCAAATCCCTTCATGCCGGACCTCAAGCCCTTCTAGCAAGAATCAGAACAAAATTTTGGCCCATCAATGGAAAAATTCTCACTCGAAGGATAGTTCGAAAGTGCATCAAGTGCTTCAAGGTAAATCCAACAAACAACAAGCAATTAATGGGTGATTTGCCACACTACCGTGTTCAACCAAGTCGTCCATTCCTAAATTGCGGTGTAGATTACTGTGGCCCTATATACGCTAAACGAATGTTCCAACGACGTTCAACTGCTGTAAAAACATATATTGCCTTATTCATTTGCATGGCCACCAAGGCCATCCACTTAGAATTGGTGATGGATCTCACCACAGAAGCCTTTCTTGCTGCCTTCAAACGATTCATTTCAAGAAGAGGCAAACCTACTCACATCTATTGCGATAACGCTACCACGTTTGTTGGAGAAAAAAATGAAGTCGCCGATCTACGCAAGTTGTTTCTATCCAACGCGTATCAACATGACGTAGCTAGGCTTCTAGCTGAAGATGAGATAACGTGGAAGTTCATCCCTGCTAGATCACCTCACTTTGGCGGTTTGTGGGAAGCTGGTGTTAAAACTGTGAAAGGTCATCTCAAGCGTTTGATAGGCAATGCTCAATTGCAGTTCGATGAACTAATAACCCTGCTATGTCAAATCGAATCCTGCGTTAACTCGAGACCCATCACTCCACTATCTTCCAACCCTGATGACTTGCTTCCACTTACCCCAGCTCATTTTCTCATCTCTGATACTCATTCCACGCCTGTTGAACCCGACCTCACCTCACTTAGTATTAACCGTCTGAGTAGGTGGCAGAGAGGCCAACAGCTACTCCAAGCTTTCTGGCGTCGCTACTCATCCGAGTACCTGACATCTCTGCAACAGCGTCATAAATGGAGCGCCAAGGGCCGGGACATTCAACTCAACTCCTTGGTGCTTCTCAAGGAAGACTTTCGTCCTCCCCTTACATGGGATACCGGTCGGGTCGTGATGCGTGTCGCTACGGTCAAGACTTCACGAGGACTCTTCAAGCGGGCTACCAACAATCTGTGCCCGTTACCTACAGACTGATCACTGTGATTCATTTGTGTATCGCTGTGTTTGTGTTTGTTATTGAAAGCCCAGCCTTTCAAGGTGGGCGGTATGTTTACTCTTTTGTGCATTTATATTATTTTGTATTGTGCGCGCCCTACGTTCCGTGCTGCTCCGCGGCGAGCTATTGAAACTTCGACGCATGCGCCTTGTGCCTGGCCGTCTAGCCGGCGATTGACAGTTGGAGATTAGCGCGACTCGGACTTGCGTTGTGGACTCGTTACGAAACAGTCGTTTGTGCTCGAAGAAGCTTACCTATTCTGTATTCACTCTTTAGTTCTGATTATCTACAGATACATTGTCTAGTTGGTATATTTTGAATTCATTATATATATTTCCGTGTGTTGAATTTGATTTTTATTTATTCTCCCATCTTGAATTGAAACATTACTTATGTCAACATCCCTGACATAACAAATAGACAGATGCCGTGCGGTTTTGAAAGTGCAAACAGACAACAAAATAAGAACATTAGTCCAGCATCAAATGGAATCCTGTGCAATTTCGAGGAAAGAGTATAGCACCATATACCAATGTGTTCATAAGGTTTCACAGTATTTAGCGCACTTTGGTGCCAGAGCGATATGCGCGACTGGGGGCGGGGGCGGTGCCCCCAATTTTGACTACGCATTGCATTTAACATCGCTCAATTACGGCCAAACGGTTGGTCTGACAACGAAAATGATGATATTAAAATATATTTGTGTGTAATTGATAAATATTTCCTTGTCACAATTATTCATGTACGGTACATAGTGCGAAAGTTATCGTCAATTAAGTATAAAATTAATATATTCTCAATATATAAAACCATGGGACAACCATATATTATCAAAACATTACAAACTCATTCATACACGTATAGAAATGTCAGAGTATTGCCATATCGGTGATTTTTTTTCATAATTTTATCTTCAAGCGATTGGTATTAGTGAAGTATTAAAGACAAGAATGCGTGGGGCTTTTGTGCGCCCGCTAAACACAGGTGTAATGCATAGAAGCATTGGCAATCATAATATTGTACTATTTCGAAAGAAAAATACACTTATATCTTCGTTTTAGCTTGTAAAATAATAATTTGGATTGTGCCAAGCCCCAAAATCAGGCGTTTACAAGTTATACATAAAAAACAAAATGGCCGACTCTCATGAGGTTTTTCCTATTTATCTTCACAATCGAGCATTTTTTGGAAAAACGTTATATGACAAAAATTGTTTCTAGTACAATTCTACACACATATGATACTTGGATATTTTCATAGGAAGTACTACTTACGTACAAATTAAATTTTTGTATGTGTGCATCTGAACTCAAATGTACAAAACTTGGCTCCCGTTCGCTTCTTGATGAAGCAACTGTGACCTACGGGAGTGGTCTTAATATCTTCTTTTAAGCTCATCAAATAATAATATTGATGGTGCCAAGCTCCAATGATAGGCGTTTACGAGTTGCATGTGAAAAACAAAATGGCTGTCACTTCAGGTGGTTTTGGCCATTTATCTTCATAACCGTACTATTTATGACAAAACCTAACACGACAAAAAATATTCCTTGTAAAATTCTACATACAATTCATATTCAGGTATTTTCATATGATTTACCATTTACCTACAAATTTAGATTTGTGTATGTTAATCTGTACTCAAATGTACAAGCATTGGCTCCCCTGGGCTACTTGATGAAGCAAGTATGGACTATGGGAGTGGGCTCAATCTCTTCCTTTTAGCTTATAGAATAATAATTTTGATGGTGCGAAACTCAAGTACTAGGCGTTCAAGAGAAACACGCGAAAAACAAAATGCCCGCCAATAGGGTGTATTCAGATGTACATCCGTCGGTTGCTTGATGAAGCAAGTATAGGAGTGGGCTCAATCTCTTCTTTATAGCTTATAAAGTAATAATTGTGATGGTGCCTACCTTAAATATGAGGCATCATCGAGTAACACGTATAATACAAGATGGTCACCACTATAGGTAGTTTTTCCAATTTACCGTCATAACCGTACGTTTTATGACAAAATCTAATATGACAAAAATTATTTCTTGTAAAATTGTACACACATATGATATTTACATATTTTTATAGGACTTACTATTAACCTAAAAATTAAAATTCGTCCATGTTAATTAGAACTAAAATGTGTGTTTTTTTTTACGTGTTTCTCTTGAACGCCTAATACTTGAGTTTCGCACCATCAAAATTATTATTCTATAAGCTAAAAGGAAGAGATTGATCCCACTCCCATAGTCCATACTTGCTTCATCAAGTAGCCCAGGGGAGCCAATGCTTGTACATTTGAGTACAGATTAACATACACAAATCTAAATTTGTAGGTAAATGGTAAATCATATGAAAATACCTGAATATGAATTGTATGTAGAATTTTACAAGGAATATTTGTTGTCATGTTAGATTTTGTCATAAATAGTACGGTTATGAATATAAATGGCCAAAACCACCTGAAGTGACAGCCATTTTGTTTTTCACATGCAACTCGTAAACGCCTATCATTGGAGTTTGGCACCATCAATATTATTATTTGATGAGCTTAAAAGAAGATATTAAGACCACTCCCGTAGGTCACAGTTGCTTCATCAAGAAGCAACGGGAGCCAAGTTTTGTACATTTGAGTTCAGATGCACACATACAAAAATTTAATTTGTACGTAAGTAGTACTTCCTATGAAAATATCCAAGTATTATATGTGTGTAGAATTTTACTAAAAACATTTTTTGTCATATTAAGTTTTGCCAAAAAATGCACGATTGTGAAGATAAATAGGAAAAACCTCATGAGAGTCGGCCATTTTGTTTTTTATGTATAACTTGTAAACGCCTGATTTTGGGGCTTGGCACAATCCAAATTATTATTTTACAAGCTAAAACGAAGATATAAGTGTACTTTTCTTTCGAAATAGTACAATATTATGATTGCCAATGCTTCTATGCATTACACCTGTGTTTAGCGGGCGCACAAAAGCCCCACGCAATCTTGTCTTTAATACTTCACTAATACCAATCGCTTGAAGATACAATTATGAAAAAGAATCACCGATATAAAAACACTCTGACATTTCTATACGTGTATGAACGTGTTTGTAATGCTTTGATAATATATGGTTGTCCCATGGTTTTATATATTGAGAATATATTAATTTTATACTTAATTGACGATAACTTTCGCACTATGTACCGTACATGAATAATTGTGACAAGGAAATATTTATCAATTACACACAAATATATTTTATAATCATCATTTTCGTTGTCAGACAAACCGTTTGGCCGTAATTGAGCGATATTCAATGCAAAGTGTAGTCAAAATTGGGGGCACCGCCCCCGCCCCCAGTCGCGGATATCACTCTGGCACCAAAGTGCGCTAAATACTGTGAAATCTTATGAACACATTGGTATATGGTGCTATACTCTTTCCTCGAAATTGCACAGGACTATGATTTTCGACACTTTGATGCTGGACTACATGTTACATATCACATGAGAAACATTTTAATAAATAAATAAAATAAAAAATATGTTTGAATTAAAATGCCCTAGATATACAAACCAGCTTTGATGGCCAGTCCATAGAAATGTATACTTCGTAGAGAGACGTAACTGAGCTGCGAGTAGGCGACCTATGCTCGCTCGATCCCAAACCGGCCTCGGTGCGCGCGGCCGCCATGTTGGACCATCTCCGGGTTTGTTTACATCTGAATAACACGCGTGTTTCATAGCCACGAGCGCTTGACATGTCATACACTAATCCGTTTTTACGGAATGGCTGATGGAAATATTCAAGGTTTGTTCCATAGTATGAACGTATTAATATCATAATCATTCCGTTTTAATTTCAGCTAAAAGCTGTGTCCAAACTCCATGTTTAAGTAACTAGATAAGTAAAATTGATGAACCGGGTGACGGACATGTGTAGATGTGTATTCTTACCATGTTCTCACATCTATGTTCTAGGTTATGTTATAACAATCAGTGCTCAAAAACTGACAAAGACCCAAGTTCCATTAAGTTCAGACCTGTTTCTATTTGGCAGTTTATTATATATTATTAAGAACGGTTAAAGAATGGAATGAGTTACCCGAGGAGGATGTTGAATGTGAATCAGTAAGGGAATTTATAGAAATACAACGAGGGATATGAACTGATGAGGGTGGGTGGGTGGAAGGGAGGTTGGGACAGGTTGCCACCGGGTAGTTATGGCCCATTTGCTGCCTTAAAGTATTTAACATTTAACACTTGGGTGGGCTGCATGCATGCTGCAGCATTCAGTTTTCTTAATCATATGCCTGTAACGTTGGGCCTACAGCTATAAATGCAATGGCATGAAGGCCTAAGCCTAAGCCATTGGGTTTGAAATATAACCCAATGTCTAGGCTTATAGGTCAAGTTTATTGTATGATTATGACATAGGATTAGGCCCTAGTATAGTATCGGCCTACAGACATTTACTTATAGTTAGGTCTATAAACATAGGACAGGCAAAGACCTGGACCTGGTCTGGGCCCATAGGCCTAGCTTTTACCATCACAATACTCTTGTGTATCTGGCTGCATGCTTTGATATCACATGTGACATATTCCCATGGTTAAGGTACCTAGGCCTAGGATATGTTAGCTCTGTACAAAATTATATCATTCCAGTTTGAAATTAATGTAGACTAGTCCATAATTTGTTTTGCCAACATGATTGGAGTGGTTGAAACTATTTTTCACTTCATTATGACATGAAGTGAGTGAGAAGCCCTAGCCCGTAGGCCTAGCTTTTACCATCACAATGCTCTTAAGTCTTTGTATCTGGCTGCATACTTTAAGATCCCATGTAACATATTTCATATTTCCATAGTTAAGGTAGCCTAGACTAGGCCTAGGAGAAGTTAGCTCTGTACAAAATTATATCATACCGTTTTGAAATTAATATGGGTTAGTCCCTAATATTGTGTTGCCTACATGATCAGAATGGTTGAAACTATGGTTCACTTCATTAGGCCTAGACCAATTAAGCCCTAGCCCGTAGGCCTAGTTTTTACCATCACTGTATTGCACTAAATGGCTCTGACTGGACGAATTGAGATGTTATATCGCATGTGAAATGCATGCATGACGTACGCACGACGTATTTAAATGACATTTAATATTAAATTAGGCAGGCTATATAATTGGGCGCCCTCATCACAGACTACGTTAACCACATCTCATCATACAGATATCCCTATACTTCTTATAAAAGTAGTATATATCTCTATGGTCTTATGAAACAAGGCTAGGCCTTGACCTCTACCTAGGCCTATGTTATGGCCACAGGCCTAGGCCCTAGCTGGCGAATTGAGCTTGAAGTTAGTTGTTCTATTAGTATAGGCTAATGTAGGCGTAAAGCCTAGGCCTAGGCCCTATGTTATGGTGTAAGGCCTAAGCCTAGGGCTCTCGCTGGAGAATTGAGCTTGAAGTTAGTTGTTCTATTAGTATAGGCTAATGTAGGCGTAAAGCCTAGGCCTAGGCCCTATGTTATGGTGTAAGGCCTAAGCCTAGGGCTCTCGCTGGAGAATTGAGCTTGAAGTTAGTTGTTCTATTAGTATAGGCTAATGTAGGCGTAAAGCCTAGGCCTAGGCCCTATGTTATGGTGTAAGGCCTAAGCCTAGGGCTCTCGCTGGAGAATTGAGCTTGAAGTTCATTGTTTTATTAGTATAGGGCTTAGACCTAGTGAAATTGTTAATATTATGAGCTAGATTAAAGAAATGTCCAGGTCACTGGCTAATTTATCAGCAGGAAATGGGTCTGGGTACTCGGGCGTTGGTCCTAAGCTGCCGCAAAAATGTTTAGAACACATGTAGGTTTTCGATGTAACGTCACATAGATTCCTTAGCTTGTTGTCTGCCTTTTTACATAAGTGTATCCACCGTACACATTTGCTGCATTGAATACACGATTTACTCTTTAATTGTCTCGCAATAAATACGACACGGTTTAGGGAAAGGCAGCATCTTGACATTTGGATTCCCATCACCAGTGTTACTGTTGCAAACACCATGGCAACAATAAATCTGCTTGAGCCACTTCTTTGCGCGTTCCTTATTTATTACTACCCCTTCCGACATCACTCAATCATGTATTTACCTAAGAAGTATAGAAATATAAAGGAAGAATTGGAGAAAGCCATAAATCTACACACTATTGACAATGTTAACAAACCAATACCCTTACGACAACAAGATTTACGGGGCCAACATGGCCGATTTTCCCAGCATGCACAGCGGTGTGACGTCACAGACGAGAACAACTTTGTGTACGCCTCGATAGCATTGAGTTACGTCTCTCTACAAAGTAGTATATATCTTTATGGCCAGTCCACCTACATAATTCCAGTCCAGACTTATGTAATAGGTACTCTTCTCAATTTTGAATTTTGTAATATTGTAGGAGCGAAAATTCTGGGGGAATGAATTGTATGTTTTGTATGCATTGTAAGTAAAAGTTTTTCTGAAATGATTTGTTTTGTGGTGAAACACTGCTAATTGCGATCGACTTCTGACGTTGACTGAGTGCAAATTACTTCTTAGTGGGATTTTATCGAATAAATATGTTGGTTCCTTTTGAGCGATTACTTTATGAACTAAGCATGCTAAGTGTAGCTCACGTCTTTCCCGTAAACGAAGCATTTTTAGGGACATAAAAGCAGGTGAAATGTGGTCATATTTTCGTATACTTTTTATGAAACGAACACAAGCGTTTTGTCCCAATTGTAATTTAATCTTGTGATATTGAGTAAGACACGGTCCATATACTACATCCGCATAATCTATTTTGGGTAAAATCATTGAGTTAATTAAAAGTGTCTTTATATTTGTAGTGAGGAGTGCGTTAAAACGATATAAGTGCTTGAGCATACCGAACGTTGATTGCATCAATTTAGAGATATGTAAATCAAATAGCATATTTTTGTCAAAGATAATACCAAGGTTTTTTGCTTTCTCTACTATTGGAAGGGTCTCATTATTTATAGTTAGCTTAAGTTTCGGTACGTCATTTAAGGTAATGTTTGCCGCATAGGGGCTAAAAAAAGGACAGTGGACTTGATGGGGTTTAAAGATAGGGCATGGTTCTCAGACTCGACATAAATGTGTTCTAAATCCGAATTTATTTTAATTTGAGCTTCATTTATATCCTTAATATGGAATGAATAAGTGAGTTGAAAATTATCTGCATATGACTGTGGTTTGCAATGTTGAATTTTCTTTAATAGGTCGGATGTGTAAATTGAAAAGAAAAGAGGACTTAAAATTGCTCCCTGGGGTGTACCCTTGCTGACTGTTCTCGGCTGAGAAATATGTTGGGCTATTTTTACAGCTTGTGTTCTCTCTGTTAAAAAGCTTTGTATAAATGATAATGCAATATGATCTAAACCTATATATTTGAGCTTTGCCATGAGCAGTTTGTGACTGATGGTATCAAATGCTTTAGAATAATCTAGCATTATCATTGCTGTCACCTTCTTTTCGTCTTTAGCTTTTAAAATATCATCAGTGATTGCTGCTAAAGAAGTTGTAGTGCTATAATGTGGCCTGAAACCAGATTGATATGGGGGAATAATATCATTCATAAAGCAATGTGACGATAACTGATTCAATATAATTTTTTCGAGAATTTTAGACATAAATGGGAGAATGCTTATCGGGGCATGGCGCTTTGAGTTTTTATCCGTCTTAAGTTGAGGAGTCTCCAAATGAGCCCTTTGTTTTGTTGGTGTTAGTTTCGCTGTTCTGCACCAGTAGAGCGTAACAACCAGGTGTTGTTAGCGTCCCGTACAGCCAAAGTCTCGATCAGCCAAAGTTGCACCAATATGATACGTAAAACACAAATATTATTGGGATTTTATTTTTTGTTTATAGTAACACCCATACACAGTCTTCTTATTGGAGCAATGTGTACAAACCTTTGCTGTCAGTTTGTAATTCTCATTAGGTGTAGCCTACACCTACAAGTCCTAATTTTTAAATACCCTGTATTATTTAAGGAAACTTATTAGCTTTATCTGGATTGCTGCAGGATTCCTCTCTTTACAGAAAACAAGAAAACTGATGAAAAAAGAAGCGTGGGTAAATATAAAATAACTTGAAAAGGCATAGGAGAACAATAATATCGATATTTCTACTAAAAAAAGGGGATGGCTTCGGTCCCCGTCCGTCCCCATTTAAGTTGTTGGTGGCGGGCTCATCCAGGGTATGATCTACTTACCGCCTTGATGGATCGCGATATTGGGGCTACAGCATTGACGGATTCTGCCACCATTTCCCACGCACGGTCCTTGTGTGCCTTTGTCAGAGTAGCACAGAACTCTCCATTCATAATGGCACTTCGTAGCTGTACCTCACGCACAAGCACCAATTTCTCTTCTTCGCCTCAGGAGGTATACTTGCAAGCACTCCTGGCCCTTCTTTCTTCGTCGGCGTCCCGAGACTGAATGAGTGAAGTGGGGAGTGTTCAAACGCCTGAAGTGTCCTCGTACAATCGCCGGGGGGTCCTAATGACGCCGTTCATGGCGGACGACACACGTGCGTGTGCGTGTCGTCAACACATGCACAAGATGCACCCGCGATACTATTAATAGAAGTGTGGTAGTACACAACACAACACACACACATGCACTCGAATACAGACATCACTGGTCCATGACACTACAGTAATGGCCTGAGCATGCCGAGGCAGTTCTATTTCTATACCTATGCCGAGTATGATAACTCTCTATAGGGTGTCTACTATTTAAAATTCATGACAGTTTTTGGCCTGACTGTTTTTGAGCAAATCTACCATTGTCTCATGATCCAATAATAGTCTAAGACTAGAGTAATACAGTAGGGAGCTAACCATAACCTACTTTCTCACGAAGAACTAAAAACTAATAAAAACTTTGTGGAGTATGGACAGAACCATACCCACCGTCAAAACAGCAATAACCAGCATGCACCTAACGCATGCCAGCTAGTCAAAAACTTAAGAACTAGATAAAAATTGCTACAGAAAGCAAAGAGTCAAGGAAAGAGAGTAGCCTCTAACGGGCATGTCATACAACTAGATAAAAAGAGATATGCCATTGGCATACTAACGAAAGTCACGCCAGCGTCATAGCTTCCTACCAATTACAAGAATTGCCATAAGCAAGTTCTAGGATATTTTTATCCGCGTACAGAGAGCATTTACAAAGAACACTAACTAGTCTAACTAAAGCCCAGGGTGCCCAAGGCCTCCACTGGCAGTCTATATTTTCTTTTAAAAGCACCGACACTGGTGCCTATGCTTGCAATAAGCTGATTAGTATGACCTTTGGCCTGGGCAAAGAATCTAGATGAGTGCTCTTTCAGAGTCTCCCTCAGGAACTTCGTGCTAGTGTTTTTGTGAATGAGTTTGTTAGATACAAACCAAGGAGATTTGGTCGCAATTCTGAGAGCTTTGCTTTGTACAGCCTGCAGACTCTTTAAGTTAGACACTGCTGCTGCAGCCCAGACCGGGGACGCATATAGCAGGACTGGTTTGATGAGCAAATGGTAGATGGTACAAGCATTCTCAGTGCTGATTCCACTGCTCGCCCTGAGAATGGGATATAGCTGCGCTAGACGCGCGTTTGCCTTGTCTGCAGTGTATTTTAAATGCGGCCTCCAGGTCAGCTTGCTGTCCAGCAATACCCCCAAGTATGTGGCCTGCTTATTTTCATCTATCACTTCATCAAAGAAGATTAAGTCTTGATGATCAGTGACGATGCGCTTTTTCTTTCTTGTAAAGAGGACTGTCACGCTCTTGGAGACATTAACCTTAACTCTCCATTTAGTGAACCATCTTTCTAGTTTATCAAGGGCTGCTTGTAGTTTATCATAGGCTAGATGGGCCCTCCAAGAGCGTACCAGAAGAGCCGTGTCATCGGCGTACAGCGCATATAAAACGCCATCCATTTGCGGTAAGTCGTTTATAAACAGGCAGAAAAGTAGAGGCCCCAGGATTGATCCTTGGAGGACTCCTGCTTCAATTGGTTTTAGCTCAGATAGAGCATTACCTACAGCTACTCTGAAAGTTCTCTCCTGTAGATAAGACCTAAGCAGGTGTACCAAATACGGGGGAAAGTTAAGTTTTATCAGTTTAAAAATCAAACCTTCATGCCAAACTTTGTCAAAGGCTTGGGCGATATCCAGGAATATTTCAGCCGTTACCCTATTTGAATTGAAGCCATCAATAATGTGTTCAGCAACACGAACCACCTGCTGGACAGTGGAGTGACCCCTTTGAAACCCAAATTGCTCATTTACCAGGATGTTTTCATCATCTACGTGCTTCAGCATTCGGGACTGGTCCATGATGTATGAAGTGAACTTATTATATACTAAAGCTAGAATAGTAGGCGAACCAATCCGGTTCATCCTTGTCCCTGATTGGTTCGGCGCGAGTACCACTGGGCCCTAACCAATCCAAACTCTCCTTCCATTAGTTAGCCCAGAGTACTGGACCTCTCCCAATCCTTACTAAACTTATTCATTACCTTACATGGTGGTAAACAGACCACCAGTGGGCGATTCAACATCTCAAGTAAGTATTGGTGTGAAGCTGTAGATAGATGTTTGAACATTTCATTATGCAAGTTGTCAGGTCCGGGGGTGCTGTTAGAAAAGAGACCCTGTCCCTTCCCTCCCACTGTCCCACTGAATATTTCTCTTCCCACTTGGCCCTGCCCACCCTTGCTGGACTCCCGTATGACGACCCACGCGACGTACAATGGGTCCGACTCGGGTGTGGCTTTATTTTTCATCATCATATTTCTCATCTTCATTATCTCCCGCTCATCGTCTCGATTATCCATTGTTGCAAAAATATGAAATGGAATACATCAATTAATCAATCTGACCCCATTTCGTTTGAAACCAAGGCAAGCCATGGCCCAGCCATCTAAATTAACAATAGAACCGCGCCGCCCCGCACCTCCACCTTCTACACCAGTGGGTATACAGACAACGCGCGCCTCGGCTGACAATAGTCAGTCGACGTTAGGCTCTTGAATGAGAAGGACGTGATAGGGACTCGTGAACATGCCAGATGCAATTCTGGCGGAACGTCGAGCAATGGGTGACTGACATCGGTCTGCACCAGTATACTCGCACAAGCGGCGGAATATCCCGGTAGACAACAAATCCATATATATACAAATAAAATTACTAGACTATCAAGAGAATTACAAGGTGTTAATAAATTATTCGTGGCAGTATTTGCAGACTATTCTATTTAAAAATGTCAGTTTGTTCTAGCTTCATAACGGAATCGCCAAAGCTCGTCATCATCCTCGTCTGTCTCGTCGCTGTTAGTCATCGCTCGCATGATGGCTTATGATTATTGGCCCAACTCCCCGGGTATCTGTGCCCATTCCTGTGGCCCAAGTCTCTCATCCGCAGTTATAACTAATTGACAGTCGTTGCTGTCAGTGGTACAGGCTTCTTTAGCACATCGATCTGCCACCTCGTTACCAAGAATGCCTGCATGACCAGGAACCCAACAAAAAACTATGGACTTACGTTTGGTTATAAGCTCGATAAAATTGTTTGAATTTTAACAATCAATGGGCGCCTAGCATGTGCTTCTGAAAGTGCCTGAAGAGGGCTCAGGAAGTCGGTGCATATTAAGAACTTTGACGTCTTGCTTCGAACGGTATATAAAAGACTTTGCATGATTGCGAAGAGTTTCGCGTTACAAATACTAAAAAGTGAGTCTAGGTGGAATAAAAACTCTTCATTTTCAGTAGTGTTAGTACTGTACAGTAGTAACTGTTGGACAAACAACTAGCTGTCAAAATAATAACATTGCAACGTTATGAAGAAAAACCAGTGTAGCTATCTAGTAACTGCTCGCCAGTTAAAACCTTAAGTGATGGGCAACAACGTTGTGAAAGTTTTGAATGGATTTTGTTTGTTTTGAAGGTTTGTTTTCCACACTAAGAATATTTTCATTTTGAATTTGTTGTTTGTCCATCGATTCAGCACATTTGTTTCATCGGTGTATTTGTGGCCTATAGAATGAATGAATGCTATGCATGCATAATATATTTTCTTCCTAAGCTACCGGTCTATTTTTTCATTTTTGTAAATTTAAATTTCCAGATGGCCATAAACTCATAATATTATTGAAATTAAACAGATTACAAAATAAAGACACCCACGATTAAAAAATAACAATAACAACACAATGCGATAACAATTATACAGCATCTTTTGGAAGAAACGTCTTTTATACAGTAGGCTACAGATCTGCAAACCCCAGGGTAATTATATTACATTATAAGTTAGCCACATAAAGATAAGTTGTTCAGCAAGCGTGTTTTCGCTAAACACGCCCACACGATGTGTTTAGGTCCTCTACGGGCACGCGGACTCCTGTATTGGTGTTCCAACCTTGTACAATGTACAATGACTGCCAGGAAGAAGTGTTTGCCTCAGCGCAAAGCCATTGCGAGGGCAACTCTCCACGCGAACAGTTCAACCGTTGCATCGGTGTGATCTGGTACTGTAATTAGTCCTTATCATTAAGTGGGCTTATCATTAATGGGGATCCACGTTGACTGTTCTAGTAGTAGTACAAACCATCGTACGATCTATTGCCTTCTATTGCGACAGTTACATGCATTTATTTTTGCTTTCTATTGCCTCTTGGAATGCTTCCGTATTCGCAAACTACCTCATAAGTTATGTGCTAATAAATATATCCGTTAATGTAATTGTTCTGTTTGTGAGAACTTTATGAAAATGTGGCAACGAATTTACAATAGTACACGTATGAATTCATTTAATTGACACTATACTGCATGACACTTACATTTTTTGTTTAAAAATCGGGTGGATATAAATTAACAATATAAACCATTTGCTCAAAGAGCTACTCAGAAAAAGGGTAATCTATTTTAGTCAGAGTGACATAAAGGGCACATAATACATTTCACACTCCATTGTAGAAGCAGTGTATATTATAGATAAAAATTATTATGAGTAAAAAAGTGACTATACTATTATTACATTAATAAACAAACAAACAATATAAATTATGATACCTGCCCAGGGACTGCCACCTTATCGTGGTGGGCAGGTCTGCGTGCTTTGTTGATACCGAGAGCTATGCCGGCGGAAGCGTATGCTTCTGGTAGGGCCACCCAAGCCGGACTGGTAGAGGAGAAGTCAGACGAAGTGCAGTCCATACCCCAATCCCCTTCCCCCCCCCCCCCCCCCTCACTGTCCCATTGAATATTTCTCCTCCCACTTGGCCCTGCCCTCCCTTGCTGGACTCCCGTATGACGACCCACGTGACGTACAATGGATCTGATTCGGATGTGGATTTATTCTTTATTATCATCTTTCTTATCTTCATTATCACCCGCTCATCGTCTCGATTAGCCATCGTTGCATTAATATGAGACGTTAAACCCCATTTATCATAAATTATGAAAAAACATTGTAGATAATAATAAAGACAATATGATGAGGTACTACTCTCTCGATATTTTACTCTGTAAAACAGATCATACTCAAGAAGACCTATATAACGTTTAGGGTTTAGGACCACCTTCATTGGGTCACAAAGACAAACCCAGGTATCTTGGATTGCGCTTAATAAGACAATACATCTGTCTGTATCTGGTTATCTCTTATCGCACTCGACCCCAAACTTGTATTTTAGACGGTCAGCTACGCACTTTTGTGGTCTCACTCGGCCGGACCAACCGAGAGTAGGCTCAAAAAATTCGTTATATTTACCTGATTACAGCAAAGACCATCCGCAAATCGAAATCGGTAGCTTTCACTTTTTATAGCCAAAAAACGAAAAAACGGTAAATTTATATAGTACAAGACCAATTGAGTGATTGCGCTGGGAAAGGTGTCAAAAAATTCAATATTTTTTAGAAATAAAGAAACAATAATGCGAAAATGGAAATCTGCAGCGTTAAGCGTTGAGATTCTAAAAAACGGTAAAAAATGGCACAATTTATTAAATAGACTAACTGACCAGTAATAATGAAAGAGGTAGGCTAATTTGATTTTAAGCATAATGTAAAAGAAATAATGTGAAACTCAATATATGTGCCTTTAGGCATTACCGGTGGATGAAAAAGGGTACCAGAAAGGCACCGCTGTCTTTTAGATCGCTTGACTGACTTTCTGAGAGAGATGGCAACCAATGCGATTTAAAGCATCGTGCGAACATCTAAACCACCATTAACGTTTACCTTTCATATCCTAAAGGGCAAAAATGGTCATAAGGTTGAGGGGGGGGGGGGGGGGGGGGGGTTGGTTATAAGATTATTAGTGCTATTATTTTCACAAACATAGAATAAACCCAAACACAGTTGGAAACGGCCATAAAAGATAAGTCTCAATTATTGTTGGTATTATTTCAAGTGCTTGAAGAACGGCAAGAAAGTCACGTTTAATTAAATGGAAAAACTATTTGCAGGGAAAAATAATTTGGTAGGAAGAAAAATGTATCATTTGACATGATTATGAACGCCGTTGGTCAATATTTATATCAGTTTTATTTACACGAAAACAAAACATCAAAATAGGCTTATTGTTTCCAATTATTTAAAAGATCAAATACAAGGAAAAAATATATGGACGGCATGTGTTCCATCAATCTAACTCCGTAAGTTCTAGACGGTTTGTGTAGTAAAGTGTGTAAAACACCAGTGTTTGGCATTCACATTTCTATGGCCTGGCCATGTGTATGTGTAAACTTGTTGAAAAAGTAATTGTAAACCTACGAGTACGAAGCATCAAATTATGTAGATGTTAGATCATGATATTATATTATTATACAAGTAAATGAAACACCAATGTAAATACAATTTATTAAAACACACACGTAAGATGACGTTCACAACAAATACAATTTGTACCCTTATTGTGTCCAACTTCGCTATAAACAAAGAAATACATCGGTGACTTTGGAGCCATCCTAGCAAGGAAGCACTCAATAAATTCAAAGATGTTCTGAAATCATCCTTGTTGATTCTGATATTTGCCTGCAGGTGTTCGCACTGTCCAACCACTGATTCACATATTTTATATTTAAATATCTATCTTTATACAGTAGTTGGTTATCGCTCACTCGTCAATGGGGTTCGGAGGCTATAGGGTTGGCTCAGTCGCTTTAAATTAAAATCCCTCACTGAAAATCAGTCATGCTACTGAGTGGATGGACTCAAAATATGTGGTTTTCATTCATTACTTAAAATAGGTTATCCTCTTCGCCTCCTTGTTAAATATTTTCACAACGTCGCATTGGTAACGCAAACACTATACTTCATTTAAATATATTATATCAAGTTTAGTGTAATGAGGGCTTAAATATTATGTATGTATACTTTAGTAGAAAATCGGGGTCACTATTCTTATTGCAGTAGTTTCCTCTTTAAGGTACTGGATGCAAGTTCTCTTCTTGCACCTCTTTGCATTGGTCTTCACAGAAATACAAGTCTGTATCTAAGCTTCAAATCACTGCACTGACACTTGGCTGTGGAACAGTGTTTGCATTTGCACGATATCAATTCCAACACTTCTTCAGGGGCTGGTTTTGTCACAATAAGCCATTGGATAGCACTACTGAACCCTTTTCCAGGCACCAGCCATACTCAAATGGGAGTGGGATACTTAAAGATTGAGAGGTGAGATAATTGAGAGAATGTGTTACCTAGCGTTATCATTCTACTGGTCTTGTATAATCTACATAACACATTTCTTGCTGGAAGCCAAATACTTTTGATTTCAACCTTCACAATATTTGTTTAGTATTCTGCTTTAAGTATGACATATGTGTTGTCATCTCTTCCATGCAATGTTAGCGGTTACTTGGAGCTAATCGGTAACTTAAACTAAATATTAAATGGTCCATTTATGCCCCCCCCGCTTTTTTTTCCATAATGCCCATTGCCCAACGCTATTATTTAAAAATTTTGGATAACATTGTCTTCACGATCTCTCAAGATTCAAATTTTTTGCCGCCCTTACTAGCATTATCATTAATTGGTAATGTAGTTCATAAATTGCCCTTTTTGCCGTTATTTGTATGTAAAAGTGAAAGCTACCGATTTCAATTTCCGCATTGTCTTAAATGCAATCAGGTAATAATTACGATTTTTTAGCCCACTCCCGGCGTGTCTGGCCGAGTAAGACCGTTGTCTAGAATTTTTGAACAAAGGGGACAGGCTACTGGCTAGTATGTCTTTTTATAACTTTTTTTTCTAAAGACCAAGCAAATCACTGCTGATTTTGATGGTCGCTTTATTTGTTCTGAATTCGTTCTAAAATATCGAGTTCGTGCCACTAGTCTAAGTGTAATCAACCGATAGGTCTTCTATATACATTGGTGCCCTTTTTTGCCGTTTCTTGGTTTTAAAGGCAGTGATTTTTATTTCTTATTTCACATTATTTGTTATTGGCTACATTCAGTTTGAAATTCCGAGTTGTTTGACTCCTCTCCCAGTGTTATCGGTCAACGAAATTCCGAGTTGTTTGACTCCTCTCCCAGTGTTATCGGTCAACTAGACACCTATTTCAGCGTTATCAGTCAACTAGTCTTGTAGTATTTAAATAATTCTTTTTTGCCGTTTTTTGGCGTTTTTTGGCTATAAAAAGTAAAAGCTACCAATTTCGATTTCCGGATTGCCTTTGTTGTAATCAGGTAATAATTACAAATTTTTTGAGCCTACTCTCGGCTGGTCCGGCCGAGTGAGACCATTCTGATGAATTTGGGGGGATAGCTGACCGTCTCATGTAAGAACACTTGTACAAACACGTCCACACGCACACGATAACTTTGTTGGGTCTGATAGTCATAGAAATGTAGGTATAATACATCCCATCTGCCGATAGAGCATATTTTCATTAAAACGTGTTACCTTGATGTGTTGGTTGTTGTCATTGGTTTCAGATGATCCTGGAGGTGATGGTGTTGACGTGCTTGCAAAGAGGAAGGGAGTTTATATAATTTGTAATTTCTTCATTCATCTCATATGGTCTTTATCATGTTTTATCATTTATCATGCCTCTTCCAACTTTCACTGCTTTCACGTTCTTCTAGGCTCGTTCTTATGACCCCCCCCCCCCCCCCCCCCCAGTCACACGACCACCCACCCGCACAACGATATCACAAAAGCAGCCATCAGCCCTTGCCAACAATACATAACGTTTGTAACCTTGTTTTGTAACAGTGGCACTTGGGTGGGCAATGATTCTCATGGAGAGGGGTTGAGGGGGGGGGGGGATGCATTTATTTGCACTGAGATCTTTCAACAAAACTGACACAAAAAGTTGTATGGTATGAGAATGTTATTTAATGTCCTTGCCCCATTAAAAAGTTTGTAAACGTTTCTAATGTTCTCAATAATTTGAGCTGATGTATCGACGTATGGTGCTGAATTAATATCAGGCCGTCCAAGGTGGCTCATGCGGTTGGGGCGCAGGTCCTAAGCGCATGTGTCACCTGGGGACCTGGGTTCGAAGAATCTCTCATAATGTATGGGTTTTTGTAATTGTCCTTCATCTTCATTATCCCCTTCACCGTCTCGAAGCCGAATAGCATGATTGCAATAACAGAGCCATGAGTGAAGTCTATAGGAGTACAACTCAGTTGGAATAGTTTTTCTCCACCAAGCAAAGTGCTACTGCTGTCATTGTCTATCCAGTGATCGAACAACTGACGACCTATTAGATGTATTGATTGAGGTTA
Organism: Isoperla grammatica; assembly: GCA_945910005.1. Classification (NCBI taxonomy): domain Eukaryota; kingdom Metazoa; phylum Arthropoda; class Insecta; order Plecoptera; family Perlodidae; genus Isoperla; species Isoperla grammatica. Next base: position 24,541,185 of record OX246743.1, read on the forward strand.
TGGCTATTGTCCAACAATAAAATGACGGACCGATTTGTCCGGCTTCTCATCCAACCTTATACCGAACTTAACCAATAATTTAGAACCAAGTTTGTTACTACCATCTACAATATACTTACGTTTAACATTTTCAAAACAGAATTAACATATTTTAACCCTATTTTTTATGTATAGATTAAAATATAGGTAAACTAATCGTTTTGTCACTTTTTAAAATGTATAGGTAATTTCACAACTAACGTATTGAGGTCTTTGGAATACGTGAAAAGTAATTTCCTAATGCTGTTACTATGACTTAACATGCTTATTCTTCTAACTTTTTAAAACGGTTTGGAACTCGATGTTTCCTCACAAACAAGTGTATGACTTGCCGTTTAGGCACCAATATTGCGGCTATCTTTTCAGAACACCCCTGTCTTCTTGAACATGCTTGAGACATAAATGGTACTAATCACATGTTAACTTTCCTGGACTAGGTTCAAAGCACCCCCTGGGACTTGAATGAGTTGTTACTCAGAGTGGGACAGTTTGGCAAGTTCCAAATTCTCATCTATTGTTTGGTCAGTCTGCCAATCATGTTCTCTGCCATTTTCAACCTGACGTACGTCTTCACGGCAGCTCAGGTGCCGCACAGGTAAATTACTCTGCGCCTAGAAGTAGGCACACAGCTCAGGTGCTCCACAGGTAGGCTTCTCTGCACCTAGAAGCAGGCACACAAGAGCAAGGTGAACCACAGTTCATTTATTTATTTGACATTTATCGTTACCAGTTCAAAGCCCCACCAGTAACGTATAAGTTCATCGGACAATTATAAAACATTGATTGTTAAGTAGTTTTTCAAGCTTTCGGCGGGGTGGGGGGGGGGGGGGGCGGGCATGGCCCTCTCGGCCTCCCCTTTAAATCCTCCCATGTAATTAACGTGTGGCTGATACTGTAACAGGAGGTTTGATTAGAAGTAGAAAAACAGACATTTGAGTATTATTTCCGGGTAAAGTAGAAATCTGCGAAGGTCAAATGAAATAGCCAACAATTACTGACGTGCTGTATATACATTTTGAGTGAAAAATTATAAGTGGATATGAGAAATTGTGGGTTACGAATTTGGTGGGATTAGTCCAATGTGGTTTTCCGAGAAGTGTGTTAGAATAATTATTATTGAGAGTGACGTCCACCGGTAGCCGAGGATATATTATGTAGAGTTCTCCATGGGTTGTCACCATGTGGCCATACATTACATACATTACACCAGCTAACCATCATGATTCCAGCAGCAGTTCCAAAAACTATTCAAACTTTCTATTATAATAATTAAATATGACGCACTAACCTTCTAAAATATTGCTTCTTTTGTTTAATTTAAAACCAGTCATTTACTCGCTTCTAATTTTAGACTAATGTTTTATTTTTTGAAAATGGGTACCTACTTAGTGCATTTTCTTGTAACTGCCGTTATCGTAACATACATATACAATAATACAATGCTGAACGTACATATACAATAGTGAAGCATACATGCATTTTTATTCATCGAATGTAGAAAGTATTCCACGTGTCTGTGTTAGCTGGAGACATGCCACGTTGGTTCGAGTCCCGCATCGGCATAAGACATGGGTTTTGTAATGTTTATCCTCCATCTTCAAATATCTCCTCCTGCCCATGGACTGCTACCTTATCGCGGTGGGCAGGTTTGCGTGCTTTAATGATTCCTATAGCTATGCCGGCGGAAGCGTATGCTTCTGGTAGGGCCACCCTAGCCGGACTGGTCGAGGAGGAGAAGTCAGACGAAGTGCAGTCCACACCCCAATCCCCTTTCCTCCCTCTTCCCCTTTCCATCCCGCCCCCGCCCTCCTACTTGCCCCTTTCCTCCAAACAGCCCCCTATTGCATCTTCATATATCACCCACTCTTTGTCTCGATTAGCCTCGTTGCAAAAATATGAGACGTTAAGCCCAAATAATAATAATAAATTCAAATATCTCCTCTCGTCGGCTCGAATAGCTTAGTTACAATATCAATAACATAGGCGTAAAGCATCAAGAATCATCATCATCATCATCATCATCATCATCACTAAAGCTGTGACGTACAAAGCTCTTGCTAAATGATGAAGAAAGCTACGCTGATGATTGCAGGGATACTCGAGAAGGGCAGAGGGACTGCCACCTTATCGTGGTGGGCAGGTTTGCGTGCTTTGATGATCCCGAGAGCTATGCCGGAGGAAGCGTATGCTTCTGGTAGGGCCACCCTAGCCGGACTGGTCGAGGAGAAGTCAGACGAAGTGCAGTCCACACCCCAATCCCCTTTTCCCCCCGCTGTCCCATTGAATATTTTTCCTCCCACTTGGCCCTGCCCTCCCTTGCTGGACTCCCGTCTGGACTCCCGTATGACGACTCACGCGACGTACAATGGATCTGATTCGGATGTGGCTTTATTCTTCATTATCATCTTTCTCATCTTCATTATCACCCGCTCATCGTCTCGATTAGCCATCGTTGCATAAATATGAGACGTTAAGCCCCATTAATCAATCTTGAGAAGGGCAGAATGTCTTAATGAGGGGGTGGGGGATGAGGGGCGTGTAAAGTGTGTATTTACACGAGTATGCGTAGAGTATAACATAAGAACTTCAATTCAAGGTTAACAGAAAATAGCTTAGTGATTAGCTTAGCTTCCGTGATCTACCAACATAAATGAACGAACCTTAAATTAAAATTAAACGCTACCAAGAAAACGTTACCAAGGTGTCTTACTGTGTTACTGATCGACTGAAAATGAGCCATGTATTTTTATTGTTCGGCTAATTAGACGTTTTGCGGATAATTAGACATTCCGATTTATATTTTTAATTTAATTAAGGCCTAATTTTTGATTACATTTTCTTTTTTCTTTTTTTACTTTGTTGGGTATTTACTACCCGGGTAACGAGTACTCGGGTCGTAAAAAAGTCGGGTTTCGTCATCGTTAATAAGATTTCAGCGACATTACCTCGCGTCTAATAATGTATTGCATAAATATGTCTCCAATTGGTATATTTGACAAATCAGTAACAATTGACTTGATTTATTAAACATATATTGTCCTAATATATAGCCCTAGTAAAAAATCGATGTTTCCGACAATAACGATCATTGTCGTTCGATTATCGATATCCATAGCCTACTTGATATTGATGCCCATCTCGAAAAATATCTGATGTAAGATCTTGGGTAAAAAAAAACTTCGTGTCAAATAGGGAATGTGCATGAATTTTCTACAGCTCTGAAAGTACGTGGAATATATTGTTATTCATCTGAAGACATCAGAAACCTAATTTAAAAGTTTTAAAATTAACTCATTATACTTCTATAAATGTTCAAAGATTTTGATTATCTGTTTCCCGCACTATTATTTTTAAACGGTATGTGACGTCACAATCCTTGTAAATCACTTCTTTTATGAATGACTTTGCATATAACCTCCTTGGACTTTGTTACCGCTTCCTAGACGCAACAATCAAATTTTCAAGGTCATCAAGCTAACCTTGTCAAAATTTGTACTCAAGCCGTTGTCAAGTCTGCTTTATATGAATAACAACACCCACTATTTACTGATATTCTATGAAAATAGGTTTGGTTTTATTGTTTTTATAGAAATTGGGCTTCAAAATTAATTATTAGGCGTACTAGGCATTAATTCGATTTTATATGATTTTAGATATGATAATTTTTAAATAAGCGTTATTTTACTTATCAGTTTATGATTGGTTGATTGCTGATACAGGGAAAGTGACGTATGCCCCGTTTTTCCCGCCATAAATATGTGTGAAACTTTCAGCTCGTTTTTATAAATGAAACTTTATTCTATGTCATCAAAATAAAATATTTTTGTATTCAGGAAGTTAATCCTAATCTAGTAAAATGCTAAAAAAAGATGACGCATATTCCCTATTTAGAAATTGAACCGCCAGCCCAAATAACGTGGTCGCATTACCATGATTTCGATTTTAAGTTGTAAGTGCCACCTACTTGTGATTTTATTCACTACTACACCACAGTATAGGTTTGAAAAGTTGGTGACCGTGGCATAATACCATGCCTGCCATGGTATTTTTTTTATGATTGCTGAACTAATGGGGAAATATGACTTACAAACAACGTTATTCTGTCCGGCACTTCAATTGTAAGAATGCGAGGAAAATTATTGTGTAAAGTGTAAACTAAACTAAATATTACTAGCTTTAGTTAACCGGTTATGTTCATCTTATGTTTGGAGAATTTCCAGTTTAGTACACAATTATTCTACAGTCTCAGCAGAGCAATAAATATGAATCCTCAAGTTTCTGTTTGAAGGTTCATATACACCCTTGAGCAGAACTAAAATAAACAACCTCGGAATAATATTAATCCACCTCTGGCAGACCTCTGGCGTTAACATAAACTCAACAATAAGTACTAGGAAAACGCTCCCCGTTGCCAGATAAGCGATTTTTTTCAATGAATCAAAGCAAACAAATCTTATAACAAATCATATACTAAAAAAAAGAAAAAAAATACCTTTATAGTAAACAAAATTTGTATTTACAAGATGGCGGTTTAAGTTACAACCTTAGAATATTTGTACATTATTTCTCGATATGTTGCTAATAATTGCACGAAATATTATTTAAATGCGTTAAGAAGTTTTCTTTAAATAAATTAAAACCTTGAAGTTGATTTTTAAACGATTTCTGCATAATTACATTCGACCGTGGTCTACTCAATAGACTCTAAGAAAAGACTCTAGCAAAAATATGGGACGTTTAGCCCAAATATCAGTCAATTAGTCAAAAGAGCTTTCTGGATTGTTATGTAGCAATCATCAGACAAATGTATCAATAAATAATGTAGGGTTGCTGACCACGCTCTTCCAGTGAGCTATGGCAGCTCAGCAAACATGCACCCAATGGTGTGACAGTGTAGTACTTTCTAATATTACTTAACGATCTTGGGACCATGACTAGCGTGATACACCTTTTGGTTTGGATGTTACTAAGGAAGTCAGTTGCTTACTCCGGGGTTGGAGTTATTGTAACTGTTGGGTTCTCGGCTGGTAAGTCAACTACCCCCGGGAACGAAATCGCCAAACACCATTTCATTTGGCTTCAGTACTGGTTTTTCCATCGTTTCAAGCTTATTGCTGACTTGTGTCATGAAGGGGGGTTACAGATCCAGTCTAAGTGGCGACAGAGGATCCAGTATTTCGAATTCCAAGGCGCAGATCCCATTAACTGGGGCTTTCTCTCGCTTTTCTTCTTCGGAAACAGAAATCCAAGCTTCTTTGCCATTTCCTGCTTAGGGACTGCTACCTTATCGTGGTGGGCATGGGTGTGTGTGCTTTGTTGAGTCCGAACGCTATGCCGGCGGAAGCGTATGCTTCTGGTAGGGTCACCCTAGCCGGACAGGTCGATGATGAGATGTCAGATGAAGTGCAGTCCACACCCCAATCCCTTTTCCTCACGCGCCCTCCTACTTGCCCCTTTCCTCCAAAGTGCGCCCAATGTCATCTGCATTATCACCCACTCATCGTCTTGATTAGCCAAGTTGCAAAAATATAAGACGTTAAGCCCAAATATCTATCAAGCTTCTTTGCCATTTGTTCAGAGAGTCTCCCTCAGACCAGGGACAATCGTCAGAGAACTCGTCCATGTAGAGTCTATTCAGTGCATTCACACGCGCTAACATGAGATTCGCAACTTAATGCATTACAATGCGCGCGATTATGCGGGTTGGGCCGGCATTGCGGTAACGCCGGGACTGGCCCTCTACATTAATACACACCAATGCTGATAAGAACAGATAGCATCAAACTAGTACTACATCGTTAGGGTGGTACCGTTGGGTGCGGAGAGTCAAGCTCAACAGCGTTTCCTTGTTTGTGGCAGATACCATTTTGACGATCATTGGGATGAAATGGTAATCACCTGCGTCATGGTGATTACCACTTACCCGTTTGTATGAAATCCTACCACTGGCGTCTCGCACAATTTCAACATTAGCGTGTGCCGACTTTGGGGACACCCGTCCAAATTCACCGTTCCTATTTCAGTTCTTGTGTAACCATAGTGCACACATTGACTAGACTCGCTCTTGCCACGATCACTTTGCCAAGTCCGTGTCACCTGGCTGCTACTTTATTAAAAATATTTCGTCTTAGCTGAGTTACGTGTAACCATGTCTTATATTACAACTATCTTCATGTAGCGCACAAGTTACTCATACTTTTTGGGTGCAATATATTTAAGTGAATTTGACATGTCTGTGTAACCAATCGGCTACTCTATTAAAAATGTCTCATTACGTGTAACCATTTAATTTATCACAAGTATCCTCGTGTAGCCCACAAGTTACTCGTATTTTCGGGGGGAAATATATTTTGGGGAATTTACCATGTACGTGTCACCTGTCGGCTACTTCACTCCAAATGTCTCATCTTCACTCGGATCTTCCGTATATACTACCTATAATACTTTATGAAGCCATTCATTGAATCCTCGTGTAGTGAACATGTTACTCTAACTAAAACTATTAAATTATAACAAAAATGAAATAAAGTAAGTGCATTAATGAATACGTACTTTTATTAATCATAGTTCTGATTTTTAGACTTATTACTATAACTATTGTTGTAATTATCATTATTATTATTATTGTCAAAATGTGCATACTCGTTTAGATAAGTGAAACTGTAAGTGGTTACGAATACAAATAGTTATTATTGTAAGAATTATTTCTAACACAATTCTTTATATAAATAAATATATATATACATATAATGTCAATAAAATTAAAATAATTGCGGGTTATTCCGCCACGTCCTACCTCCATAATGTGCCGACGTTTCAGGAACCTTATGGATCCTATCCTCAGGGCGTCGAGCTGTCAACTGATGTCTCCCGCGCTCGCTGATGGTGGAACTGCGCGCGCCGATGTCACCCCATGTTGTTACTTGTCGGTAGTTCCTTGTTCGAGCTTCGCTCTCTTTTAATATATATATATATATATATATATATATATATATATATATATATACATATAAATGTGTTTGTATATATTCTCAAATGTTTTTATAATTATGTATATTTTCCCACAACATGTAACGCTAAGGTTACATTTGTTTAAAATTTTCCATTGGGTCACGTTACCCACCGGTTACGTGGGTAGCGTAGCTACAAACCAAAGCAAAAACGTTGACCCTCGATAAATAACCATTATTTGTGAAGGTATAAGTTACACTGTGACGTGGATAAGTATTATATTATGTCATGATGGGCCTAGGTTAAAAATCGTTTTTTCCCGCATTACCCTAAGATATTTGAAGATAAAAATTATATCATGTAACCCGTTGGTTACAATTTTTTTAAATTTTCCATTTGGTCACGTAACCCACCGGTTACGTGGGTATCGTAGCTACCAACCAAACCAAAAACGTCGACTCTCGATAAATAACCATTTTTTGTGAGGGTAAACGTCACACTGGGACGTGGATAAGTATAGAGTCATGCTCTCAGTCTCAGTGGGCTACGTAACTCAACGGCTACATGGGTATCGGCACATCCACTAGTTGGACATTGGCATTCTGCTACAAGGCGGCATAATACATGCACTACACAATATATATATATATATATATGTATATATATATATACATTTAAGGTACACGTTTAGGTTCCGCCTTGGAGCGAGCTGCATTGCAACGTTCGTGTACACTTATATAGGAATGGGATCGGTAGATGTTGGTTATGTTATTCAATAAGAAGATTGTTTATGTGTAAAAGGTAAAAAATTTAATATACAAATATTTACAAAGGTATAAAAGAAAGGTATAAAAACTAAACAACTATACTTATTTAAAAAACTATTTATATAAACTACTATAATATTTACAACTAATTAAGATTAAACATAAAAAATACAAAAACTAACTAACTAACTAACTAATATTTCTTAAATGCTAAATGACTAGCGACGGTGTTTCTGAAATGAGTAAAAGGACAAAGATTAACTAAATTCATACAACAAGCATCAATGTAGAGTTTTTACTAGTTACAGTTCAAACTTTTCCATACTTACATCCCCGCCAATCCGGGTGGCCGCCATTTTTCTTTGGACGGCCCATCGCTTGAGACGGGCATCCAGCTGCTGCCCCGGAGGTTCTTGTGAGCCTGCAGCACGTGTTGCCGCAGGTTCAAATATACCCCGGAGCAGGACTCGCACCTATAGCGCCGCTTCAGTTTGGTACCTTCGGGCGGCAGATTTGTGGCGTCCGACTAGATAACATACCATTAATACATATTAATACATATCAACAATGTAAATAAATTATCACACACACATAACACAATAACACACACACACACACACGTGTTGGCCAAGAGCACAGTCTACAGGCTACTTGTAAGCTTCTTCAAAGAGGACCGCGAGCCTGCGCTCTACGATCATGTCCTGAAAGCTCGTCTAAAGTCTCGCATCATCAAGGAGTACGCTTGGTACCTTGGTCGCGGAGCGATCGATGGCTTCATGGCAAAGTGGTGCGATAGGGGGGCGCTCTGCTCCATTGAAAATGGCGAGATTCTTTTTAGTCAAGCGCTTACACAGTAAAGCCAAATGTCTTTAGTCTTCGACCGGTAGGGTTTGTTTTTCCAAACCCAAACTTTGTTTTCATTCTTTCCTCCAATATCGACGGGAAGGAAGCAGGCCCTCAGCCTGCATCCTAAAGTGCAATTTTAAGTTGGATTTCTGTTCCATTCCTTGTAACTATCCCCTATTGATTCCGTCAGATTGAAGAGACTTGTTTCATGTTTTTTGAGTTAACATATCCTTCTGGACATAGTTTTCTCTCCCCTATCGGTTTTATATAATAATAATAATAATAATAATAACACACACACACAATAATACACTCACAGAGGAATAAATAGTCATACAATAAATGTACGTTAAATAAATAAATTATTAAATAACATAATAAGGTAATTTACTCACATCCGTGTCTGTGGCACCATCTGCTGGATGAGGCAGGAGCTGGGTCTCGCGCATCTTGTGCCGGACGGTACGGCCTCTTGCTCTCACAACCGGTACCTTGTGGTACCGGATGTGGTGTTGTGTGAGCGAGGCCGTATACGCCCGGCAGTAGGGGCACTGGTGGCGCAGTTGCTTCCCCAGCTTCCCTGCCGTCACCATCGCGATTATCTCGCACTCGTCGGACTGTAATTGAGACAAAGGCAGTTATTTACATTAGCGAGCAAAGCAAAGTGAATCTCTCAATACAACACGATCGGCACTAGCAAGGTCGTCACCGGATACAAGTTTTGGAATTTTAACTTTAACCACAATTTGTTAAGAAAATATTCAGTTTCTATTCAATGGGGAATTCATATTGTTTGATTTATTAAAAAAAAAATCACTCATCTGGCAATGCAGAGCGTTTTCTTTTCCTAGCTAATTTTCATAAAATAATATAACATCAGGATGCAAATACAGAGGCTGTACTCACACTTAGGCCCGAGTTTTGGGGGGAGGGGCCGGTCTCGCTGCTGCTACTCGAGTCGTCGCTGCTCGATTCGCTGCTGCGGCTCCCGCTCCTTAATCTCTTCCTTCCCTTGCCAATGCCATATGTTATGGCGGCGCATGGGTACTGGGCCACGAGCGTCTCCTCCACTACTTCCTCCACTGCACTCACATCTAATTCGGTAACAAAAGAAAATACTCAGTAGGCAGACGCAAACAAATTGTTCTCAAACTAATAATGGGTGCAGTAGGGGTGGTGATTAGGGGGGTGTTGTTGTTGCAAATGCCAACTGCTACATTTTTCAGAGCTGCATCCACACCTTCCTCGTCGTAGTCTCAACAGTATTAAATAAACTATCACCGTACTTACGGGCTTCGTCGCAAGCTACGCCGTCCATTTGCGTTGACTGGTCTATGGCCTCGTTCAAAAATCGTTCCAAGAAATCTTGGTCGATTGTCTCTAGCACTGTAACAATAAAAAAAAATCGATATTAAATAATCTTTTATACTTGTAAATAAAACTTCTACATCATCATGTAGCCAACAAGTGACACGACTATAGAGGATTGCCATATTATACTCGCAGACATAACTAGAGAACTACTTTTACTTTATCAAATATTTCTTCGGGATGACTATATTAAGACTATACTCTATCTACAAATATCAATTGTTTTATTGATATTAAATAATTTTTTATACTTGTTAATAAAACTTCTCACATCATCATGTAGCCAACGAGTGACACGTAGGCCTACTTCCCAACCATGGTGATGTGGATTTAAAGACTTATCGGACTATTATTATATGTTTTTAGAATGTTAACTTACATAATAGTGTAAATGTTGATCTGACATGCTTTTAATATGTTCTAAAATAGTTTGGTGAGGAAACAATGGTTTAGCAAAATAAATACAACAGTATTAGAAACTTAAAATTTTAATCCTTTTAAACCTTTCCACAATTACAATATCATATATATACATCGTACAAAAAATGTTTTAAAAAATTAAATAGAATGCATTAATCTTCAATTGAATATCGTCTTCTCTTCCGTCTTCGCTTTCCTCTGTCATCTTCTTCCTCTTCTTCTTCTATTTGTTCTTGTTCTTCTTCTTGTTCTTGTTCTTCTTCTTCTACTTGTTCATAGTGAAAGGCATCCTCTTCTCCTCCATCTACTCTTCCTCCATGTATTACGTCTTGTTCAATCATTTCAAGATTCTCGGCCATGTCCCTCGCCGCATTTGTATACATATATCCTATTCAGGATCCAATGTTCGATTCTCTCCTGTCTCTCGGTCGCGGTCATGTTTGATACCATCACTTTGTCATTGCGGTTTGTCCATATAACGGAATGCGATCCCGAGGACGCCTGGCTCATTGCGTCAGCAGCCTGTAATTTGAAATGATCACAACTATATCAACGACTGATTTTTAATACTTAATTCAACAAGAAAAGTATTCAAAAGCATAATTTCGTTAATTTAAATATAATGTTAATTTAAGATAGGGTGTCCGACGGTTGAAATTTTACTTCAAGGGAGAAACGTTTGTAATGCTACTTTGAGATAGTGTCTGACAATACAAATGTTAATTTAAGGTATATTCAATTGAAATGTTAATTTGAAATAGGGTGTCCGACCATAGAAATGTTGATTTAGATGATAAACAATTGTATAGTTAGAATGTTGATTTAAAGTATAAACAATTGTAATGTTAATTTGATATAGGGTGTCCGACAATAGAAATGTTAATTTAAGGTATAAACAACCGAAATCTTAATTTGAGCTGGAGTCCGACCATAGAAATGTTCATTTAAGGTATAAACAACCGAAATCTTAATTTGAGCAAGAGTCCGACAATAGAAATGTCCATTTAAGGTATAAACAACTGAAATCTTCATTTGAGCAAGAGTTTGACAATAAAAATGTTCATTTAAGGTATAAACAACTGAAATCTTCATTTGAGCAAGAGTCCGACAGTAGAAATGTTCATATAAGGTTTAAACAACCGCAATCTTAATCTGAGCTAGAGTCCACAATAGAAATGTTAATTTAAGGTATAAACAACTGAAATCTTCATTTGAACTAGAGTTCGACAGTAGAAATGTTCATTTAAGGTATAAACAACCGAAATCTTAATTTGAGCAAGAGTCCGACAATCGAAATGTTAATTAAAGGTATAGACAACTGAAATGTTAATTTGAGCTACGGTCCATCAATAGAAATGTTAACTTGAGGTATAATTAATTGAGTAGTTAAACTACAATACGTACAATCCACGGGATTGTCGACATTGAAGAGACGCTCCTAGAATCAACTTCCACGGTTATCGACATCTTTACACACGTTAAACACACACGACCAACTTGTAAGAAGAAATAGAAAAGACTGACGCAAGCGCGGATTTGCTTTCTGGATTTGATTTAAATGCATATCGAACATAGGGTGTCCGACAATGGAAATGTTAATTTAAGGTATAAACAACTGAAATGTTAATTTGAGCTACGGTCCAACAATAGAAATGTTAATCTGAGGTATAATTAATTGAGTAATTGAACTACAATACGTACAATCCACGGGATTGTCGACTTTGAAGAGACGCTCCTAGAATCAACTTCCACGGTTATCGACATCTTAACACACGTAAAACACACACACGACCAACTTGTAAGAAGAAATAGAGAAGACTGACGCAAGCGCGGATTTGCTTTCTGGATTTGATTTAAATGCATATCGAACATAGGGTGTCCGACAATGGAAATGTTAATTTAAGGTATAAACAACTGAAATCTTAATTTGAGTTAAAGTCCAGCAATAGAAATGTTAATTTGAGGTATAGACAACTGAAATGTTAATTTTAGCTACGGTCCAACCAAGGAAATGTTAACTTGAGGTATAATTAATTTATCAAGAAAACGGTGTTCCCTAGGGATCGGTTTTAAGTGTGATATTATTTACAATATCAATCAACAGCATTGTTTCCTACGTTAAAAAACCAGTCAAGTGCTCACTGTTTGTCGATGATTTCGCAATATTTTTTAAAGCCGCCTTTTTAAGTTCGATAGAGCGTCAACTTCAGATGAACATCAGAAGACTAGAAAAATGGGCTGACGAAACAGGCTATAAATTCTCGGTTTTAAAAACAACATGTATTCACTTTAGTCGTCGTCGTGGAATCTGCGCACATCCAAATCTAAAGATGGGAGGTCAAGACCTACTGTTTTCAGAAGTTGCTCGCTTCCTGGGAATGCTTTTTGACACAAAACTTAATTGGAAACCACATCTACAACAACTAAAATCCAAATGCTCAAAGTCTCTTAATATCCTACGAATACTAAGCAATACAACATGGGGGGCAGACCGCACCGTCATGCTCCGGTTATACCGTTCCCTTATTAGGTCAAAACTCGATTTTGCTAGTTTTATATATGCTTCAGCAAGACGCTCATATCTCAAAACCTTGGATACAATACACCACACAGGGATCAGACTGTCAACGGGTGCTTTTAGAACCAGCCCCATCCCCAGTCTGTATTGTGAGTCCGGAGAACCGTCGCTGTCGTCCAGGAGAGACTATCTACTACTTAGCTATGTCGCCTCATTGGCGGGGTCACCTAAGAACCCTGCCTACGACATAATATTAAATCCACCATACCAAGACCGTTACGCCATTAGACAGAAGACCACTCGACCAGCAGGTATTCGATCCCTCGAACTAATGAAATGTCTAGATATTACCCCACCTCTTGTTTTTACCAATTCTTTTGCCGCTGTCCCGCCATGGACGATCAGTATGCCCAAATGCATTACTCAAATGTCAGCATACAAGAAAAGCACTACATCCTGCTTGCAATATCAAGCAATGTTTAATCAAATTCGTTCCCTATACTCCGATCACGAATGCATTTTTACAGATGGGTCGAGAATCGAGGACTCGGTCGGCTGCGCTTTTATTACTGACAATGAAAAGTTTTTATTCCACCTAGACTCACTTTTTAGCATTTTTAACGCGGAACTCTTCGCAATCATGCAAAGTCTTTTATATGCCGTTCGAAGCAAGACATCAAAGTTTTTAATATGCACCGACTCTCTAAGCTCTCTTCAGGCACTTTTAGAAGTATATGCTAGGCACCCATTGATTGTTAAAATTCAAACAATTTTATCGAAACTTTTAGCCAAACGTAAGTCCATAGTTTTTTGTTGGGTTCCTGGTCATGCAGGCATTCTTGGTAACGAGGTGGCAGATCGATGTGCTAAAGAAGCCTGTACCACTGACAGCAACGACTGTCAATTAGTTATAACTGCGGACCTGAAAGCGTCCTTTAAATTTAAATCAAAGAAGCTATGGCATAACGAGTGGCAGAGCATACGAAATAACAAACTAAGAGAAATAAAAGACTCTGTAACTCCATGGCTATCCTCCCGGCGCTCGTGTCGCCGCGAGGAAGTTGTTTTAACTCGCATCCGAATCGGTCACACCTATTTTACTCAGAGTTATCTTCTAAAAAGTGAACCCCAACCAGTGTGTGATGCTTGTAATGTTACATTGACTGTCAAACACATCATTTTAGATTGTGCAAAGTATTTAGCCGAACGACAAAGATATAAGATAAAATCCACATTAATAGAAAACCTGTCAGATAAAACTGACGCAACCGACAACGTTTTAAAGTCCCTAAATCAATTAACCTCATAACCAAGATTTAAATAGGAAAAATAGGCACTGATAACCCAGATGTTTTGTGCCTTTAAACCACAAATAATAATAATAATAGAGTCCACAATAGAAATGTTAATTTAAGGTATAAACAACTGAAATCTTCATTTGAACTAGAGTTCGACAGTAGAAATGTTCATTTAAGGTATAAACAACCGAAATCTTAATTTGAGCAAGAGTCCGACAATCGAAATGTTAATTAAAGCTATAGACAACTGAAATGTTAATTTGAGCTACGGTCCATCAATAGAAATGTTAACTTGAGGTATAATTAATTGAGTAGTTAAACTACAATACGTACAATCCACGGGATTGTCGACATTGAAGAGACGCTCCTAGAATCAACTTCCACGGTTATCGACATCTTTACACACGTTAAGAGGGCTCGCTGAGACGAGGCCAACTTCGCGTTGGAAGTTACGGTGAAGAAAACGAATATTGTAGATGCCTGGTGGGCGGAGACTAGCGAAACGGTCGCTCAAGTTCGGGTCTGATCGGCACTACCCGAAGCGTTTACGGGCGAGATCTGTCGCGCGTCACGTGACCCCACCAGTTCACTTCATACGGTCGTGGTGCGAAGGTCGAGGAGTCTCGCTTTCAACAGCGACCACTGCTCGGAAATACATTCGCTTCCTCGTCGCCTTGCGTTTTGTAACTGTACGGAAAAATATTCACGGCGATAGCCCTCACTGTATCAAGCAATGATTATGCTAGTCGTTCTTCCTGCATCTACATTACATTCAATTTTTCAATAATATTGTTCACAGAATAGTTATAATAGCCTCTAGCATCAAGTGCCCACTACGAGAAATAATTATAAATAATACTATTCGAAGTAAGATGAACTAAGACAAATACGGGTTACTATAATAGTAATCAATCAAGAGTAGGCCTACTTATGGAGAGATTGCGTTCCTTTTGCAAAAAATTAAATTAAACTTTAGAATATAGGCGTAAAATAAGGCCTTTGTGTAGCAAGCCAAGATATACATGAAATAAATACCTATACCAATGTAACAGTACAATCGTAAGGGCAAATAGACCAAACCCATATGCTATTGTAAAGTTGCGTGGTTTTTCAACGTCACACAGAATTTTAACAGTGTTTGTGCAAATACTTATGATACCACTGAACTTCATACTATACGTAATATTATGTTTATCCAACAGACATCAATAAATTGGATAGTTCGTCTACGCACCTTCGTTCTTATCACGTCAACACAAATGCACCAGCATAATAGCATTGAGTTTATTAGTGTAGTAATTAATTTAAAAAAAAAAATAGTGTACACTCATAAACTCAATGATAATAGCAACTGCTCCCCCGTTACCATGCGGTTTGTAACTTGATGTAACTTTAAAAATATTCATGACAGTTGTCCTTCCTTTATCAAGCAATGCTCTTCTATTCGTCCGTTCTAAATTACATAGAATTTATCAAAGTCATTGCGCGTCGAATACTTATAATAATATCACGTGTCCATTATACTCGAAACAAAACTATACACTGAAAGAACTCTCATGTTAACACAACCAAATATATTTTGTTAAATCATTTGGTTAACATTATTGGTTGTCACGATCTTACTAATGTTTAGTGAACTTCAGCCGATATATTTGTTATGTTGGCGGAACAAAATAATTTGGTTGATCTTCATTTTATTCACGTAACTTGACAATTTGTTGTGTGAACCATATGCTGGCGCGCGACCTGACTAAGGTTGACGTAACCATATGTCACCCACTCATACTGTACCCTCAACACATAAATTTTGTTGAAACGCGCGGGAAACATTGGCGTCTAGTGGACCGAGTTGCTTTGTTAATTAGCATCAGTTGTGTTTGTTCACCATGGGTGAGAAGTTCATCGACTTCATGCTAGAAGATTGGGGCTGCCAAGAAATTGTGCAGAAATTTACTGGTAAGTACTAAATACTAGTTTAAAATGTGATATGGATGCATATTAGCCAAATGATGATTAGTAAAACCCCAAAATTACTTCTTGCAGAGGAAGCTATAGACGAAAAGGCGCTTTTTTGCCTCACGCCCGAGGACATAATCGAGCTATTCCCTCGTATGGGCCCGAGATCCATTTTTAAAGCAAAGTTACAACAATATAAAGAAAAAGTAGGTCTAGGCCTACAGACATCGACGCATGAAGGGCTGATGCCCGAAATCGACATGCTTGAACCTGGCCAATTCCTAACCGTAGATGTGTCGAACTGTGATGAGGTATGCATAAGTTACTGTACTACCAGAGCCATGTAGCCCTATTTAATCCTACATTGTACCCTAGGATCTTGCTTACTAACCTCTGCCTCACTAGGCGTATGTTTGGCCAACAGTAAATATTATTGCCTGAGTACGCACACATTTGGAGAGGGGATTCAGATCGGCCGAACGCTATTATTATTTCCCCACCCCTTGCGAGAGAGGGGAATTACATTTTACCTGCAATTGCCTTGGGCGAAAGCCACCTGTATGTAGACACAGTAGACACACATCTAGGATACGTTGCTGTCATTATTTGTCCCACCCCTTGTTCTTTGTTGATAAATAGGTCAGGTTCGTTCGGCACGAGGGGAATTACATTTTACCTGCAATAGGCCTAGCCTTGGGCGAAAGCCACCTGTAGACACACATCTAGGATACGTTGCTGGCAATATTTGTCCCACCCCTTGTTCTTGGTTGATAAATAGGTCAGGTTCGTTCGGCACGAGGGGAATTACATTTTACCTCCTTAGGCCTAGCCTTCTGGGCGAAAGCCACCTGTAGACACACACCTAGGATAAGTTGCTGTCATTATTTGTCCCACCCCTTGCTCTCTGTTTATAATAGGTCGGGCTAGCGATAGAAGTGAACTTAGATCGCCAGTTTACCTGCAAAAGCCTTGGGCGAAAGCTAACCTGCTTGTACACAAATGTGGTCTAGGCCTACCCTAGGGAAAAGTGCAAGGCCTGGCCTAGGCCTACGATGATCCCTACACATAGCCTACGCAGTTATAGAATGGTTGAAGGTCTATCCATTCTCGCAATACAAAGGTGGCAGAGTCCCATCGTGTTACCTTAGCGATTTCCAATTTGTTCAGCTTAGGCTACACGTAGACTTTAGGTTATTTTGCAACTGAAAAAAGTAATCATTCTCCTTGCTATTGTTTGGCTCTGTAGGCCTACACACTGCATGACAGGAAATACAATAGATTCTACACACTGCATGACAGGAAATACAATAGATTCTCTCCAGTCAGTCATTTTGGCCCTAGGCCTAGTAGGCACTGGCATTGGGTTTAAAATATGGCACAGGCTCACTCTCTTGTTGTGTGAAATTGAAAATGATTGGATCAAATGTAATATGTAGGCGAGTAGGCCTAGCATTTGTGAACACTTCATGTTGCACTTTTCACACTACACTGCATTCCATTGCAGGCATTCACTTTTACACACAAACACAACATAGCAGGTAGGCCTAATATACCCACTACAATTCTTCCCCAAGAAATCCTATTTTCAATCAGTAATACGCCAATAAACTGAACTTATGTGGAGTCAAAGCTAACTTGTAGGCCTATGCCCCCCCACTTGTTTATTTGATCTTGAAATATCCCACTAAACATACATATTCCATACTAGGCGCACATTCTTTGTTAATAACACACACAGAAAATAAGGAAAGCACATGAATATGTATTAAAACCACAATAATATCAATTAATGCTTTAAAGTTTCAATAACTGGACCATGTGCTACAGAAGTCCCTGACCCTCAATCTGAAAAGCAACAGCTGACAATGGCATTGAGTTTGACCTACTTCCAGCCAGCTGGGGCTGAGGTTGAGCCTTCAGAACAGTGCTTTTGATTGGTCAATTCTCAGCGAAGCAGCCAATGATAAAGCAGGTTCTAAACCCGATCACATAGTCGCGGGCTACGATTATCAAAGCTTCATGAATGGGCAGGGGTTTGTTGATGATAAATTCTCGTTTCATAATAAGTTAATAACACAAGAGTGACAAATCTAATGAGGAGTAAATAATTAGAATTCACAAATTGATACTAATAATAATTACCCAGACACACCATAACAACAAACCATAATAATAACAACATATCAGTAATAAAGATACTAAATGGTTTAATTGCACTATATTATTCAATTTATTTGCAAGAGCTTATAGCTTATAGCCTTACATGATTTGTTAATAAAAACAATATTTGAGCAAGCATTGTTGCCATTCACAGTACTGCCAGTGTGATTACCAATACATATATTTTCAGGAGATTATAAGCATACTCAATCTGCCAGACAATCAGTCTGAACAATCCACCAGCTCCTCACCATCTGTAATAAGTTACAGCACTGACATTTCCAGTGCAATTTTTTTAGAGAGAGGTGAACGACTTTTAACCAGCACTCCACTACCAGATGTAAGTCAAATATATATAGGCTTGAAATTTTAAAAAAAAAAATACGTTCAATATAATAATGCAGATTTGAACTTATCAATTTAAAATATGTTCTGCCCTTTCAGAAAATACTGTGTGATACTACGGTTACTACTTCCACAAAGAAACCTAAATCCATCATCGAAGGTTTGGGCACATCCAAGTCAGACATACTAAGGAATGTGGACAACCTCGTAAGTACTACTGTAATATTGATTGTATTTCTTAAAATTACTAAGTTTACCATGCGAGCCGAGCTCGAAAGCTCGAACTGGATATTAGATGCGAACTGAATTTGCCTGATACACACCTAAGCTCGAACCCAACTCAGCTCAGAGAAGAAGCCGAGCCAGCACGTTCCGTGCGATCTCAAATTGAGTGATAAACACATGCGGACCGAACTGTGTACATACGTACGTTTAGCAAGCGGTTAAACACGCCTTCTTTTTCAGCACGAACCAGACCTGTAGTATTTAGTACGATCTCAAAGTCCGTGGTAAACTAATACTGAACTATTGAGCTCGAGCTTACGAGCTGGGCTCGTGTGGTAAACATAGTCATTAGTATTGCTCTCGGTCCTCTTTACGTATTACGTATTTCATATGAAATGTTCTAGTTATTTATTATGTAGGTTATACTCATGGTTATCTAGGGCCTATATATCAGTGGTTCCCAACCAGTGTACTTGTGGTGTACTACAACAAATTAATACAGTCAAAAAGTATTATATGATGTCAGTTTTGCGTTCTCAAAATACCAGTTTCGTGCTTGCTTGAATTGAGTAGTCAACAAAGTTTAGAAATGTAAGTGCTTATATAAGCCAAGAATGATTCATAATACCTATCTCAGAAGACAACAAAGAAGAAGAGTATGTGCTGAACCTCGCTAGTAGAAACTTAAAAATCTACAACTCGAATTGCTGTCGATACATCACCCCCAAACTGACATGTTGAAACCAGGGATTAAATTATTATTATTATTATTATTATGAAAATCAATTTGTTCTTTATCATTTCCTTTTATCATTTACTTTAAAATTTAATAGCACTCATCTAAAAACAGTCTACTGAGATGTATGTATATGTTTGTTGATCATGATTAGAGATACGTGAAAATAGCGTTTTGTGTATAGATGCTACAAAGCGCTATTTTTCAGTAGAAACTAAGGTTTTTCTGTTCCTATTTTATTATATTAAATATAGTAATTATACTTTGTTTATGGTAAATACAATTTGGTTGATTTTAATTTTAATAGTATGACATGATTTAAAAATAAAAATTTGAGAAAACTTCATTCTCAAGTTTTTTAATCTTGGCAAAAAAATAGATGCTACAAAACGCTATAAAATGACAATCCAAAATGCTATTTTCACGTATCACTAATCATGATTCAACATAAAATATTTTCAAATTAGTATAACACTTAAAAATATAAAATATTTGTACATCTGAGAAGTCGATTTAACAAAATTAAATGTGGGAAAAGTAAAAATAAAAATAAACCTTGGTGTAAATCCTGTTAGTGTGCTGCCAAACTGCCCCATCGATTCCAGTTGTGCCTTGACTAAACATGGTTGGGAACCACTTGTTGTTATACACCTAAAATCAATAATTGAACATAAACATAATAGAAGATTTGTTTACTTTATAGGACTTGGAAAAGCTACTCCAGAAAACATCCACTGGCCAATTTGTCTTAGCCACATACAATAACAACAATGGACGCTTAGACAAAACAAGTCGTCAAAGATTGGTGGACACAGTGATCAACTCTCTGATTCAAGAAACTTCAAATGTGTAAGTTTGAGAATGTCCATAACACAAAGGTGTAATTTACTAAAAGCAGTGTCTGTAAAATTCTAATTTGAAGAAATTGGCAATATTATTACATAGGTAAATTGCTAATACTTACAATAAGGGTTGCAGTTCAATGTCAAAAGCTTCTTTGATAATCGGCAGTTTGTAATTGATCACAAATGTATCATAAATCAATATCATCATAGCCCATTTTAAATTATTGTGCACTTTCTATAATCGTTATACAGGCTAAATTAATTAATAGTATTTTATTTTATCCATTATAAAATATCTAAATGTTTTACTATTACTATTAACAAGAGATCCTATGCATCACAGTTGATTTACTTACAAGAAGTTATGAGTGACTGATATGGTTTGTCATGCACTAAGAAAAGGTAACAAGTATTGCCTAGTTTGTAGGTAATCAGTTCATATCTAAGCGGAATTTTGGGATTGGTTACCGATCAATATTTCAATCATTAACGACAACCCTACTTATAATATTTGTAGTTATGTTACATCATACTTATTTAGTTATTACCATTAATTTGTTATAGGCGTCTTTTGAACCACCACTTCCAATCAATAGCAGGGAAAATTTCAGCACTCTTCCCAACAGAGCATCAGGTAATATGTGGTTTTGATTTTTTTTAGGATGACCATATAACAATACAAATATTGTTCTATCACTATCAGTTATCATCTACCTGTATGTCCTAGCAAAACACGACTTTCAATGAACATTTGGAATTTTGTGTACTTCTTTTTCCCCCATCAAACCTTAGTAACGATATTAGCTTAGTAATCAGTGATATGCTGCGAAAATACATGGAGGCTGGTACAAGACCACAATACTATATGTACGAATGTAATGTTCGTTGAAACCAAGTTTACTAATCGGAGATAAACAAAGTTTGGTGAATTTGGAGAGAAATAGACATTATTTCTGATTTTCAATTAAGCTCATAAAGGTAGTGAATTGTCTTTATTTGAAAATTTAAGTATATAATTTTGATACTTTTTTTCAGGATATATATTATGTTAGCCCTCAAACAGAAGGTCCAACACAAAAAATTTCGAAGGGAAAACTTGTGGACAAGTATCGCAATAGGATACGCGAGCTCGTAAAAGCTGGAGTTGTGGGAGCGATTCGGCAACGCAAAAAAGACCAGCCAGAACCTGTTGCAAGCACCAGCAGACCGGCAATTGATGGTATGCTATGTGTTTGTAATTTAAAAATGTCCAAATACAAATAAATTTGAAAATGTTCAATGTATAGTATGGAATATATGGTAGAATATTGTATTTATAGAATATTTACATTTTAGCGACTGCTTTTGAGGAGCACGTGGCCTGGCTAAAACACACACAAGAGCCGTGGTCACAGGTGGTGGAACATTGGGACGCCTGCTTCCCGTTACGGCAGGAAAGACTGCGAGCAGCAGACCACATTAACGAGTACTATGTGGAGTGGCCAATTGTAAAATCTGGATTGGGCTACACACTGGTAAGGATAGTTATATATTGTAATTTGCTATTTTTTACTTCATAGAACCATTTGAGCTACTTTGTAAGGACCAAAATCCCAACCAATACCATAACTGACTTCACTGTTAATGTAATATTTTTAAATCTACTCTCATGCTGCTTCGATATTACGGTACGTTAATTATTAATAAGTGATGAACTTATCCTTAATATTACTGCCCAAATAATGATGTTTTATTTGATTCCTTGTCAAAGATAAAGTTGTTAAAATTGTGTTTTCTACTTTTAGTTGGAACGAGACTTTGACAGATTATACCCGCAAAAGTCTATGTGTATGTACACACGTTGGGATACATTCCGGGACAAGTTGATCCCAATTCTTGCCACTGACGTGAATGACAAATACATCAGTCAATTTGTAAAATGTATAAAGGACGATACACACAATGGTAAGATCCATACAATATAGTTTCCATTTTTTCAAATTTTATCTTCGAAATTACAAATCAAACTTTTTGACAGGTTTATTTATTTCCATAGTGGATAATATTAATAATTTTAAATTTGATTAGGGCCTGCCAATGCTGGAAAAGGAATATGTTTTTGGATAAGAAACACAGCCAAAAATTATTGAAAGCATGCACAAATGCATGTTTGCAAACCAATTTTCAAACCAATTTTTAAACTGATTTTGTAACTAATAACTATGCAAAAATTAGGAATCTCATTATTGAAAAAAATTATTGAAATCTGTCCAATTTTGTGTTATCCTTTTTAAATCAGTTTTTATAACTGAATAGGATAGACATTAAATAAATAAATAAATAAATAAGTCAATTCTTACAAGCGGGATATTCTAAGTTATTCTACATTTTAAGCATGTAGTACCGTATATAAGTAGAAGGTAGTCAGTATCAATAAGTAGTGATAAACATGCCTATTGATAATATTGTATGATAATAATCAATAATTAAATTAAAACAAATTTTTTTTCAACTTCCATTCCTTAGTTTCAATTTTCAAATATGATTTATATGGCCACCTCAAGAACTTTTTAACTTATATTATATTTATTCAATTTCAGATCTCAAAGATTTGTGGACATTTCTAGCACTAGCAGGAGTCTGTCCACCTAAAGCCAGAATCGTCACTGGCAACCAACATTCAAGACAGTGGAAACCCACAATTGTAGAATCCCTAGAGGGTTTCATTCTTCATGCACCGGTAAATCTACAACTTAATAACTACTTGTTGGCAGTAGCTTTATTTTATGGCTACAATGTGTGAGCACACTACACCTTTGCCATAACACATCTAAATTAATGTGGCACTGTCTGACTTTAGACACACCGAATAAAAAATTTACTGAAAATAGAACCGGCACGCGCGTACTAAGCAAGCACGCGAAGGCCGCAATGAAACTAATTTCTTCTACACATCATCTTCTTTCATAGTCTAAAAGTAAAATGATAATTATTAACAGAGTATACTAACCATACTTTCTGACAGTAATCACATTTATTCAAGGCATATAAACAGCACACAATTGTTTTTTAATTTTAATGTTCTTGATTTTCAGTTTTCACAGATTTATATTGTTAGTTTCACATGTTTTTTTTCTATTATTATTATACATTTTGTCTATTATTATTAGTTTTATTACTATTATTTTTTTTTAAACAAAAAAGAGTGTATGAAAAAATTAATTTACAATTGTTTATTTGCAAATTATTGATAATACTACTTTTAGTAATCAACCAACTATTAACTATCTGTGTTATTACTTCTTAGTATGCCAAAAAGCCAGTCCTGACTCCTAAAACTTATTTTTACAGACAATTGGCGATCTCAAAACTGCCATCAAACGGAAGTACACCAAGTTTGCAGCCCTCAAGCTGACTGTACAACCGTTTGTAGTTGTTGTGACACGGCAACTGATGTCCAGCCATACAAGTGACAGGTTAAATACATCATACTACCTTGTTATCAATGAGGATACGTACTACAAGATTGACAGCCTTGTGAAAGCTATCGATTTGTGTTATAAAACATTCCACACTCTACAAGTACACTACCCAAAAGAGTCGAGCCAACTCTGGCTTTTATTGCAACGTGGCATATATAATATGACCACAAAGTTTGACCTGAAATCTAGTGTGGTACAAACTCTTTTGGGTAGGTTGCACTAAGATCCATCCATGCATTATCTTCTCCGATAGGCCTACAGCCCTATACATTTTTAAGCTAATAATACCTTGAGCGTAAGTCCGCAATATCAACTTGAAAATGTTTATTTGTTATGTATGTGAACAAGACTTCCAAACCATAAATATTTTAATTGGCCATATGAAAATATTTCACCATTTAAATTTTTACAATAATTTCATTTGCAAACAAAATTCTTGTGTGAGGCAATTTCAATCCATTTATTCTTTTAAGAGACATTTACAATCAAAACACAATGTAGTTCCCAATAATAATCACGGCAATAATAATGGTCCAAATTATGAAGCAAATAATCAGCCCTTTCCAATAGAAGAACCTTTAATTGTCGATCATGATCTCAATAATGAAGATATATTCTTCAGAGGTGAAGACTTTAATTTTGAAGATTTGGTAAAACAACACTCGGCTTCATATATCGCTAAACTCTATTCAAATAATACCATCAGTAGAAGTCTTGTTCAAGATATTGTAAGTGATACCAGTGAACTCTTGGGCAATGGGTTCCTGACAGTACTAAAAAATGAGGTGTTTAGGATATTATTGCAAAACAATGACCATCATGAGGAGGATCTTGAAAATTTAAAAAGAATGTTTGCTGTCTGTGAAAATCCCTTTCAAGACTTAAGTACAGAGTACATGCGATTCAAGTTCTTCAAAAATAGTGGTAATTTCATCGAACCTAAAGCATACGTAATTAAAGATGTTCTTGAGCCCAAAACAGTAGATGGTCACCTGGTGATGGTTCCCACACCATTACTTGGGCAGATGATTCCCATGCGATCAGTTTTAAAACAAATTTTTGAGCTACCTGGAACACTTCATACAACACTGACACACATGGAATACTTAAACAAAAACAAAGAAATTTTATTTGAAAACATAATTCAGGGAAAACTATGGCTTCACAAGGTATCCCAACCAAAATTTGAAGGAAAAACCGTTCTGCCACTTATTTTGTATTTTGATGATTATGAAATCAACAATCCTCTTGGAGGTCATGCAGGTGTTCATAAAATGGGGGCAGTTTATTTTACTTTACCAAGCATTCCACAGCACTTGTTGTCCAAATTACAAAACATTTTTCTTGCTTTGCTTTTTCACTCATCTGACAGAACTTTTCAAAACGGAAATCGGCTAGTTTTTCAACCACTTCTCGAGGAATTAATTTATCTAGAAAATGAAGGCATTTCGATACACTCTCCTAACGGTAATGCTAAACAATTGTACTTTGTTGTTTCTGTAATAATTGGTGATAATTTAGGCCTACACTCTATTCTCGGGTTCACTGAAAGCTTTTCTGCTACATATTCTTGCAGATTCTGCAAAGTACCTAAAGAAGTAATGTACCATCAGTTTGTTGAAGATCAAACATTACGTAGAACACAGGTATCATACGAACAAGATATACAAACTAATAATGTGAAAGAAACAGGAATCGTTGAATCTTGTATTTGGAATGATATTCCCAGCTTTCACGTAACAGAAAATTTTGTGTGTGACATCATGCATGATCTTTTTGAAGGTATTTGTCGTTATGACATGTCGCATATTATTTTGTATTATTGCGACAAAAAGATCTTGAGCTTTGAAACAATTAACAACAGAATTGAGGGATTTAATTATGGTCACACTGAAATTAACAATAAGCCCCCTTCCATCCGGCGTGAAAAATTGTTGAATAAAACTCTAGGGTTTTCAGCATCTGAAATGCTATTCTTTGTCAGATACTTTGGGCTCATTTTAGGTGATTTGATTCCAGAAGGCGACCCTGTTTGGGAATTGTATTTAAATCTCCGCCGAATAGTAGGCCTAATTACCATGAAATCATTTCAACCAGGTTGTGTAACTCTTCTAAAAACTTTAATTACAGAGCACAATGAAATGTACGTAACATTGTTCAAGGATACTTTGAAACCTAAACACCATCTGCTACTTCATTATCCATATATTATTTCACAGGTTGGTCCTCTTGTACACTTATGGTGTATGAGGTTTGAGGCCAAACATAAAGATTTTAAAATAGCTGCACATGTTGTTACATCTAGACGAAACATACCTTATACATTATGTGTAAAACACCAACTGAAACTATGTTACAAATTACTTTCAAAGAATGGGTTTGCAATAAGTGATGTAGGTCAGATGGGGCCTGGAGAACTCACAGAGAGTAAAAAATTGAACAATTTTGATCACCTGTCTGAAAGGTTGCCAGATGACATAAGTGACCACTGCAATGTTGTCACTTGGGTCGAAGTAAGAGGAACATTATATAAACGAGGCATGGTGCTGGTTACTGGGATTGAAAATGATGTTCCTGTATTTGGAATGATAGAAAATATCATTCTTTCAGATATCCTGGATGCATATTTTATATGCAAAATAATTAACACTGTCTGTTTCTATGCTCATGTACATGCATATGAAGTTGATTTGACAAATCCTTGCAATGTATACCTATGTGTCCCATATAAAGAGTTGCCTACAAAATCTGAACCTACACACGTAGTTTCTTACAATGACGGCAACTATTATGTTGGTTTACGTTCGGAACTTTGATATGTTGTAATCGGAACATGAAAACGAAGATTATTATTAATTATGCTACACTAAGTCTATAACACACTGGTTGAATTTTAAGCTGGGTCACTGACTTTTTAAACAATGCAATATTTAGGAACCTCCGACTCCTCTCTCAAGCATGCGCAAGCTCAAATTTATTTAGACCATTCATTAGGATTAAGGATGCGTTATGAAAAATAGATTCATATTGATAATCGCATTTTTTCCACAACATATCATGATACGGTATAGCATGATATCGTGAGTATATCATAATATTGCGATACGATATTATCGCGATAATATCGAGAAAATACGCTGAATGGAGACGTTTCCAAAGTTGGCCTAATAAATAGTCCATAGCTAGTTTGTAGTTTATTAAAATACACTCAATAAGTTATAAGTTATTGATGCAATGTCATTGTCATCATTTGAAATTATTGAAAATGTATTATCATAACACATCCTTAGAAATAATCAAATAACTGCTGCGCAAAGTTGGCAACTACAACTAACGTGTGTGACTGTGTGAAGTACAAAATGTGAAGTGATTGGTATTTGCGCAGGGTTGTCTCGAGCGGTTTGTGGTTGGTTAAGTTAAGAGTGCCTCGCCTGTACTAACAATTTATCGTGAACTGGGTCCAAAATAATATCACGATACTATGAAGCACATCGTATCGTATTAGTAGTAGTAGTAGTATCTTTATTATTAGCATAAATGCTATTTTTCATTTACATAAGTACATAAATATACGAGAACAGACATAGTTACATTCTTTTACATTTACATTCTTTAATCCAGGTCCGACTAGACTAGACTAGAATGACTAGAGGTCCTTTAATCCAGATTGATATACGATACATATCGATATACAATTATCGTCCGAATCACTAAATTAAAGATGCTTTTTTGAGAAAGGAGTTTTGGAAGCTCCAAAATATTGCATTGTTTTAGAAGTAGGGCCTAAGTGACCCAAGTTTAAAGTTCAACCAGTGCGTTTTAGTATCTTTCCAGGATAATAAGGTGCTGTGTTTTATCTCATTATTAATTATGACTAGAGGTGATGAAAATTATTTTTTCCTAAACTTTGTTTTAAAAAATGCCAAAAGTGGTACGTTATTTGTTATCCTTGCATTGCAAAACAGTGAATAATCACTAATGTGCAATGACACTCAAATAGTGATTATTTAAATTACTTGTAGGGCTATTTTAGATTATATAAGTTCATATTATGTTAATGTTAATGTACTGATAGAGGTGGCTCAGTGGTAAGATGCGAGACTCTACTTCAGGAGGTCTTAGGACATACTCAGTAGCAGGTCAATGACTACGAATGTCACGCAAGTTTAAGGCGTCTAGGATGAAGGCGCCTTGGTTCCAATAGGTTGCAGAGTGTGGTAGGCCTATACACGTTGAATTTACCTCAAGGCGGCGGCGATCCAACTCGCTTGGGCAAACAAGTTGGAGGTTAGAACTTCACTTTGATTTAAGTGATATACACGTCAAAGAGGCTCCGCGATGCACGGCTTGTGTTGTGATTGGCTGAATTCGCAGCCGGTGTAGATAAGGGCGCTTCAGATTGACGTGATATACAGAGCAGATTCCTCACTCGGCTACCGATTGAAAGCAAGGCGCCTTCATCCCAAGCACGTTAAACTTGCGTGATATACGTAGTCATAGGCTAGTTGTCCGAAGACTACCTTACGAATGCTTTCGTTACAAGCGAGGGGCTCGTAGCCAATCAGTGATTGGTATTTGCGCAGGGTTGTCTCGAGCAGTTCGTGGTTGGTTAAGAGTGCCTCGCCTGTGACGAAAGCATCTGTAAGATAGTCTTGTGTCAAGTATATATGCTCTGTATGCCTACAATCATTTCCAAGACCTTGTTATTAATAGCCTATCTCCTTACTGATATATGTGAAATATATGTATGCGATAGCACAGAAATGTTTGGCACCATGCTTATATGCAGAATAACACAAAATGAGTGCAACAATTTCCTGATTTGTATGTGATTAGTAATGATTCCTATTCTGGTGGGTCTAAGTGAGGACCGAAGGATGCCACGACTTACGCCTATCTTCTAGGGTTAGGCCTCGCCTAGGATACAATGCAAGTAATTACCTTCATGTCACCTAGGCCTAGGGCTAGGTTGGGTTTTGCCAATGACAGCTTAAAACTTACGCCTGCCTACAGCCTAATAATTATGATCATGTAAAGGCCTAGGCCTACCTAGGCCAGGCCTCATATAAATGAAATGCTAATTAAACGAAGATATGTTATGTTAAGATTAGGATAACAATCTGTAGGCCTACATCAACAAATAAAGATGTTTAATTTTGCTTGAATTAAGACCTACCTTGGCCATACCCGATTATGTAAACATAACCCTAAAATAATTACGTAAATGAGAGTGAGGTTATGATGGGCCATTCTTAGATTTCCACGTCTATTTTTACGTTCAACACAACGATGTCTTTCACATGTACAGACGTAGAATGTAACTTGTACCTATTTTAATAAAATATTGTATTTTTATACGGGTATTCCGAGGCGAAGAATCCAGCCTTGTTATGTTATGCAAATGATCTCATGTCAGTGACGAGTGTCACAATGTAAGTCAATTGAGAACTAAGGATGTTATATTTTGTAATAGAGCACTGCATTCTTTTCTCATTAATAAATTTAATATCTATTTCAATTTATTTCAAGATAATTTCATACCTAGGCCTAAATCCTATAGTTGTCCTAACCAAAAGCCCGCTAAAATATTTAAACAAACTAATGTCACAG
Organism: Isoperla grammatica; assembly: GCA_945910005.1. Classification (NCBI taxonomy): domain Eukaryota; kingdom Metazoa; phylum Arthropoda; class Insecta; order Plecoptera; family Perlodidae; genus Isoperla; species Isoperla grammatica. The sequence goes on from OX246743.1 coordinate 24,570,733, forward strand.
TAACAAAATGCCATCGCGCTCACTAGGACAAAAGATGTGTTGAGACGACAATATGAAAAATGCATATTTGTTGCAGTTAACATTAGTTAAAGTTAATTACCCAAAACCGTATATTCAATCCAACAAAACTAAAGTTGTGCTACAGTTGTGGTAAACAAAACGCTTTTGTTACATCAACTATAGTTGCAATCTTAGTATTTGGTTGCCCTGACCTAAGTTATAGTTAGCAATAGGTAACAAAATGATATTGTTAACACATCATTGCTAATGTCAAGCCAACAAAATAGTTCTTTCAGTGTACGAAGTAAGATAAACCCCGGTCACAACAATAGTAACAACCATTAATATGCCGACATTGCACGGCTCAATAGGGCACTAGCAACACCCAAAGACAACAATGGAACAAATAATTGAACTGATGGACAAACCATCAGCTGTCAAAATAATAAAATTGCAACCATAGAAATAAAAACAACTGTAGCAATAGTAACTGCTCGCCATTTAAAACTTTTAATGATGGACAACGACTAAGTGAAAGTTTTGTATGTGTATTAGTTTGTTTTTTGTTTTGTTTTCCAAAATCAGAAAAAATTATTTTTTGACAGCTTGTTGTTTGTCCATCGATTCAATTCATTTGTTTCATTGCTGTCTTGTTCCAAATGCCCTATACTTTCGTCAAACTTATTGAATTCAAGAACAAAAAGGAATCAAAGACAGTTTGGTAAAAACTGCAACAATATAGCTTCAATTAATTGATGCTTTTTTTTTGTCCTTGAATTCAATAAGTTTGACGAAAGTATTGAACCGTGTAATGTGGGTATTAGTCATGGCGAGAAATGTGCATCTTTTGCACAAACAATTAACATAATACCTTTGTGTTACAATAGTACAAATACTGCTGTATAACGTACCTCTGGCTTGAATACCGTGACAATGGCAGAGCAACCCAAATGAGCCCTATAAACCACTGTAAAGCTACGTGGCTTCCTAACGTTTGCGTAACTAATTCTAGTATATACAATGAAAGTTCGATTACAATTTGGGTTATTGAACATTACACGTCCACACAGCTGGGTTGACCTTCCAACAGACTAACCCACAGTAGCAGACATTTAACTCCGGCCCAAGACATTTCGATTTTGTATGACTTATGATGAGTATGCCTATGCTGAATACCAATTACAAACGCAGATAGCCATTTCCTGGCAGATTTTTCTGTGGATCCGATATTATCTTTTCAGGAGCTTAATGGCTTAGGTTCGATCCCCAGTCCAGCTAAACTTTGATTATAATTGCCACAGTCGGGCTATATGCTGCCTTGTCCAAATTGATTATCTGCTTGATGAATAGGGAAGTCTCATCAAAAATAAATATTCCTCAAAGTACCTAAAAATGGAAGATCATTATCTAAAAATACGGACGGTATAATTTTTATATCTGAGAAGCGTATATTTCCAATTCTATTAGCATTTTAAGTTTGGAATTTGGAACTTCTTGTTCCGTAATTGAAAAACGGCTCTTGACGTCATATGTCATGTAAACAACTGCCTCCTTGAAATATTCTTAATAATATCAACGATATTAAGTTGGACATTTTACAATATCTAGGATGCAGTGATTTTACAACAATGTCTTTTATACCACTGTTTTCGTCAGAAAATACATTTTGATACAGTATTTACCAAAACGCGTTTAAAATAATGCAATCATTTAACATATTGTTGTTAATTAATGTTGAGCAGTGTTCATTTACTAACTAGAAATAAACGTTGGTTCAGTTTAAGTCTTATGAGAGCAATAATCTACTAAAGGGTGGGATTTCAGTACTATTTGTATGATATAAAATTATTGTTTACTGACATATGACGTCAGAACCTTTTAATCACGAGCAAGATGGCGCAGGTTCGTTTCTGAGCGTGTTTTGACAGCAATATCTTTGACTTGCTGTTAAAGCGATGTTAATGCACCTTTCGAGCCGAAACCAATTAGTTCCCGTTTATTTTAACTTGAGGTAACCAGTAAGCAAATAAAAAAATGCGTGAGACTTCCCTATTGATTCTGCTGCCGACCCTTTTTCCATTTTCTTTAAATTCTTATCGTTTCTAAGGTTTTGTGACCGTTTTCTTTTCTTTTTTAGCTTCAATTTGAGCGCGTTTTATGTAGGGCGGATCAACGATGTAAGTTTTTTAAGACGTTTTTCAAACTGTGGATTGATTAGCTCTGGAAGCAAGCATTCGATGTAGAATCTGTAAAATTTGATTACAAATTAAAACCAACACCTTATGCTAGCTCGAGCTGTAACAAAAACCATTTTACTATTACTGTAATATAGTCACCTTCGTAAATCATACGTTTTTCTCTGGAGAACGCATTATTCAAGAGACTACAGCGACCCACCATTATTACTTTTATTAATTATTATTATTATTATTATTATTATTATTATTATTATTATTATTATTATTTTTATTATTATTATTATTATTATTATTATTATTATTATTATTATTGATTATTATTGGAGACCGCTCACTTGCCTCTAATAATACATTTTCGATTTTTAGGTTTTTTTATCTATTGCCTGTTTCTTATCTTTATAAATATCGCTTTATTTTAAAATATTATTTCAATAGACTATATGAAATTTCTGCAAATGTTGTTGGAGTTACTAGATGGAAGCAAACAGAAAATGTTACTTTACCAAGATTTCATAACAATTATGGAAAGAGGACGCTTTTTTATCTAACACCTTTGATATTCAATGAAATCCCTGCTAATTGTTAGGGGCTATTTCTGAAATTTGTCACACAATTTGTCACTGTTTAAGTCACCTAAAGACTTGTAAATAGTAACAGAGACGCCTGTTTGGGTGCTAGCTGGTAGCAGCCAATGGTATTTCTCTGTTGCAGTCCAAAGACATTGGAATAGCACTGTTCGAAGTCATGTGTCTGTGGTGTCGAAGGTTGCTGTAAGAACATGCAGTGTCTGTGTAGGCCGTGGCACAGGCCGTGGTATAAAGTCCATAACAACTGTCACTTGCTTTCTTTTTTACACTCGTTAAATAACACATTGTTAAATAACAATGATTTGTTCAATAGTATTGTACAAGGTAGTAAGTAAAGATATATGTCTAAATGTTGTCAAATAGAGATAAAAATACACCTAAGCATAAAGTTGGTGGCAGAACTCTGTCGGCCATGATTTGAATGATAGGAGGTATCGGTAGCTCCACGGTGACTACCGACCACGGTGCTCTGTGCTAAAATCAGTGACATACGATTTGGCGCTTGATTTCGTTCTGCATTGTGATAATTATAGTCGGTTGTGACCGTAAATCTAACTACGATGGAGAAATACTATTTGCTGGTACCTTCTAGCCTCGGAACGGGTGCAGTTATCACCTCAAATAAAATTGTGACAAATTTCAAATTTGACAACTTTCAGGAATAGCCCCCAGTGTATACTTGTGTATTGTTTTTTTTTTACTTTAGGATAATATACTCAATAATTTGAGTTAAATTCGCTTTAATTCAAATTTGCACATCTTTCTTAATTTTTTTTGATTTCGTGTCTACGACAAAAAATGACAATTTACGCTCGAGTCCTAGCTGTGTTTTTTGTTTATTGTTATATTGTAACAACAAAATGATATTGTAACAACAAAATGCCCTTTCAGGTCCACAATTGTTTATTTGATCGACTTGTTTATAATACTTCATTGACAAGTTCTTTAAATATTCAATTGATTGTTGTAAAATCACCAATAAGCATTATATTAATCTTTCGGATTTATGTGGGCCTACATTTCGTTTTATGTGTGTGTATACTGTATATGTGTGCATTTTGCAATTAAAACATAATATGGTACCGGTATTGGCCTTTTTGACATACTTTGACATAGGCTTCTCTTTGTTTGCATCGATACACGATTACGTTTCATTTAGCAAGAAACTATGCTAACTCACGCACGTTCATCTTCACGCACTCAAATGCACTCCCATCCCACACAGTAATCACTCAAGACCTCGAAACGTATACATATTGATATTATTAGAGGAGCAAATATGGCGAGGTTTCTCCCAGCAAAAATATAATTTATGATTTAGGGTTAGTTTAGTGCCTCGGAAGAGCTGTGCAAGGTGGACTCCAAATATATGGACTAAATATTAATTTTCTAAATCACGTCAGCCAATCACTGCCACCTTGTTTAGACGTCAATCTCATTGCTGATCTATGTTTTTTTGCAGTTATTTAGATTTTAGATGACTCCAAAGCAGTTTGACAGGGCAGGCTAATAATTCATATGAAGGGGGCTGGGAAGTGAAAACTTTTATTCACAGCTACCTGGCAAATGGCATTAGAAAAGTAATTATGTATGCAGACTGTAGGGCTGTATGATGTTGTTACTAAGCCAATTATTTGGTAGAAGAATCATGGAGGGACAGTGGCGTGGCGCAAAGTCCCAGCCCCCCCCCCCCCCTCTGCAAGTTTAATGTGTGGGCCCCTCCCCAAAAAAATACCTCGTGACAAATTGCAAAAAGTCACAAAAATGACACTGCTTTTTAAAAATGCATTATTTTGGTTTCTTTCTTCTTACATTATAAGAAACGATTATTCCTCGTGGTGTTTTTCCTGGCGAATTCGTGGATTATTGCATCCGTTGCGAGTTTTCGAGCTTGCTCGCATTCAATGCTTAAAATGGAAAGTCCCTTCAAACGTTCTTGTGACAATGCTGCTTCTAAGATAATTTTTTATTAGTTTTAACTTGGAAAATGAACTTACAGCTGTTGTTAGAGTGACAAAGTTAAAACACTCAAGGAAAATTAATGTGTATTATTTGTATACTACAAACAATGTGCTTCCAAATGTATTGTAGACACTAAATAAATCGACAGATAATCATAGTTACAAGTTACAACCAACAAATTAGAGATTAATCCATCATTACCCCCGTCCCGTGTAAGTAACGCCATTAAGCTCCCCCGCCCCCCTCTTTCAGTTATGCATCCAGCCTAAAATACATCCAGACTAAAGTTGTTATTTGCACTGTGTGGGTTCGTTGTTTTTTTCTACATGAAAGAAAGAAAAACCTCTACAAAAACTTCTTGATTATAGGTGGAAAATAAAAAAATGGAAAATAAAATATAAAAATCGTAGATTCATTACGTATGTTTACGTTGGTACGTCGGTTTTCTTTAATCTAGTAAATTACAATCATGTATCATTTACTGTAGATAGACACTCAAAACCCACGATACAAGCAAATGTTGTAAGCAATATCTTAATTTTGTGACAACACTCAGAATCAATAAAATTAATGTGATCATTTATTTCAATACAAAATATAATTACCACGATTGCAACTATGTGTGTGAAAAGTCCTTATTAGAACGACGTTAGCTCACAGTCCCCATAGATACCACAATATATACCAAAAACCGTTATGTGTGAACAGGTCCTAACGAACAATATACATATTCACAGTCCCATAATGATCAGTGTGTACTCTCAGTCCCCACTCAAGATATAATGTTTGTAAAACGAAAACTATGCGCTACCAAAATGTCACTATGATATTCGAATTCTTTGATTTTTTTTCATATTTATCGTGTACTTTGTTCTTTGATGCGATCAGCGATATAGGAAATCTCAAATAGGTAGTGTGTATTCACAGTCCCCACTTACCCCTCGTTGGACAGACTGTGTGTGTGTGTGTGTGTGTGTGTGTGTGTGTGTGTGTGTGTGTGTGTGTGTGTGTGTGTGTGTGCAAACGTAGCAAAGTGGGGACCCATGGATGAATACACAACAGGACTCTGGGGACTTTTTTTTTTGTGGGGACTTGACTTGGGTCCCCAGAACCAAAAGACCTCATTTTCGTACTCCCAGCCCTAACATTAGTATACACGTAAATTTTCATGCAATTCTGAGTGGGTCCCCACATTGACTAGAATTCCCGGAATTTTAGTTCACTGTTTTGCCGCGCGACATGAGCGAAGTTTACACATATGTGTGAACTGTTGAAGTCTCTGTGAATGACTGAGAACCTAGTTTACACACTTTTGAATTAGCCAATGAGAGCTAAGGGAGGTATTATCCAATGAGATCACTTTAATTTTAGATTTAAATTTCACACTTTGGTTTTACCCCATTAGTAATTAGAGGACTTTCTTCCTTTCTCATAGTGAACCAATTGTTTGTATACCACACTGATAAAAAATATTGGTAGTCTTACACAAATATATCTTGTAAGTTTACAGAGCATGTGTTTATATACTAATAATTATTTTTTAAAACCAACAAAATCAAAATTTTTAGTAATTAACACTAATAATTTTGTTGCATTGTTTGCTAAAATCAATTTGTTGTTAGTAACAATATGTGACGATGTTATTGTGGTCATTGGATCATACCCTATATAGGGTGGACCCGTTATAGGGTGGATACCAGCGTTACCTGATGTGCCCATCTTCAGCTGACTCAACTAGGCTAGTAGGGTGTTTGGATAGCTGGGAAGGAATGTCCGAGGGCTAATAGTAGGACTCAATCCCAGCAAATTTGCCTTTACGACTGAGGACAACCTCGGAAAAAACCTTCAGTCAGGACTGCCGGTGGCCGGAATCGAACCGGCGACCTCCCGAAGAAGAGTCCTGCGTCTTACCCCTGAGCCACCTCTTTCTTGCTAGAGCGCCGGTGATCACATTTTTTTTCAATTTTCACAACACACGTTTCATGAAGTATTGAAGTAGGTCCAAACCAAAGATACGTCCTAATATCACACATCTCTAATATGCACCGGTGATCTCGTTGAAACGAAACACACATTGACAGAGAAAGACGGAGATAGACGAATCACTTCCCTCTTCCCTCACTCGTAATCGGAGTAGAATTGTCGCGTGCCTCGATCGAGTAGCGAAAACAAAGACAGGACTGTTCCAGCCTTAGCCCGACAATCTACAAAAACTAAAAAACACGCGAAAATGAAGATCGCGGCACGCACAGATCTTGTAAAATCCCGTTTTCTTCCACATATTTAATGTGAGCTGAACAGAAAAAAAATCAGGCTTGTTGTCACAGAAAATACCAATTTCTAAATTTGTTTGATCTTTTGTACCTGTTTTCAAACCCGAGTAAATAAATATAGTACATTTTAATGTTTATTTCTATACATTTTAAGAAGTTTATACCATTCATATAGTTTTCATAATTACAGATTCTTTAATATGTGAGAAAATAGGCCCACAGAGAATAAGATTTACTGGCCTTACAAAAAAAGCACGCTAACTTCCGATTGTTTTTAGCAGAACAAGAAGGCTAGCCAGAACCCATGTTAAATAGCTCGAAGCAAGCCATCCTAAACGCTTATAAAGTTAGAAAACATGATGTGTCACTCATTCTGACAGACAAACAACACCCGTCAACAACACAAAACGAACAGTTGATTGTCGTGCCATTTGCGCACCAGCACTGCCAGCCAAGCACCCCCTCTTCTTGCAGCATGAATTTGGCACGCTTTTACTCAGTAATTATGTTTCTCACGAATATTGTTCAATGTAGTAAGGTAACAGTCATCTTTAAAATCGACGATACTTGCCTCCGTGAAATATTGGCATTGAAAAATATTTGTTACTTCCTTCATTCGCATGGGTTTATGCTTAGAACTGAAATCGAGTTATACACACGGTATATTTGAGGTAATTCAAGCTATACCCTCTGATCGTAACTTCGTAAGTACCTTCGATCAGAGATTCAAATCTTACTTACTAATCATGATGACCTGCCATATCATTTTTAGCCACCAAACACAATGGCTTTTCACTAGTTAAAAAATTAACGTATTCTTTATTTTTTCCACTGATAAAATATAACAATACTTAATCTTTTGATGCAAGAGTAAGGAAGTTTCCCATTGAGTCCTTTTTTCAACTTTTCTATATAGATCTGTTTATACAATTTCTCTAAAAGGTTCGATTCTATATAGCCTACATCTTCAGCCCGGGCCCGTACCGGCCCGTACTGAGTAAGCTTATCAAAGCCTGGGCCCGGCCCGTAAAAGCCCATTCAACTGTTAAAACAACAAATTAATTTTTGTAATATTTGCAAGGAATACGAACGACAGGGTGGGAATGAAAAGAAAATTCGATGAAACGATATTAGTAACTATTGACAGTAAAAGTATAAGTAACGAGAAGAATTTCAATAAAAATTTTGTGACCGGAAGTTTATACTATTTCGGGAAACTAAATGCTTGGTGCTTGGTTTGTTTCAGGAATTTTGGTAAAAGAGCATTAATTTTCTTACATTGCAGTACGGATTACAAAAAATTACGGGAAAAATTAAAAAAGCCCGAAAAAATCCCTCCTCGTTCACTGATAGGTAGGCCCAGGCCCGGCATATCAAGACCCGTGCCCGGCCTGCGGGCGAAGTCCGTACCCGTGCAAGACCCGTGCAAACCTCTAGCCCAGAGTCCTAGCGGCTGCCTGTCTGAGTGTCTGTGTAGAGAGCGAAGCTTGGTCGGGAAGCGCTTTTGGAAGGGGGAGGGGGTGGGGGGGCGAAGGGGGGAAGTACACAAGCTCGCAGGCGTACGACCATGCAGATTACGTTTCCCAGGCTGTTTCTAAGATAGCGTACAATTCTGTTGCGGAAAAAATTAACGCATTCATCTACAATCATTGCGAAAAGCTAATATAGACCAACGATGGAAATCCATAGTAGCTAATTAAGTAAACAACTAAAAAAAAATCGCTCTGGCACCAACAATGGCTTGAGTCGCGTGCCAGAATTCAGCCGCTAGGTTCGCTAGCTAAGCGAAAAATGACGTCACGCTAGATTCGCTAACCAAGAATATTGGAACGAAAAGATGGACGAGCGAGAAATTGTGCTGGCAGCTGCAGCGGTTATTTTAAATAGTTGCACTATTGCCGAATCATCGTCCAGTGAATCATCTGATGATGATGATTTGCAATTAATGATTAGGATTCATTTATTACGAAACGATATCAATGAACGCGTAAAAAGCATCGATTATTGTGAAAGAGTTGTGCCCCTTTACACCAACGAAGATTTTAGAAGCCATTTTCGCCTAACGAGAGAATCAGTAGAAGTAAGTTTTCTTTTAAATCTTTTAGCCGACAACAAACTTAATGCTGTTGTAGGCCTAGGCCTAGAGGCGTAATCCTATTATCAATACGGTTATTGTTTCAGAAACTTATGACTTCTATCCAGAAGGTCACACCCAGGAACAATGGTGCAAGGCGACCAAAGGTTGACTTTAAGAAAGCTGTACTGTTATTTCTATGGGTGATTTCAAACCAAGAAAGTTTTAGAGGTGTTTCCGACAGATTTGGTGTTGGAAAAGGTCATGCACACCGTATTTTCATTTCGATGTGCGAGGATGTGACTGCCTTAACCAAAGAAATGATTCGATGGCCATCTGGTACGTAGAGCAGGCCACAAGAATGGCCCACAGGCCTCCTAAGATAGGCTAGGCTCTTATGTCTGTATTCATAATCCCTATTGTATATGCCTATGCTTACCTGTTTTATTTCTCCAACCAGGTTGTATTAATACAATAATTGGAAATTTCCAATGGGAGAAATACTGAATACTGTATGTAGGTCTAAATGTAATAAACAATTTAAGTTGATGCAGATAAAGAATAGTTTAGTAGTGATACGAGCCTTACATTTTATTTCATGTACGAGGCCTACAGCTATCTGTGGCGGGGCATATTTTTTCTACAAATAACATTGAATTTTTTCTAGGTAACGAGTTAAACCGAACACTTCAGGAGTTTGAGGACCTGCGGGCACCACCTGGATTCCCTGGTGTGGTAGGGTGTGTAGATGGGACCCACATTGAAGTCCCTGGGCCCAAAGGAGATAACAGTTTCTACAACCGTAATAAATACCATTCAATAATTTTGCAAGGCATATGTGATGCATCTGGAGCATTTATTGATGTTTACTTTGGGTGGCCAGGTTCAGTACATGACGCACGAGTTTGGCAGCACAGTCCCATTTATCGTAAATTGGAGAGTGAGCCAAATTTCCTACCTGAAAATGTGCACATTTTAGGCGATTCTGCCTACCCTCTTGCCACTTACCTGATGACAGTTTATAGAGACAATGGGTTTCTTACACCTAAACAAAGGAAGTTCAACAGACTACTTAGCAGTAAACGAGTAGTTATTGAGAATGCATTTGGTCGGCTCAAGCAGCTATTCAGGCGCCTGAAATACCTAGATATGCTTCGCTTCGACAAAATGAAGTACGTTGTCCTAGCGGCGTGTGTGTGCCACAACATTGCAACCTGGCAAGGTGCATTCGATGAAGAGGTTGAGCATGACCACGGTTTAAGAGTTCCTCAGATTCAAAATGAGGGTGATGCAGTCGAAGATAATGCTGCCAAGAACAAGCGAAATGCAATTGCAGATATGCTGTTTGCTAATTAATACAACTAGTAATTTTTCCTGTTTATTGCATCACGTTTTACTCACATTACAAAGTATAAGATATACCGGTATTTACAAGGTATCGGGGTTCATGAAAATCATTTCAGGGTCTTAAGTTTGAACTATTATTATAGGCTTAATTAGGCCTACATGCCTACAAATATCAATTATTGCCACATCTTATAATACATATTATATCATATTATATCATCCACCTCTTCAATAGGGGATATGGGTGAGTCGAGCCAATGGTCGAGCCCATTACTTGACCCTGCAGCTGAAGAACTGCCGAAGTTGGCTTCCATGTATGCCACTGCGTATTTGGAATCTGAAAAAGTCACATTAGTTAATATTGAAACCTTACGACTTTGTATGAACTGGGCTCAACAACAAAATTGGTTAGCAGGATTGTACTGTAGGCTATGCCCCCTATGCCTATTTGCGAACCAAAGGCTTTCTGGGACTGCTCTAGGCCTAGGCCCTACCCCTACAATACGGTAGGAGCTATGGTGGACTCCATGTAGCCCCACACAGTCAAGCTATAGCCTAGTGCTTAGTGCCTACTTTCATAAGTAGCCTAAATATAGGTGTAGGCCTAGCCTAGGCAAAAGTCTAGCCTGGGTATCATAATCAACCAAGCCCAATGCTAATACAACTGAGGAAGGGCCTAGGCTCAGCCTAGACATTGTATATCCTGCACTAGGCCCCTTTTATTGGGTGTACGTAGTCCTAAGCTAGGCCTAGCCTAGGCCTAGTCAAACTATAACGCCTACTTGCATAAGTAAGTATAGTTGTAGCCTAGGCCTAGGTAGCATAATCCCTCAAACCCTAGGCCTGATCTAGGCCTAGCCTACAACTGAGAAGGAGCCTAGGCCCCTAGGCCTAGGCCTATCCCGGCAAGGGGATGACTGGATCTAGGCCTATTTTCTACACAAGGGCTTACAATACCCAACTAATTTTATCAAGTTCTAGGCCTAGGCCTAGGTTATGGCTGGTATGGGCACTAGCATAAGCCCCCATAGAGTGGGGGTCTAGGCCATGTGGCTGGCCGTTGGAGGTTTATATTTAAAGTTAATTAATTAAGTATTAGGTTGTGTGACAATGATGTTCAAAAATTAGAATATTAGTTAATATCAATGTATGTACATTGTATACCATATCTGAATAGCGCTTGTGTGATAATGTGTGGTAATGTGTAATGAATGTATGTACCATATCTGAATAGCGCATTGACGCTAAATAAAAAAGGCTATTACTATACTATTATGATGGCTAGACGCCTACATTTTAATATTACAGGCCTAGCTTGAATCATATTTGATCTCTCTGGCTTACCTTGAATGATTTTATTGGCCGTCTCCTTGTCAATGGAAAGTACCATGTCGACATCGTTATAGTTGACTTGCAACTCGACCATCTCCAAAACCAAATCTGACGCCATTTCTCGTGGTTGTTAGCAGGTTAGCGGTCTTCTTCTTGGCTAGAAGCGCTAGCTCAGCAACGCTAGAATACTGAACTTTGGAACGGCTCGCTAGAACATAGCCAACTTTGCTGCTTGAAATAGGAACGCTTCGCTAACGTAGCGAACCTAGCGGCTGAATTCTGGCACGCGACTTTAGCTAGTGAGTGGGCTTATTCCTGCTTCCAAATTCCAATACAGAAGGTGCAGGGTTTGATTCCCGGTTCACGTTACATTTTTGTAAATTTCTTTATTTTCTTTATTTTAAAAGTTATCTATCTATATCATATCTATCCATCTATCTATCTATCTATCTATCTATCTATCTATCGATCTCGAAGTGGACGGACGTGTTTCACATCGGCTCCTGCGAATTGTTAATTATTTGCGAGTAAAAGTCGTGCGATAATTCCTAAACTTGTCTTATACGATAGTATTAGTGAAGATATATCTCCGTGTGTATCGTAAGTGGTTAAAAACAACTGTTTTTTGAAGTTATCAATCTTTTTGTGTGTTTTCTGGTGATATGTGCATCATGCGTGTGCTCGCCATTGACTAACCGCACTCAAGGGGATGAAATATCACGCTCTGAAAACATAGGCCCATCCTATTCGACCGTACTCAGGCAAGCTACTGATATACATTATCGTCTTTCGTAAGTAAAATGACTGAATAAGTATTATTTCAGTGAAATAATTACATAAATACATTTTGGATTCAGTTCTGATGCTATTGAAAACAAAAACCTACAACCACAGCCTTCTCGACGGGTCCTACAACAATCGATCTAAGTTCTTTGCTTTCAAAGAGCAACCATTCTCTCACAACCATTCCTATAAGTTCTTTGATTCCAAAGCACTTCAGGGATTCTTTTAATGATCCAGTAAGCGGTGACCAACTAAGAATTGAATCATGTCAGTTTCACCGAAATTGGCAGTTATTATTGATAATCTTCCCGATACTTCCATCGATGACTACCTACAAGGCGCTCTCGAACTTGTTTCCGGTGATCAAATCACGCACGCGTCACGTGTGTCTGGCGGACGTGTTTGTATATTTCTGAAAACTGAAGCAGCTATTGATACGCTTATTCAGGACAATTTCATTACTGTCAAGGGCAACTACGTTCCTATTCGAAAATATTTTTCGTCTGCAACCAAAATCGTCATTTCTAATGTTTTCCCCTTCATAATAGTCCTTTGCATAACGAGAATGACGGTATAAAATTTGGGTCAAAGGATGACATATATCAAATGAAAGCTTGAGACGAGTACTTTTCAAAAAACCATGATATACCTCTGGCAAATCCAGCTTTCTATGTCAAAACTAGGGTCAAAGGTCAAATTTGTAATTTGTTTGATAATTTTTAATTAAATAATGAAAAATGTTTGCAAGTTTAATCATACACTTTTAGTAAGGTAAATGTATTATGTTTCTTTAAAAAAATTAAATTACCCATTTAGCCTTTTTTGATCTTAATTGAGGTCAATTTCCTCAAAATGGGTAATTTTTTAAATTTTCTTCGATTTATTGGTAAATATTCATTATGTCAACGTACTTACTCATAAATACGTTAAAATGAATAGTTCTCATTGTTATCACATTGTTTTCACGGTATTCATTCAAAATGGCGGTCAAAGGTCAATAGGTAAGTATCGTCAAAGTAGGTCTAGTAACTAAAATATTACTTGTGGGTACTCTAAAGACGCAGAATTTTAACTGCAATTACAATAACGAATAACAATATAATGTTTTAATCGTAAGAAAATCTAATTATCATATAACTAATAAACTACTTAAGATTGTTACTGAATTTCTAATTAATGTCCTCAGACATTAGGGTATTCTTGAATGGGTGTGCAACTGCAACAAAATACATTTTTAGAAAAGAGCATGACCATGCTGAGATACGTGACATGATAGTATGATATGATATCTGTCCTAGCAGTCACTGTCTAGTCGTCTAATTAATCGAAAATTGAAGTCAAAATCACTCAAAATTGAAGTCGTCAGATTAATCACCTTCTGATTCACTGGAATTCTCATGTTGGGTACCGATATTTGGACAGTCCTTCAGCTTACACGCGTGGGTACACTTAAGCTGATTGGCCAAACACTCATAAGTCGGCATCTTGCAAACACGGCAACAGTTACAGGCTAGGAGATCCATAACGGTCAAAGGTACTGGAGTTCCAATCATCCACTCGTTGCTCAGATCTCCTTCTGCCGTGGTTTTCCATCCATAGCCACACAGATCAGGAACATCAGGGTTGGCTTCCAAGCAACGTATCAATAGATCGTGTTTGGTTGATAACTCACAGTCGCAGGATATGAAGTAGTAAGCAATCGTTACAAGGTGGTAGCTGATTAGACTTCAAATTATCACACTTCTAAAAAGCTCGTAGCGCAGCAGGTTGACGCATGACAGAGTCGTGGTCAAAGAGCAGAGTTTACAGACAAACTCTTCGAGTTTTTTTGATGACATCGATAGAAACTCTCCAGTCCTGACCCATCTTGCTTAGCTTGACACAGAAATGCGAGTTTTTTCTCATGATATTCAAAGTTCTCTTTTTCCCTTTATCACTGAATGAGCTCACTCAGGTTGTAACTCACAGTCGTCCCCTGCACCTAGATGCGCCCGTTGTTAACAAGGTAACAGTTTTATGCATGTTATTTCCCATATAGAAAACATATCCATAGCAACATTGGGTGCCCCTAGGTGAAGTGGCCGACTATGAATTCCAACATTTGTCACAACCAGTGCATGGAGGTCAGGAAAATCTCAACGAACTCGCTAGTTTTTACACATCTTCGAAGTGTGTTTGATTTTTGGTAGTCAAGCGTCAACCAGCTGCGCTACAAGCTTTTTAAAAGTAAATGTGATGATATCAAGTCTAATCAGCTACCACCTTGAAACGATTGTCTACTGCTTCAAATCCTGCGGCAGCGAGCTAACCACCAAACAGCGGTCTGGATACGTTGTTTGGACGCCAACCCTGATGTTCCTGATCCGCGTGGCTATGGATGGGAAACCACGGCAGAAGGAGATCTGAGCAACGAGTGGATGATTGGAACTCCAGTACCTTTGACCGTTATGGATCTCCTAGCCTGTAACTGTTGCCGTGTTTGCAAGATGCCGACATGTGAGTGTTTGGCCAATCAATAAAAGTGTACCCACGCTTGTAAGCTGAAGGATTGTACAAATACCAGTACCAGTACCAGTAGCCAGCATGAGAATACCAGTCAGTCGGTGAGTCAGTAGATGATTAATCTGACAACTTGGACAGTGACTGCTAAGGTAGACATAACATAATACTAGTATCATATCACGTATGTCAGCATGGTCATGCTCTTTTCTAAAAATGTATTTTGTTGCAGTTGCACACCCATTTAAGAATACCCTGATGTCTGAGGACATTAATTAGAAAGTCAGTAACAATCTTAAGTAGTTTATAAGTCATATGATGATTACATTCTCTTACGATTTAAACATGATATTATTATTCGTTATTGTAATTGCAGTTAAAATTCTGCGTCTTTAGAGTACCCACAAGTAATATTTTAGTTACTAGACCTACTTTGACGATACTTACCTATTGACCTTTGACCGCCATTTTGAATGAATACCGTAAAAACAATGTGATAACAATAAGAAATATTCATTTTTACGTATTTATGAGTAAGTACGTTGATATAATGAATATTGGCCAATAAATCGAAGAAAATTTTAGAAATTACCCATTTTGAGGAAATTGACACCAATTTAGGTCAAAAAATGTAAATAGGTAATTTAATTTTTTTTTCAATAAACTTTATACATTTATCTTACTAAAAGAGCATTTTTAAACTTGCAAACATTTTTCGTTATTTAATTAAAAATTATTTAAAAAATTAAAAATTTGACCTTTGACCCTAGTTTTGACATAGAAAGCTGGATTTGCCAGAAGTATATCATAGTTTTTTGAAAAGTACTCATCTCAAGCTTTCATTTGATATATGTCATCCTTTGACCCAAATTTTATACCGACCAGGCCTTTTTCGAGCGTTATGCAAAGGACTATAACCAATGATATGCTGACTGAAAAACTTTCACAATACGGTAATATTACCGGCCAAATACGCGACCTGTCAACAGGATCAAAGCTCACTGGTTGTTCTCATATCAAATCGTTCCGAAAACTGGCGTATGTTGTCTTTAGGGATATATCCAAAGTGCCCGATGCTCTACACTTCGAGAAGGACAACGTAAAGGTAATTGTTTTCATTACTATGGAGGACGTGACGTGTCTTACGTGTAACGAGAAGGGACACGTCTCCAGGAACTGCAAGCAATCGACTCCTAAACAACCCAACCTTCAAATGCAGAACCCTCGTGTCGTTCCGTCGACATCCAACTTACCGTCTACTTTAAACTATCCCCCCTTGCCACCTGGAAAGCCCACCTTCGCTCAAACTGTGAGTGGCGCACCGCGTGAATCACTATCTCTCCGACCCTGCGTCCCTATTCTTCCTGCCGCGCCGGCCGGTAGTGACGGTGGTAAGACGGACCAACTGAATACCTCTTCTTCAATTCTAGAGGTCAAGGCCAAATCGTCACTGCAACGACTAGCTCAATACCACACAACAACCCTTCCACCGCCTCCTCCTCCTTCCGTTAAGGAGGTCGAAGAACCGTCTATCTCCTCTCCTATTATCGTAAACAAACCATTGAATAAATGTACGCCTCTTCCCCTCCCGGAGGTTGAAGAACAGGAACCCACTATCTCTTCACCTGTTTTTGTGAACCAACCTTTAAACAAACGTTCACCTCCTCCCATACCGGAGGTTAAGGAACTGTCTCTGTCTTCTCCTACTGTCGCTCATCAACCGTCTTTCTCCTCGCCTATTGTTCTACATCAACCTTCAAACAAACGATCGCGACTTGACGATGACGCTCAGTCCGACTGCGAGTCGTTAGCATCAAACGACTCTTTTCTATCGGAAGAGTTTATGCAGTCGACTGATTCGAGAACCAAAGAAGGATCTATAACGGCGGAGAACATCAAGGCTTTTCTTAAAAATGCAAGGCATTTTAAGAAAATTTTACCAATTGTTAAATCCTACTCTGACAATGTAGAATCGTTCTACGTGGAACTGGAAAAGACTGCTCAAAGCACACATGACTTAAATTTAAAAAAACGGATTGCGCGGATATTGAAATCCATGGCCGCTGAATCAGGGTTTATACCCCAAACAAATTCTTAATCTCATTTCAAAATGGTCAATTTTATGTCCTTAAACATACGTGGTATGAAAAGTGACATAAAACAAATCGCTCTTACAAATTTCCTCCGTAGACTACGATCTGACGTATTTTTTATTCAAGAAACAAACCTTTCTTCTTCCCCTACTTACGAATTTTTAAACAAAACCTACAACTTTGCAATAAACTCGGATGTCCAGAACAGCAGTGGCACTTTGATAGCGTCAAAAACGCCGTTCGACTCTACAAACATTCTTGTTCCCGGCTATGCGCAATGTGCTCAGGTTCAATTGGATGGACGACAATGCCACCTGGTTAATGTTTATCTACCCCATGACAACAACATCGTTGTACCGGTGCTGCTTTCACTCGACAGGTATCTCTCCAGTGTTCATCATAGCCATGTGGTTATATTGGGGGGAGATTGGAACCTTACCATTGACCCACTTGATCGTTCCGGCTGTGTGGAAAATCGTCGAAGTCTAGCGCAGCGCCTGGCTACCATCCTGTCCAAAGAGAATTTACAAGACGTGTGGCGGACTTCGAACCCTCGAGAGCTTGCATACACGTATGTAGGCACTCACGTCCGACGCCCAAGAGCTCGTCTGGACAGGTTTTACATCCAGGCTTCCAACATTGGATTCGCGGCGCTGCCTAAAATAATACCGTCATTTTCGGACCACTGTTGTGTAGTGTTTTCTCTTGAACTCCCTCTCACCGTCTCTCATAAATCTCCCAATTGGAAGTTCAACAATATGCTCTTACAGGACACCTACTACACCTCAGTAGTGTGCGCGCTGATTACAACCTTCTCTGACAAGTGTAATGAAACCGATCCCTTCGAGTGTTGGGAAGGGCTAAAAAACGAAATAAGATTAGCCACCCAACGATACACAGCCCACCGTTTTCACGAGAAAACAAGCACGCTCAAAGATCTTGAGCGTAATCTTTACAATCTTAAATCTAAATCAAACTTGTCCGAGCAAGAATGTATTGAGCTCAATGCTTGTGCCGCTCAAGTACGAAGAATCCACTACTCGGAAGCCCACGCCACTGCCGCTGTGGAGTCTGCCAACATGCTCCAATACGGTAATACTGCTACACCCTTTTTCTATCAGTACGGAATGGTGCACCACTCACCTACTCAACTTTCTTGTCTTGAAATTGGGGGTACCGTTTCGAAAGACGCTGCTGCTATTCGTACACATGTGCGAAGTCATTTCCAGCAGCTATATTCTAACCCTGGAAACAACAATTTGAACGTCCCTCATCTTTTTGCCGACCTCCCGAAAATCTCCGACGCTGCTAGGAACAAGCTTGACGCCATGCCTACAGTTGCAGAGTTGCGGGTGGCTCTCGAACAATTAACAAAAGGAAAATCGTGTGGGTCAGACGGCTTGACCGTAGAATTTTGCTTACATTTCTGGAACGTTATTCGCAAACTGTATTGCAAGGTGTTCGAAACTGCAGTCGAACGTTCGACTCTACCACGATCTATGCAAATGTCAGTGCTTGTGCTTATTCCCAAGAAAGGTGATCGTGTGCAGATACAAAATTGGAGACCGATCTCACTTTTAAACACCGACTATAAAATAATTTCTAAAGCTTTAACTAACAAACTCAACTTAGTAATGGGTGACGTAGTACACTCTGACCAGACGTTCTGCGTGCAAGGAATAACTGGTTGAGTATTGATCGATTAAATCGAATGTCTATTGTTAAAGATTTACATTATTTCGGTTATTATTTTCCTTTGTCGCACCCCATTGAAACGCGTGCAAATGTTTTTCGAAATAGAATTCGTTATTCTAAAGCGAATGAAAGAAGGTTCCAATCTTTAGTTCTCAAACTCCTTGAGATAGAGCCTATAATAGGTCGACCAATAAGGAGTCAGTGTGGTTGAACGCGTCGCACTCGCTCTCGTGTATGTACGGATCCAATATCCCTTACAATTACAAACCGATTGCGAATTTCCGTTTAACTCCCGATGAATAACTGGCTGAGTTATGATCGATTTATTCGAATATCTATTAATTTCAAAATTAACATTTTTCGGTAAGTATTTTTCTTTGTCTCACACCATTGACACGCGTAATTGTTGTCTAAATAGAATTCGTTGTTGTAAATCCAATGGAGCCAGTTTTAACAATGTGTCTCTAACACTCGTTGAGATAGCGCCCATAATATGTTCGACCAATTAGGAGTCTGTATGGTTGAACGCGTCAGGCTCGCTCTCGTTGTATATACGGATCCAATAGCTCTTACAATTACAAATCGATTGCAAATTTCCGTTTAACTCCCGATGAATAACTGGCTGAGTTATGATCGATTTTAACTTATGTCTATTTGTTTAAAATTTACATTCTTTCGGCAAGCATTTCCCTTTGTCTCATCCAATTAAACGCGTGCAAATTTTTAGCGAAATAGAATTCGTTATTCTAAATCGAATGTTACAAGATTCCAATCTCTAACTCTACATCTTATTGTGATAGAGCCCATAATATGTTTGACCAATTAGGAGTCGGTGTGGCTGAACGCGTCAGGCTCGCTTTCGTTGCCTGTATGGATCCAATAGCCCTTACAAATACAAATCGATTGCGACCTTTCGTTTAACTCTGGATGAATAACTGGTCGAGTTATGATCGATTTTATACACGTACATTTCCTCAGACGAGAATAATATTTTGGTTTGAAAACACAGCTCAAGGGTCGGGGTAGGCAAGTAATAGGTTGAGTAGCTTCTTATGACAATATCTTTCCAATACATACGGCTGTATCTCCCGATTGGAAGCACGGATCGGACAGATTTTGCAAAATCGTACAGAGTGAGTGAATTCGGTTACGGACATGTTTTCATTTTCTCTCTAGCAATAATAATTTTTATACAATTAATTGTTAAAATGAATACATTATCTGCTCGTTGAC
Source organism: Isoperla grammatica (assembly GCA_945910005.1). Lineage (NCBI taxonomy): Eukaryota > Metazoa > Arthropoda > Insecta > Plecoptera > Perlodidae > Isoperla > Isoperla grammatica. The sequence continues at coordinate 24,590,809 of OX246743.1, forward strand.
GGGCGTACCAAGAGGGTGAGATCAAAATGTTTCAAACAAAACCATTCCCAATTTAAGACCTCACCAAGTTTATTTAGTTTGTACAACGCCAAAAACGACGCCTCGCCCCTAGCGTCGTGGCGTCCCGGCGATTTCTATCGGAAATCATTCGTTTTTACTACAATTACATCGACGGTTGTAGGTAGATAACGAATGTGAAAACCGTTTTTGAATCGGACTTACCGTTGCACTATAATGAAAATGAACAGGTTTGGAATTGGGAAATTCTAGCAACCCGTTAACGAACGTACCGAGAGGTTTAGAGAAAAATGTTTCCAACAAAACCATTCCCAATTAAGTACATCACTAGGTGTATTTAGTTTTCGCAACGCCAAAAACGACGCCTCGACTAGCATCGTAACGTCCCAGCGATTTCGATGAAAATCATTTTATGTAACCGCAATTACATCGGCGATGGTGTGAGAGTAACGAATGTAAAACCGTTTATTCATCGGACGAACCGTTGTACTACAATGAAAATAAACAGGTTTGGAATTGAAAAATTTTAGTTAACGAAATATTGTATCAGACAGTCGCTCCATCGACGCCCGATGTATGTACTTGTACGTCCATATTGGTTGTGGTACATTAAATATAGATATTATTCAAACTACATGCCTAAGTTAATTCTCTGAATGTGAGAAATCGATACCTGTAGTCTAGTCTTGGTTTGTTTGTTTGTAATTGACACCTCAAAGACGCAATTGTTTTAGTACAGAAATTGTTATGTGGTAATTTTATAAAATAATAGTTTTATTTAAAAGTGAACAGCTAGTTGCATTTTAGTTCACATAGTCCATCTGTTATTAGAGGTGCTTCGATCGTAGTTCGCGACCGAGTCGAACTTTCTGTCGGTTTGTCGGCAAGGTTACTCAAGGTCACACCCAATGCGTTGCTTGAAATGTTGTCTCTAAGCTCGAGGTACGTGTGTGTATTGTGTGAAAAATCACCATTACTCGATATTCTGGGGACTTAAATCGTATCGCTGTGCTATATTTAGAACCAGTGTTGAGACATTTCTTTCGCAACGTTGCAATGCATTTAAAAGGATAATTGAACTCCGACTTGGCTAGCTCGAGTCAGTTTCTAAATACCGTGTGTATTACACACTAACTCTCTATACGGGGACTTTTCACACATACACACTCGGACGATACAAAAGGTTAAAAGTAAGCAGTAGTTAGTTGAAAGAGATTGATTGATGGATTGATTGATTGACTGATTGGTTGCTTGATTGAGTAATTCATTAAAGGTCCTTATTAAGGCGTCATTAAGCCAGTTGTGCGTTTTAAGTAAAGATGATGAGAAATGGTGTTACAAAAATCCGAATTTTGTTTGTTTTGAAAAATACAAATTTCCCGTTTTTCGTTATCACCATTTTGCTCTGCCTCTAGTTATAAGTACAAATTAGTGATGTTTTAATCTTAAAAACTTACAACTTACACACTAACAAAATTCTATTCTATTTTCTATTCCATTCGTTCATCAAGCCCATTGACTATATTTATTTTCAGCTGGCAATAAGGGTAGCGGAGTCACATTTATAGAATCAGTGCACTCCGCCATAATTGGGGTATCCTACTGATTGATTGGTTGATTGATATTTGGGCTTAACGTCTCATATTTTTGCAACGAGGCTAATCGAGACAATGAATGGGTGAATTATGAAGATAATGGGAGGATGTTAAGAGGTAGAGAGCCAGTTTGACTTTAAAAATAGTATTTATGAATGTATAGTATTAATCTAAATTGTCATGATGATCATCCTTTATTGCTTCAGGATCACATAACCGAGGCATAAATAGGCTTCTGGAGCACTAAAGTAGCGTCGGAAAGATAACAAGTGGATAATTTCAGAAAATGTTCTAGACAGTCTCATGATACTTCGGTAAAAATGACTCACAAAAGCCATGTCGGAACTCCAAAAAATTATCAAACAAATTTTGATTTTTTAAGCTGATGGATGTTTATTGTAATTATTTTGGAAGCTATTCACTTATTTACTGGTTCGGTAGTCTGGACTGAATGTTTAACTAAGGTTTTCCTCAATCAATTAAATAGAGAATCTTTTGATTGATTTTATCGAATGACCTTCCCACCTAACACAATTCTTCTACCATATCCATATATTCTTCCACCATATTTATATGAACAATATAGTGAACAATTTCCAACACATTCCTAGATAGCTGTTATTTTATCAAACTTTTATGCTCTGTTTAGAGTAAGAAACAATGCAATTTCTAAAAAGATCTTTTTATCATATCTGGCTTAAATAATAATAGATTGAATTACCCCCTTCTATCGTTTAATTACCTCTAGTCACATCGATCCACCCTTTGAGACAAATGGTTTACATTTTCCAGATACCATGCTACAAAAAATATTATTTGATGTAAATGTTAATAGGGAAAATGAAAATTGATTATTTACACTATACCGGCGAGGATATTCATTTGTAACGTCGTATCCTTTGGGGAAAGGGACTTAATTAGTTAATTTTAAAGGTTAAGGAGTTAAGAAAGTGGGCGTTAGAAAACTGCACTTGATTTCTAGGTTATACCTTTGCTTATAACACAAAACATCTACGAGTTTTTGATGTTGCGCCTGGCTTCACCGAAACATTGTTATTCCGCATGATAAAACATTTGATAATAATTGCAATTTGCCGTTTGCGGCAACCAAATGCAAGCAATTATGATTTTCACGTCATCATTTAAATTTGATGCAGAAAATTTCTAATTTGTTGATAGGATGAGGAAATTGTGTGGTTATTAAGCGAGCGAAGCGAGCGTTTTCATTACACTTTAATGGCACTGGTTGTGTTTGATTGTTTTTTTTTTATATATATATATATATATATATATATATATATATATATATGTCTCGCGATAGCAGTCGAACGGAAAGTCCAATCAAGTTGAAATTTGGATCATCTACAAGCCTCGATGTGGATTGAAGGTGTATAGTTTTGTGGGAAATTCTTTCGAAAACTTACAATGTTACACCATGGTAACAAGGTGGTGGAGAGGGGGGGGGGGGGTCGTCCCCACCGAGTGTGTTCGAAAAATAATCACACCACTTTCTTATATGATTGGTTGTTATTTGCTGTTGTGATGTAAGCCGATAACAGTCTAACAGATGTGTACTATCTGCTATAATATTTGCATGTTATGAAATTTTACACTCTGTACTGTCTCCACTCTACAGTCTACACGAACAATAAAAACACACACCTATATTATTCGTGCAATGTATAGGCGGACGGCTGTCTTATTTCCTGTAAGTTTTAGATGTCAGCTATTTTTTTACTTTGTGCTCGGAAAATAAGAGTTGTATTAAATATGTTTCATGATATTAATGTACTTGTACTACCAGTATTTTTTTGGTGTCACGAAAATACAAAAAGTAGAAGCAGAAACAGTGGCGGACCTAGACTTCAGTATTTTCTGGGAGGTAGGATGCTTGTGTTGATGATGTAAATAATGGATTAATGGGACGGGGGAAACAGCCACAGGCGAAAGAAAAATTCTGTGAAATTCACTGCACAAGTTCCCAGAAAATGACAAGATTAAGTATATTCATCCAAAAGAAATTTCGAGTGTTGATGTTTGTAGGTACTAAACTAAAACCATTATACATTTTGAGTTGCTGCGGGGGGTGGGGGATGGGGGGCGCGATCCGCTATTAACCCTTTGTATCAGTGACGTAGATGGTTTAATGATTATGGACCTTTGGTAGGACAATCATGGATGGGAAGTGGCGTAGAGCAGTCCCCGTTCCCCCGCCCCACTCCCCCCAAAAAAACACCCTGTGACAAATTACAAAAAGTCATAAAAATTACACTGCTTTTTTAAAATGAATTATTTGTTACATTATTCCTCGAAAGTAGACGCAGAAAGGTTTCTCATCGCTCCAAAGTGTAAATATAACGTGACCTTGGCGCGACAGTGTGCTTATTGCTTGCCACGTGCGGGCATACACACAGAGGTAAATTTTTAGCAGATTCTGGGGACTGGGGTGGCGTTAGTCGGAATTCCGCGTTCTTTGTCCATTAGTCGTGTTTTAGCAGTCTATCACAAAGGTCGTGCTTTGCTCTCCGTACTTTCAGTGATATCTATCGAATAATTACATTATAGGCCTATTTCTTGTGTTAGTGAACTGTGTAGTGTGTGTCGTGAGTTGTATTAGTTGTGTAGTGTAGATTGTAAGCGTGGACATACATGAAGAAGCGTAGAGGCCAATAAGGTAAGACGCATGTCTTTGGTACTGTGGGAGTTAATTAGCACTCAAGAAGAAACTGATCCCAAATGATATTTCGCCAACAAAATCCACCATATTATTGTCGGCACGGTGATTCTAGTGTATTGGCACAGGGCGGCGACTTCGGGGGTGCAGAAAAGCTAAATCCCCTACGACAAATATTTGTGTGGGGTGGGATCATATCAGCCTAGCTTATACCCACCCACCCCGGTAGCGTAATCAGGAGATTCATAAGAGCCTCATACCTCATACTCTCAAGCTTTCAGCCAGTACTGTCGAGACGCTTTGGGTATTGATCAGGGGTTAATTTGAGCCGGAACGCACCGGAACGCAGTTCCGATTCCTTTTCCGAAACCAGAATGTGCGTTCCGGTATTATTTCGTAACGTAGGTTACTCCTTAAAAACTCGTGAATTAGTTCGTATCTCTGAAAATTTCACAAATATATTTTTTTATTTGTTGGTATGAATGCAAGTAATTCAAGTTTATGAATTACCCCTATAGGTAGCCAGACCCAAATACAACGCAATAACCTTCTGACTGACCACCGACACTAAACAGATAACTAATTAATAATTACATATTATATTATCTGTGTTCACAATGTATAAATGTGGGCGGGGTTGGTGCCAAATTATATTTGACAAACAAAATATGCGTTCCGGTTCGTATTCAATTAAAAATTAAGCCCTGGTATTGATACACATTTTTTGTGCTTATACCGTCTAAATTATTACCTAAACACACACATAATATAAAGAGTTATTTAAAAATAAATTAAAATAAATAAATACACTATTTGTCGTTTCGTGTAGGATCACCTGGCTTTTTTTAAATAAACAATATATGTATGCATTCCATTCATATTGCCCAATGTAAATAAGCCCCCACTCCCAGATGCTTACAGAGTACCTATTCTGTGTGAAGAGGTCCCCATATCAAACATTCACTCGCGAATGCCATCAAACGTTCTTGCTCTCAAAGACGACAACGAGACAAGCGATACCCACAGCGTTGCCGCGTTGCAAGAGCTTGCAACATGGCACTGCGATCAACACTCGCCCTGTCTCCAGGCAACTGATCTGAATCATGATCGTGTGTATTCTAATATGACAATATATACAGAGTGTGAGGACTTTCACCAAAACAACCGAATAATGACACTACAAAACGCATATTACGCGCGTAAACAATCTTTCACCGGCTATTTAGATTTTTTTTTATAAATATGCAGCAAACGATCATCATAGGCCTACTAGCTGGCAAACAAATTTATTTTTTCGAATGAACATATTGTTACTTTTCAACACTGTATATTAGAACCTGCCCAGGAAAAATTTATGTCCGTCTTCAGGTGACCATAACTAAAGGTATTGTGGTATTTGAAATGGTTGGGGAGAATACGTGGTCCGATGTTTGTTAGTATACGATTCAATCCAAGCATTCGCCTAGTGACTGAGGAAAACGTCGGAAAAACCCTTCAGTCAGAATTGCGGGTAGGGTAGGTCAGAGTAGCGGGTGTCGAAACGGCGTCCTCCGGAATAAGAGCCTCGTGTACTATTACTGAGCCATCTCTTTCAGTTCAACTTGGTCTACCGGTTCAGCGCGAATTAGATGGTATGCATGGGAGGGGGGGGGGGGGGGGGGGTGGGGGGGGAGGGGGGAGGCAAAGCAATCACGAAGAAAGTGGTATACACGTCCACCCCGATTACGAAGTAGGTTCAAGTTCTTTTGACATTATAATCAAGAACAAAAATGTTATGATAAAAACGTAGGCAATATATAAACACTTAATAGATAGAGGGGGTTCATATCCAAAATTACCGTGTCATCTATGCAGTGGTGTCCAACCCCTGGCCCGCGAGTGTCTTGTCAGTGGGACAGTGGCCCTCGACTCATTATTGGAAATAAGAAATATTAATGAAATGTACAATTGTTAATACAATTGTTGTTGTTGTTGCTGTTGGTTTGTTGTGTACAACATATTTCTTATAATTATGATTTTTGAAACCCACAAATTGGGAGTTTCAGCGGACGCATTGAATTTACTGTTGCAAGCCAATTAAGACTGTTTTCGGTTATCGTCAGTTACCTTCAACATAAAGTTTAATTTATTGAAATGTCAGTTTCAAGCAAAAAATTCTGCATTATTTTGACCACTTGCAGGAGAGAGCGCTTAAAACCGGTGTATTTATTATTTGTTGTGTAGCGTCGGGATCGTCAGCTTTAAGTGTGGTGAAACGTAACGTTTTAGCTTCCGTATCCTATGGGGATTTCTAGTGGCCGTGAGTTTGAAATTGTGGGCAAGTTTAGGTAGCAAATCAATTTCGTTTTTAATACGCATGTTTTTGGGTGGGTGCAGGGCCACCACATTGTTGGGAAAGGTCGCAACTTTGAAACGATATTGTTTGGTGTCATGTAATTGATGGGTTAGTAAATAATGCGTTGGTAAATAATCTCCATAATTTTGTAATGACTAAAATACTCGCTGGATTAAAAATATTCTAAATTTTATTATAAGCCTTACAGTTGGCATTTTAGATGCCCCCCCCCCCCAGCCCCCTCGCCGTGCCCTCAGCGGCGCCCATGCGTTTATATCGCAATGAATGACGGTTTGAATGGGAAGATAAACTTGGTGGAATAAATGTGTGTAACTGAGACAGATGAGGAAATGGGACGAATACAAATGTGCACTACTGCTCTGTTTGTGAGCACCAGTCACCACTGGGAAGGAACCACTTAAACTAATCAAATGCACAATGTAGGGAATTTGTTGGTTATTTTAATTGATTTATCGGTTCTTTAATTTGATTGTCATTCTATATTGAACCACTGTGTTGTAACGGAGTAGCATTATTGAAAGTTATATCCATTTAAGATAAATATCCCTTAAAAAAAACTGCTGGATTGAACAATTTGAGTGAAACCCAGACAGAAAGTAAACCGACCCCGACTGGAAACTAAACCCAGGGTTTCCACTTGGCGAGCAGGTACCCTGACCAATACAACATCCCCAAAATTATGTTTCATTCATGCTTGGAGTTCTAGTGTTGCAAAATGTGAATAGTTAGAGACCTGTTAATTTCCAGTAGATGTTGAATTTTTGTAATTTAATCTGTATAACATTAAGATATGCGTGACTGTGTGTACAACACCAATATATGCATAACAAAAACGCGCATTATATATGTAGCAATAATTTGAAGTTCAAAACCATCATAGAGACATACTAGAAAAAGTAAAACAACAATTTTTTATGATTAGAAAATCTTAATGGATTAATACGTTAAATTAATACCGTTCAAAATGTGAGCTTATGTGAGTATGGGCATTGTTCCGTAACCCAACTCTGGCTATCTACTTTTTATTCAGCCGCAGATTGCAGTCAATAACACAGATAATGCACTATTGTGCTCAAACGAAATTAAGACCTTCTACTGGTGCACTAAGATATAACGATTCAAATAGTACATATTTAGGCGGAATTTACTCAAATAAATAGCAATTTGTGAAACCGTATTGTCGTGTAGTCAATCAATCCACTTGTATTGTAACTCAAGATATATTTTTATACATTTAAACAATGGTAAGCTGTGTTCTACACAAATCGTTTTAGACTAGTGTGTGCTTATTGTACTACAGTGCCTACAAATATTTCGCATTCTTTAGTATGTGCAACAAGTAATCTGATATAAACGATGTTTGCATTCACCCAAGGAAAATTAAAGTGTGTTTGTACACTAAAAACAATGTGCTTCCAAATGCATTGTGCATTTGTGCCCTTGATGAATCGACAGATAATCATAGTTACTACTATGAAATAATACATTAATCCATCAATACCCCCCTCCCACATAACGCCATTCCACTCCACCGCCCCCGTCCTTCCACCCCGCCCGCATGCATCCAGTCTAAACCTTACATACTATAGATTATTAAATATTCATTCAAACGGAATTCTGAGTGTTGATGTTAGTACTGGTACTAACCTAAAACCATTATGAATTTGAAGATGTGGCGGGGGGGGGGGGGAGGGAGCGATAAGGTATTAACCCTTTTGTATCAGTTATATAGATGGTTTAATGATTATCGACCTTTGGTAGAAGAATCATGGAGGGACAGTGGCGTGGCCGCAAAGTCCCAGCCCCCCCCCCCCCGCAAGTTTAATGTGTGGGCCCCTCCCCCAAAAATACCTCGTGACAAATTGCAAAAAGTCACAAAAATGACATTGCTTTTTAAAAATGCATTATTTTGGTTTCTTTCTTCTTACAATATAAGAAACGATTATTCTTCGTGGTGTTTTTCCTGGCGAATTCGTGGATTATTGCATCCGTTGCGAGTTTTCGAGCTTGCTCGCATTCAATGCTTAAAATGGAAAGTCCCTTCCAACGTTCTTGTGACAATGCTGCTTCTAAGATAATTTTTTATTAGTTTTAACTTGGAAAATGAACGTACAGCTGTTGTGAGAGTGACACGGTTAAAAATAGTAGGTATGCATTGACGACGTAGGGGATATTCGAAGTTATAAAAGTTACAAGTCCCGATACTTCTAAAATCGAATTAGGATCACTTAGCGTTGTAAATTGGTTTCTAATAACACTCCATCTGCGACGGAAAATCGTCGGTCAGATCGTCTTCGTACAATGATAGGAATGATTTGACTGATTTGAATAATTTGTCATCAGTAGCACTCGTCAACTCGTTCACAGTTAGGAATAATTTTTAGAAATAATTTCGATTTTTTCCTCCACACGCGAATATCGATAGTCATATTTTGTCTCATGAACTCAGCTCACCCGGTAGCCCCCCCCCCCCTTGCGGGGTAGGCTTGGGTCACCTCTACGCCTCTGTGGAGGGGGCGATTTCCCCCCCCCCCACGTATCCGTTACTACGCAGAAAGGGTTTCGTAAATACATAAAGTCTTTGTTGTGACACTGTGTGTGTAGCTTTAGTTTTTGAGTTAATTCTCACGCGATTGTGGGGACTATAATATACTCTCAAAAAAAATTTGCTGTCACAAAAATGCCAATATAAAATAGTAAGGGGATAATTTGGAAATGCTGTAGGGTCGTTAAAAAAATATCACAAAGCTGTTATTGTAACAATAAATTTAAACGGTAAGCAATTACTATCCTTACACAAGCGGCTCTTCATTATATTTTGCAATGATATTACTTTGTCATTTTGTAGTTGGTTGTTAATTTCAATTCATTGTATCATTGTTCTATATCGGCTGTAACATCAGTTGCGTGTTCTAAGCAGTGTTGGGTAGGAACTTTTACAAAGGAACGTGTTCCTTTTTCGGGAACTTTTAACACAAACATTCCTTACTTCCGGGAACTCCTTAATAAATACCGAATAGTTCCTTTCATTTAATGGGGCATTTATTACAATCACCATTCGGCCATTCCAGCTACATTTGACAACAAGTTAGTAATTAGAATAACATAGGAAAACGCTCTGCGTTGCCAGATGAGCGATGTGTGAGGACGTACATCGGGATAATGAAGGGATTAGACACAGTCACGTCAAGGCGATCAGAGACTTGGTACTTGTTGCTAATACAAGGACTGCACTACTGTGCTCAAGCGAAGTCTACACTTTCTAATGGTATAGTTAAAATAAGTAGGCCTATAGTAATAAGTATAGTAAATACTTCTTTTAAGAACAAAAAAAGTAGTTCATGTTCAGGTGAAATATACTCAAATAAATATCGATTTGTGAATGCGTATTGATTTATAGTCAATCAATCCACTTGTATTGTACTGCGTTACACACAAATAGTTTTTTTAAGTGTGTGTGCTTATTGTAGTACAGTGTCTACAAATATTTTATTTATCATTCTTTTATTATGCGCGACAAAGTATCTGCGGTAAACGATGTTTGCCATCACTCAAGAAAAATTAATGTGTATTATTTGTACACTACAAACAATGTGCTTCCAAGTGTATTGTAGACACTAAATAAATAGACAGATAATCATAGTTACTACTAATAAATTAGAGATTAATCCATCACTACCCCCCTCCCGTGTAAGTAACGCCATTAAGCTCCCCCGCCCCCCTCCTTCAGTTATGCATCCAGCCTAAAATACATCCAGACTATAGTTGTTATTTGCACTGTGTGGGTTCGTTGTTTTTTCTACATGAAAGTGAGAAAAACCTCTACAAATACTTCATGATTATAGGTGGAAAATAAAAAAATGGAAAATAAAACACAAAAATCGTAGATTCATTACGTATGTTTACGTTGGTTCGTTGGTTTTCTTTAATCTAGTAAATTACAATCATGTATCATTTACTGTAGATAGATACTCAAAACCCACGATACAAGCGAATGTTGTAAGCAATATCTTAATTTAGTAACAACACTCAGAATCAATAAAATTAATGTGGTCATTTATTTCAATACAAAATATAATTACCACGATTGCAACTATGTGTGTGAAAAGTCCTTATTAGAACGACGTTAGTTCACAGTCCCCATAGATACCACAATATATACCAAAAACCGTTATGTGTGAACAGGTCCTAACGAACAATATACATATTCACAGTCCCATAATGATCAGTGTGTACTCTCAGTCCCCACTCAAGATATAATGTTTGTAAAACGAAAACTATGCGCTACCAAAATGTCACTATGATATTCGAATTCTTAGATTTTTTTTCATATTTATCGTGTACTTTGTTCTTTGATGCGATCAGCGATATGGGAAATCTCAAATAGGTAGTGTGTATTCACAGTCCCCACTTACCCCTCGTTGGACAGACTGTGTGTGTGTGTGTGTGTGTGTGTGTGTGTGTGTGTGTGTGTGTGTGTGTGTGTGTGTGTGCAAACGTAGCAAAGCGGGGACCCATGGATGAATACACAACAGGACTCTGGGGACTTTTTTTTTTGTGGGGACTTGACTTGGGTCCTCAGAATCAAAAGACCTCATTTTCGTACTCCCAGCCCTAACATTAGTATACACGTAAATTTTCATGCAATTCTGAGTGGGTCCCCACATTGACTAGAATTCCCGGAATTTTAGTTCACTGTTTTGCCGCGGGACATGAGCGAAGTTTACACATATGTGTGAACTGTTGAAGTTTCTGTGAATGACTAAGGACCTAGTTTACACACTTTTGAACTAGCCAATGAGAGCTAAGGGAGGTATTATCCAATGAGATCACTTTAATTTTAGATTTAAATTTCACACTTTGGTTTTACCCCATTAGTAATTAGAGGACTTTCTTCCTTTCTCATAGTGAACCAATTGTTTGTATACCACACTGATAAAAAATATTGGAAGATACTGGGTATGTTTAACAAAGTTTTATATGCATTCTAGTTTTCTTGTTTTTTTTTTAAGTAATCTAACAGATTATTTTTATCAGTACATGCCATGGCACGCATTCGAATCTAGTTGCTTGGTATGTTGTATTTTGTATGGAAAATGAAAACAATTAGGTAGCATTTTTGATTTACTATGGGCTGGTAGTCGTCTACGAATAATTTGTTATCGTTTTTAATTTGTCTAGATAATGTGATTTGAAATAGTACTTCCAGTGATGTTATATTTTGTTAATTACGCTATAAACGCATGAAGAGCTCGAGAAGAGCAATGCCAATCACATTCTATTGCGGGATTCGAACCTCCGTTCCTTAAAAATTAAAGGTATATGCTACGACCTGCGTCCCAAGCGCATCATCGGACCGCTAAATGAGCTTGTTGTTGAGGAATATTACGTGAAGAACTCCATAGTATTATGTACGTGAAAAGTGATATGCATGTCAAGAACCCGATCTCGTGTGTCTCAGAGAATGTTTGCGTATGATACTTGTGTTAGATTTGTATTTATATTTTTAAATATTATGCTGATACGTTCTCCAAATTCCTTTAGAGACAACCGATAGAGGTGGCTCAGCGGTAAAACGCGAGACTCTAAGTCGGGATGTCGCCGGTTCGATTACCGGCAGTCCTGAAGTTTTTCCGAGGTTTCCCTCATTCGTCAAAGCAAATGCTGGGAATGAGTCCTACTGTTAGCCCTCTGACAATCCTTTTCACTATCCAAACACCCTAATAACCTAACTTTAGTCATCTGCAGAGGGGCACATCAGGTAGAGCTGGTGTGCACCCTATAAGGGGTATTCATACGGAAAAATATTAATTATTTTACAAACAGATGTGCATGTTTACTGATTTTGACATAGGCTCTCGTTTGCTTACCAGTTGCTTGTTAACATCTTGAAAACATAAAATGCCTAAATTAATAATGTAGTGATATACTGCAACGCATTTGTAAAGAAAATTAACAGTGTATTACCAATCCAATGTACAATAATAATTATACTACTGCTTATTGATAACTTTGTCAGTGTGCAACAAATCGATTACGGTCTCAATGTAAGCTGCTCTAGCTAGAGGCGAGAACACATAGATCTAGGATATATTATGTTTTGCGCTCGTGGGTGTGTGTGTATGAGTTTATTTGTTGTAACGTTTACAAAGTTATGCATGTGAGTACCCAAAAATGAATACTTAACCGAAATGTGGGCACTTATGTAATTGTTGGGGCTTATACCTCAATTCATAATCTAACAATGATGAAAAGAATAATGCCTACGCAGCTTGTTACAATGAATTATGAATATGGCTACTAATGTATAACATGGTACAACAATAGCAAAATCACACCACACAATAAGCAATTCTTATAGTTCGAAACACGGTATCAGCGATAATGTTTACTAATTTACATAAAAAAGCACAACTTAAGCACATGCCCCAACCAACTATAAAATACGCGTCTCGCAATTTGTACTTACAAGCACGTAACAATGAAATTATGTATAACACATGGCTCAATCATACGAGAAAACACATTATAATACGCGTCGTAGTTTTTACTTGTAAATTGTAAACACGTTACAAATGGAAATATGAAAAAACGCTTAATTGATGAATTTTTCGTAGGAATACCCGTTATAGGGTGCATACCAGCGTTACCTGATGTGCCCATCTTCAGCTGACTCAACTAGGCTATTAGGGTGTTTGGATAGCTGGGAAGGAATCTCCGAGGGCTGTTAGTAGGATTCATCCCAGCATTCGCCTTTACGACTGAGGACAACCTCGGAAAAAACCTTCAGTCAGGACTGCCGGTGGCCGGAATCGAACCGGCGACCTCCCGAAGAAGAGTCCTGCGTCTTACCCCTGAGCCACCTCTATCTTGCTAGAGCGCCGGTGATCACATTTTTTTTCAATTTTCACAACACACGTTTCATGATAGGTCCAAACCAAAGATACGTCCTAATATCACACATCTCTTATATGCACCGGTGATCTCGTTGAAACGAAACACACCGACAGAGAAAGACGGAGATGGACGAATCACTTCCCTCTTCCCTCACTCGTAATCGGAGTAGAATTGTCGAGTGCCTCGATCGAGTAGTATAGTAATAGAATTAGTTATTGTAAATCGAATGAAACAATTTTCCAATCTTTAACTCTAAAAACTCATTGAGATAGCGCCCATAAAATGGTCGACAAATTGGGAGTCAGTGTGGCTGAACGCGTCAGGCTCACTTTCGTTGCATTTGCGGATCCAATAGCCCATACAAATACAAATCGATTGCGACCTCCTTCGATGAATTCCGAGGAATAACTGGCTGGGTTATGATCGATTTAATCGAATATCTATTAGTTTCAAAATAAACATTTTTCGGTAAGTATTTTTCTTTGTCTCACACCATTAACACGCTTATTTGTTGTCTACATAGAATTTGTTGTTGTAAATCCAATGGAGCCAGTTTTAACAATGTATCTCTAACACTCGTTGAAATAGCGCCCATAATATGTTCAACCAATTAGGAGTCTGTATGGTTGAACGCGTCAGGCTCGCTCTCGTTGTATATACGGATCCAATAGCTCTTACAATTACAAATCGATTGCAAATTTCCGTTTAACTTCCGATGAATAACTGGCTGAGTTATGATCGATTTTAACTATTGTCTATTTGTTTAAAATTTACATTCTTTCGGCAAGCATTTCCCTTTGTCTCATCCAATTAAACGCGTGCAAATTTTTAACGAAATAGAATTCGTTATTCTAAATCGAATGTAACAAGATTCCAATCTCTAACTCTAAATCTTACTGTGACAGAGCCCATAATATGTTTGACCAATTAGGAGTCGGTGTGGCTGAACGCGTCACGCTCGCTTTCGTTGCATGTGTGGATCCAATAGCCCTTACAAATACAAATCGATTGCGACCTTTTGTTTAACTCTGGATGAATAACTGGTCGAGTTATGATCGATTCTATACACGTAAATTTCCACAGACGAGAATAATATTTTGGTTTGAAAACACAGCTCAAGGGTCGGGGTAGGCAAGTAATAGGTTAAGTAGCTTTTTATGACTATATCATTCCAATAAATACGGCTGTATCTCCCGATTGGAAGCACGGATCGGACTGATTTTGCAAAATCGTACAGAGTGAGTGAATTCGGTTACAGACATGTTTTCATTTTCTCTCTAGCAAGAATAAGTTTAATACAATTAATTGTTAAAATGAATACATTATCTGCTCGTTGACGGGCGTACCAAGAGGGTGAGATCAAAATGTTTCAAACAAACCCTTTCCACATTTAAGACATCACCAAGTGTATTTAGTTTGTACAACGCCAAAAACGACGCCTCGACCCCTAGCGTCGTGGCATCCCGGCGATTTCTATCGGAAATCATTCGTTTTTACTGCAAAACATCGACGGTTGTAGGTAGATAACGAATGTGTAAACCGTTTTTGAATCGGACTTACCGTTGCACTATAATGAAAATGAACAGGTTTGGAATTGAGAAATTTTAGTTAACGTAATATTGTATCAGACAGTCGCTCTATCGACGCCCGATGTATGTACTTGTACGTCCATATTGGTTGTGGTACATTAAATATAGATATTATTCAAACTACATGCCTAAGTTAACTCTCTGAATGTGAGAAATCGATACCTGTAGTCTAGTCTTGGTCTGTTTGTTTGTAATTGACACCTCAAAGACGCAATTATTTTAGTACAGAAATTGTTATGTGGTAATTTTATAAAAAAAATAGTTTTATTTAAAAGTGAACAGCTAGTTGCATTTTAGTTCATATGAGTCCATCTGTTATTAGAGGTGTTTCGATCATAGTTCGCGACCGAGTCGAACTTTCTGTCGGTTTGTCGGCAAGGTTACTCAAGGTCACACCCAATGCGTTGCTTGAAATGTTGTCTCTAAGCTCGAGGTCATGTGTGTATTGTGTGAAAATCACCATTACTCGATATTCTGGGGACTTAAATCGTATCGCTGTGCTATTTTTAGAACCAGTGTTGAGACATTTCTTTCGCAACGTTGCAATGCATTTAAAAGGATAATTGAACTCCGACTTGGCTAGCTCGAGTCAGTTTCTAAATACCGTGTGTATTACACACTAACTCTCTATACGGGGACTTTTCACACATACACACTCGGACGATACAAAAGGTTGAAAGTAAGCAGTAGTTAGTTGAGAGAGATTGATTGATGGATTGGTTGATTGACTGATTGGTTGCTTGATTGAGTTATTCATTAAAGGTCCTTATTAAGGCGTCATTAAGCCAGTTGGGCGTTATTAGTAAAGATAATGAGAAATGGTGTAACAAAAATCCGAATTTTGTTTGTTTTGAAAAATACAAATTTCGCGTTTTTCGTTATCACCATTTTGCACTGCCTCTAGTTATAAGTACAAATTAGTGATGTTTTAATCTTAAAAACTTACAACTTACACACTAACAAAATTCTATTCTACTTTCTATTCCATTCGTTCATCAAGCCCATTGACTATATTTATTTTCAGCTGGCAATAAGGGTAGCGCAGTCACATTTATAGAATCAGTGCACTCCGCCATAATTGGTTTATCCTACTGATTGATTGGTTGATTGATATTTGGGCTTAACGTCTCATATTTTTGCAACGAGGCTAATCGAGACAATGAGTGGGTGAATTATGAAGATAATGGGAGGATGTTAAGAGGTAAAGGGCCAGTTTGACTTTGAAAATAATATTTATGAATTTTTGTATAGTATAAATCTAAATTGTCATGATGATCATCCTTTATTGCTTCAGGATCACATAACCGAGGCATAAATAGGCTTCTGGAGCACTAAAGTAGAGTCGGAAAGATAACAAGTGGATAATTTCAGAAAATGTTCTAGACAGTCTCATGATACTTCGGTAAAAATGACTCACAAAAGCCATGTCGGAACTCCAAAAATTATCAAACAAATTTTGATTTTTTAAGCTGATGGATGTTTATTGTAATTATTTTGGAAGCTATTCACTTATTCACTGGTTCGGTTGTCTGGACTGAATGTTTAACTAAGGTTTTCCTCAATCAATTAAATAGAGAATCTTTTGATTGATTTTATCGAATGACCTTCCCCCCTAACACAATTCTTCTACCATATCCATATATTCTTCCACCATATTTATATGAACAATATAGTGTACAATTTCCTAGATAGCTGTTATTTTATCAAACTTTTATGCTCTGTTTAGAGTAAGAAACAATGCAATTTCTAATGAGATCTTTTTATCATATCTGGCTTAAATAATAATAGATTGATTTTTTTTTATAAGCATTTGAAAGATTATGCCTAATTGTGCTACTTATCCCCTTCTATCGTTTAATTACCTCTAGTCACATCGATCAACCCTTTGAGACAAATGGTTTACATTTTTCAGATACCATGCTACAAAAAATATTATTTGATGTAAATGTTTATAGGGAAAATTAAAATTGATTATCTACACTAAACCGACGAGGATATTCATTCGCAACGTCGTATCCTTCGGGGAAAGGGACTTCATTAGTTAATTTTAAAGGTTAAGGAGTTAAGAAAGTGGGCATTAGAAAACTGCACTTGATTTCTAGGTTATACTTTTGCTAAAATCACAAAACATCTACGAGTTTTTGATGTTGCGCCTGGCTTCACCGAAACATTGTTACTCCGCATGATAAAACATTTGATAATAATTGCAATTTGCCGTTTGCGGCAACCAAATTCAAGCAATTATGATTTTCACGTCATCATTTAAATTTGATGCAGAAAATTTGTAATTTGTTGATAGGATGAGGAAATTGTGTGGTTATTAAGCGAGCGAAGCGAGCGTCTTCATTACACTTTAATGGCACTGGTTGTGTTTGATTTTTTTTTTTTTAATAAATATATGTCTCGCGATAGCAGTCGAACGGAAAGTCCAATCAAGTTGAAATTTGGATCATCTACCAGCCTCGATGTGGGTTGAAGGTGTATAGTTTTGTGGGAAATTCTTTCAAAAACTTACAATGTTACACCATGGTAACAAGGTGGTGTTGAGGGGGGGGGGGTCCCCACCGAGTGTGTTCGAAAAATAATCACACCACTTTCTTATATGATTGGTTGTTATTTGCTGTTGTGATGTAAGCCGATAACAGTCTAACAGATGTGTACTATCTGCAATAATATTTGCATGTTATGAATTTTTACACTCTATACTGTCTCCACTCTACAGTCTACACGAACAATAAAAACACACCTAGGTCTATATTATTCGTGCAATGTATAGGCGGACGGCTGTCTTATTTCCTGTAAGTTTTAGATGTCTGCTATTTCTTTACTTTGTGCTCGGAAAATAAGAGTTGTATTAAATATGTTTAATAATATTAATGTACTTGTACTACTAGTATTTTTTTTGATGTCACAAAAATACAAAAAGTAGAAGCAGAAACAGTGGCGGATCTGGACTTCAGTATTTTCTGGGAGGTAGTATACTTGTGTTGATGATGTGAATAATGGGACGGGGGAAACAGCCACAGGCGAAAGAAAAATTCTGTGAAATTCACTGCACAAGTTCCCGGAAAATGACAAGATTAATTAAATATTCATTCAAAAGAAATTTCGAGTGTTGATGTTTGTAGGTACTAAACTTAAACCATTATACATTTTGAGTTGTTGCGGGGGGTGGGGGATGGGGGGCGCGATCCGCTATTAACCCTTTGTATCAGTGACGTAGATGGTTTAATGATTATGGACCTTTGGTAGGACAATCATGGATGGGAAGTGGCGTAGAGCAGTCCCCCCCCCCCCCCACTCCCCCCAAAAAAACACCCTGTGACAAATTACAAAAAGTCATAAAAATGACACTGCTTTTAAAAAATTAATTATTTGCTACATTATTCCTCGAAAGTAGACGCAGAAAGGTTTTTCATCGCTCCAAAATGTAAATATAACGTGACCTTGACGCGGACAGTGTGCTTATTACTTGCCACGTGCGGGCATACACACAGAGGTAAATTTTTAGCAGATTCTGGGGACTGGGGTGGCGTCAGTCGGAATTCTGCGTTCTTTGTCCATTAGTCGTGTTTTAGCAGTCTATCACAAAGGTACCGTGCTTTGCTCTCCGTACTTTCAGTGATATCTATCGAATAACTACATTATAGGCCTATTTCTTGTGTTAGTGAACTGTGTAGTGCGTGTCGTGAGTTGTATTAGTTGTGTAGTGTAGATTGTAAGCGTAGACATACATGAAGAAGCGTAGAGGCCGATAAGGTAAGACGCATGTCTTTGGTACTGTGGGAGTTAATTAGCAGTCAAGAAGAAACTGATCTCAAATGATATTTCGCCAACAAAATCCACCATATTATTGTCGGCACGGTGATTCTAGTGTATTGGCACAGGGCGGCGACTTCGGGGGTGCAGAAAAGCTAGATCCCCTACGACAAATATTTGTGTGGGGTGGGATCATATCAGCCTAGCTTATACCCACCCACCCCGGTAGCGTAATCAGGAGATTCATGAGAGCCTCATACCTCATACTCTCAAGCTTTCAGCCAGTACATCCTAGCGCAAGGTTTAATAATTCGGACTGTCGAGACGCTTTGGTTATTGATCAGGGGTTAATTTGAGCCGGAACGCACCGGAACACAGTTCCGATTCCTTTTCCGAAACCAGAATGCGCGTTCCGGTATTATTTCGTAACGTAGGTTACTCCTTTAAAACTCGTGAATTACTTCGTATCTCTGAAAATTTCACAAATATATTTTTTTATTTGTTGGTATGAATGCAAGTTATTCAAGTTTATGAATTACCCCTAGGTAGCCAGACCCAAATACAACGCAATAACCTTCTGACTGACCACCGACACTAAACAGATAACTAATTTATAATTACATATTATATTATCTGTGTTCACAATGTATAAATGTGGGCGGGGTTGGGGCCAAATTATATTTGACGAACAAAATATGCGTTCCGGTTCGTATTCAATTAAATATTAAGCCCTGGTATTGATACACATTTTTTTGTGCTTATACCGTCTAAATTATTACCTAAACACACACATAATATAAAGAGTTATTTAAAAATAAATTAAAATAAATACACTATTTGTCGTTTCGTATAGGATCACCTGGCTTTTTTTAAATAAACAATATATTATGTATGCATTCCATAAATATTGCCCAATGTAAATAAGCCCCCACTCCCAGATGCTTACAGAGTACCTATTCTGTGTGAAGAGGTCCCCATATCAAACATTCACTCGCGAATGCCATCAAACGTTCTTGCTCTCAAAGACGACAACGAGACAAGCGATACCCACAGCGTTGCCGCGTTGCAAGAGCTTGCAACATGGCACTGCGATCAACACTCGCACTGTCTCCAGGCAACTGATCTGAATCATGATCGTGTGTATTCTAATATGACAATATATACAGAGTGTGAGGACTTTCACCAAAACAACCGAATAATGACACTACAAAACGCATATTACGCGCGTAAACAATATCTTTCACCGGCTATTTAGTTTTTTTTTTTTTTATAAAAATGCAGCAAATATCATCATAGGCCTACTAGCTGGCAAACAAATTTATTTTTTCGAATGGATATATTGTTACTTTTCAACACTGTATATTAGAACCTGCCCAGGAAAAATTAATGTCCGTCTTCAGGTGACCATAACTAAAGGTATTGTGGTATTTGAAATGGTTGGGGAGAATACGTGGTCCGATGTCTGTTAGTATACGATTCAATCCAAGCATTCGCCTAGTGACTGAGGAAAACGTCGGAAAAACCCTTCAGTCAGAATTGCGGGTAGGGTAGGTCAGAGTAGCGGGTGTCGAAACGGCGTCCTCCGGAATAAGAGCCTCGTGTACTATTACTGAGCCATCTCTTTCAGTTCAACTTGGTCTACCGGTTCAGCGCAAATTAGATGGTATGCATGGGAGGGGGGGGGGGGGGGGAGGGGGTAGGCAAACTTGATTATTTGGGCTTAACGTCTTATATTTTTGCAACTTAGCTAATCAAGACGATGAGTTGGTGATAATGAAGATGAAGTTGGGGGCTCTTTGGAGGAAAGGGACAAGTAGGAGGGCGCATGAGAAAAGGGGAAAGGGGAGGATAGGGGATTTGGGTGTGGACTGCACTTCGTCTGACTTCTCCTCCTCGACCAGTCCGGCTAGGGTGGTCCTACCAGAAGCATACGCTTCCGCCGGCATAGCTCTCGGGATCAACAAAGCACGCAAACCTGCCCACCCCGATAAGGTAGCAGTCCCTGGGCAGGGCAATCACGAAAAAAGTGGTATACACGTCCACCCCGATTACGAAGTAGGTTCAAGTTCTTTTGACATTATAATCAAGAACAAAAATGTTATGATAAAAACGTAGGCAATATATAAACACTTAATAGATAGAGGGGGTTCATATCCAAAATTACCGTGTCATCTATGCAGTGGTGTCCAACCCCTGGCCCGCGAGTGTCTTGTCAGTGGGACAGTGGCCCTCGACTCATTATTAGAAATAAGAAATATTAATGAAATGTACAATCGTTAATACAATTGACGTTGTTGTTGCTGCTGGTTTGTTTTGTACAAAATATTTCTTATATAATGATAATTTTTGAAACCCACACATTGGGAGTTTCAGCGGACGCATTGAATTTACTGTTGCAAGCCAATAAAGACTGTTTTCGGTTATCGTCAGTAACCTTCAACATAAAGTTTAATTTATTGAAATGTCAGTTTCAAGCAAAAAATTCTGCATTATTTTGACCACTTGCAGGAGAGAGCGCTTAAAACCGGTGTATTTATTATTTGTTGTGTAGCGTTGGGATCGTCAGCTTTAGTGTGGCAAAACGTAACGTTTTAGCTTCCGTATCCTATGGGGATTTCTAGTGGCCGTGGGTTTGAAATTGTGGGCAAGTTTAGGTAGCAAATCAATTTCGTTTTTAATACGCATGTTTTTGGGTGGGTGCAGGGCCACCACATTGTTGGGAAAGGTCGCAACTTTGAAACTATATTGTTTGGTGTCATGTAATTGATGCGTTAGTAAATAATGCGTTTGTAAATAATCTCCATAATTTTGTAATGACTAAAATACTCGCTGGATTAAAACAATTTGAAATTTTACTATAAGCCTTACCGTTGGCATTTCAGATGCCCTCCCCCCCCCACCCCCACCCCTCCCCAGCCCCCTCGCCGTGCCCTCAGCGGCGCCCATGCGTTTAAATCGCAAAGAATGACGGTTTGAATGGGAAGATAAACTTGGTGGAATAAATGTGCGTAACTGAGACAGATGAGGAAATGGGACGAATAAAAATGTGCACTACTGCTCTGTTTGTGAGCACCAGTCACCACTGGGAAGGAACCACTTAAACTAATTAAATGCACAATGTAGGGAATTTGTTGGTTATTTTAATTGATTTATCGGTTCTTTAATTTGATTGTCATTCTATATGGAACCACTGTGTTGTAACGGAGTCGCATTATTGAAAGTTATATCCATTTAAGATAAATATCCCTTAAAAAAAAAAAAACTGCTGGATTGAACAATTTGAGTGAAACTTAGACAGAAAGCACAGCAGAAAGTAAATCGACCCCGACTGGAAACTAAACCCAGGTTTCCCACTTGGCGAGCAGGTACCCTGACCACTACAACATCCCCAAAATTATATTTCATTCATGCTTGGAGTTCTAGTGTTGCAAAATGTGAATAGTTAGAGACCTGTTAATTTCCAGTAGATGTTGAATTTTTGTAATTTAATCTGTATAACATTATGATATGCGTGACTGTGTGTACAACACCCATAGATGCATAACAAAAACGCGCACTATATATGTAGCAATAATTTGAAGTTCAAAACCATCATAGAGACATACTAGAAAAAGTAAAACAACATTTTTTTATAATTAGAAAATCTTAATGGATTAATACGTTAAATTAATACCGTTCAAAATGTGAGCTTATGTGAGTATGGGCATTGTTCCGTAACCCAAATCTGGCTATATCTACTTTTTATTCAGCCGCAGATTGCAGTCAATAACACAGATAATGCACTACTGTGCTCAAACGAAATTAAGACCTTCTACTGGTATTGCTTAAATAAGTACACTAAGATATAACGATTCAAATAGTACATATTTAGGCGGAATTTACTTATAAAATAGCAATTTGTGAAACCGTATTGTCGTGTAGTCAATCAATCCACTTGTATTGTAACTCTAGATATATTTTAATACATTTTAACAATGGTAAGCTGTGTTATACACAATATCGTTTTAGACTAGTGTGTGCTTATTGTACTATATACAGTGCCTACAAATATTTCGCATTCTTTAGTATGTGCAACAAGTTATCTGATATAAACGATGTTTGCATTCACCCAAGAAAAATTAAAGTGTGTTTGTACACTACGAACAATGTGCTTCCAAATGCATTGTGCCCTTGATGAATCGACAGATAATCATAGTTACTACTATGAAATAATACATTAATCCATCAATACATACCCCCCTCCCACATAACGCCATTCCACTCCACCCCGCCCGCATGCATCCAGTCTAAACCTAACAGACTATAGTTGTTAATTGCACTGTGCAATGCACTGTGATGGGTTCGTATTTATATATGAAAGTGAGACAAACCTCTCAGGCTCTCAAACTACATGATTATATGTACGTATGGAAAAAGAAACTTAAAAAGCGTAGATTCGTTCCGTTTTGAAGGGTTGGTTCCTCAGTTTTCTTTATTCGAGTCAATTACAATCGTAAAGCATCTACTGCCGATAGATAAAAAAACCACCGATACAAGCAAATGTTGTAAGCACTACATTATCGTAGTACTAACACTCGGATTCAATAAACCACTTGATTTGATTTTATTTCATTTCTCAATTATTTTTTCTTGTACTTGATTTTTATTTTATATAGTACAGTAGTTTGTTTTGTTTTTGTTTATATTGTTATTTATGATTTCATTATTATGAATTGTTTGCATAGCCTACTTTTGTTTAAAGTCCCCCTTTGTAAATCAGTTTTTATAACTGAATAGGGCACTAGCAACACCAAAAGACAGCAATGAAACAAATGAATTGAATCGATGGACAAACAACAAGCTGTCAAAAAATAATGTCTTATGATTTTGAAAAACAAAACAAAAAACAAACAAATACACATACAAAACTTTCACTTAGTCGTTGTCTATCATCAAAAGTTTTAAATGGTGAGCAGTTACTATTGCTACACTTGTTTTTATTTCTATGGTTGCAATTTTATTATTTTGACAGCTGATGGTTTGTCCATCAGTTCAATTCATTTGTTCCATTGTTGTCTTTTGGTGTTGCTAGTGCCCTTTAGGATAGACATTAAATAAATTAATAAATAAATAATTAAATCAAAATTTATTTCAACGCAAAATAAAACTACCACGAGCGCAACTATGTGTGCATGTCTGTATTTTGTGTCTGTATTTTGGCTTTGGCTCAGGGTTGAAATAAAATGTCAACAGTATAAAGCTAAAGAAAACGTTACGATTTCCATAAAATGTGTATATGAATTTGTGTGGCCATTGCCGTATTATCTTGTTACAAGGAGGCCGGGGGGGGGGGGGGGGGGGTTGACCACTAAGTGTGGTCGAAAAATAATCACTTTCTTATAGAATTGGTGGTTGTTTTGGTGTAAGCCAATAACAGTCTAACAGATGTATACTATCCTGCTGTACTATCTGCATATTATGAACTTTTACACACTCTACTGTCTACAGTCTACACGAACAATAAAAGCACACACCTATATTATTCGTGCAATGTACAGTCGGACGTCTGTCTTGTTTTCTTATAGAATTAGTGGTTGTTTTGGTGTAAGCCAATAAGTTTAGTGAACATATTTATGTTCACTAAAATTAATGTACTATACAAGTGTGTTTTTTTGGATGTCACGTAAACCCAAGAAGTAGAAGCAGAAACAGTGGCGGATCTAGACCCCATGATGTAAATAATGGGGCGGGGGCAGCTGCCAGAGGAGAAAGAAAAATTCTGGGACATTCACTGCACAAGTTCCCGGAAGATGACTTAAGATTATTAAATATTCATTCAAACGGAATTCTGAGTGTTGATGCTAGTACTGGTACTAACCTAAAACCATTATGAATTTGAAGATGTGGCGTGGGGGGGGGGGGGGGAGGGAGCGATAAGTTATTAACCCTTTTGTATCAGTTATGTAGATGGTTTAATGATTATCGACCTTTGGTAGAAGAATCATGGAGGGACAGTGACGTGGCGCAAAGTCCCAGCCCCCCCCCGCAAGTTTAATGTGTGGGCCCCTCCCCCAAAAATACCTCGTGACAAATTGCAAAAAGTCACAAAAATGACATTGCTTTTTAAAAATGCATTATTTTGGTTTCTTTCTACTTACATTATAAGAAACGATTATTCCTCGTGGTGTTTTTCCTGGCGAATTCGTGGATTATTGCACCCGTTGCGAGTTTTCGAGCTTGCTCGCATTCAATGCTTAAAATGGAAAGTCCCTTCAAACGTTCTTGTGACAATGCTGCTTCTAAGATAATTTTTTATTAGTTTTTACTTGGAAAATGATCGTACAGCTGTTGTGAGAGTGACAAAGTTAAAAATAGTAGGTAGGCATTGACGACGTAGGGGATAATCGAAGTTATAAAAGTTACAAGTCCCGATACTTCTAAAATCGAATTAGGATCACTTAGCGTTGTTTTTTGATTGATATTTGGGCTTAACGTCTCATATTTCTGCAACGAGGCTAATCGAGACAATGAGTGGGTGATATATGAAGATGAAATATGGGGCTGTTTGGAGGAAAGGGGCAAGTAGGAGGGCGCGTGAGGAAAGGGGACAGGGGAGGAAAGGGGATTGGGTTGTGGACTGCTCTTCGTCTGACTTCTCCTCCTCGACCTGTCCGGCTAAGGTTGCCCTACCAGAAGCATACGCTTCCGCCGGCATAGCTCTCGGGATCAACAAAGCACGCAAACCTGCCCACCACGATAAGGTAGTAGTCCCTGGGCAGGACTTAGCGTTGTTAATTGGTTTCTAATAACACTCCATCTGCGACGGAAAATCGTCGGTCAGATCGTCTTTGTACAATGATAGGACTGATTCGACTGATTTGAATAATTTGTCATCAGTAGCACTCGTCAACTAGTTTACAGTTAGGAATAATTTTTAGAAATAATTTCGATTTTTTCCTCCGCACGCGAATATCGATAGTCATATTTTGTCTCATGAACTCAGCTCGCCCGGTAGCCCCCCCCCCCCCCCCCCCTTGTGGGGTAGGCTTGGGTCACCTCTACGCCTCTGTGGAGGGGGCGATTTCCCCCCCCCCCCCACGTATCAGTTACTACGCATAAAGGGTTTCGTAAATACATAAAGTCTTTGTTGTGACACTGTGTGTGTAGTTTTAGTTTTTAATTCTCACGCGATATTGGGGACTATAATATACTCTCAAAAAAAATTGCTGTCACAAAAATGCCAATATAAAATAGTAACGAGATAATTTGGAAATGCTGTAGGGTCGTTAAAAAAAATATCACACAGCTGTTATTGTAACAATAAATTTAAACGGTAAGCAATTACTATCCTTACACTAGCGGCTCTTCATTATATTTTGCAATGATATTACTTTGTCATTTTGTAGTTTGTTGTTAATTTCAATTCATTGTATCATTGTTCTATATCGGCTGTAACATCAGTTGCGTGTTCTAAGCAGTGTTGGGTTGGAACTTTTACAAAGGAACGCGTTCCTTTTTCGGGAACTTTTAACACAAACGTTCCTTTCTTCGGGGAACTCCTTAATAAATACCGAATAGTTCCTTTCATTTAATGGGCCATTTATTACAATCACCATTCGGCCATTCCAGCTACATTTGATAACAAGTTAATAATTAGAATAAAAGTAGGAAAACGCTCTGCGTTGCCAGATGAGCGATGTGTGAGGACGTACATCGGGATAATGAAGGGATTAGACACAGTCACGTCAAGGCGATCAGAGACTTGGTACTTGTTGCTAATACAAGGACTGCACTACTGTGCTCAAGCGAAGTCTACACTTTCTAATGGTATAGTTAAAATAAGTAGAGTAATTAGTATAGTAAATACTTCTTTTAAAAACAAAAAAAGTAGTTCATGTTCAGGCGAAATTCACTCAAATAAATATCGATTTGTGAATGCGTATTGATTTATAGTCAATCAATCCACTTGTATTGTACTGCGTTATACACAAATAGTTTTTTAAGTGTGTGTGCTTATTGTAGTACAGTGTCTACAAATATTTTATTTATCATTCTTTTATTATGCGCGACAAAGTATATGCGGTAAACGATGTTTGCAATCACTCAAGGAAAATGTATGTGTATTATTTGTACACTACAAACAATGTGCTTCCAAATGTATTGTAGACACTAAATAAATCGACAGATAATCATAGTTACTACTAACAAATTAGAGATTAATCCATCACTACCCCCCTCCCGTGTAAGTAACGCCATTTAGCTCCCCCGCCCCCCTCCTCCAGTTATGCATCCAGCCTAAAATACATCCAGACTATAGTTGTTATTTGCACTGTGTGGGTTCGTTGTTTTTTCTACATGAAAGTGAGAAAAACCTCTACAAAAACTTCATGATTATAGGTGGAAAATAAAAAAATGGAAAATTTTTTTATCTGTACACCTTGTTCCAACATTGTCAGGTAAGGGGGTGTTGCCACCAAATACTAGGGCATTCAGGAATCAGCACCAGTCTGCCAGTCTTGATGCATCATCTTCTTCATCTCCTTCAGCTCCTAATCACCAATTGTTCTCCTCCCTCTCCTTTCGTCCAGCCAGCTCTCTCCAATGGAAAATAAAATACAAAAATCGTAGATTCATTATGTATGTTTACGTTGGTTCGTCGGTTTTCTTTAATCTAGTAAATTACAATCATGTATCATTTACTGTAGATAGATACTCAAAACCCACGATACAAGCAAATGTTGTAAGCAATATCTTAATTTAGTAACAACACTCAGAATCAATAAAATTAATGTGATCATTTATTTCAATACAAAATATAATTACCACGATTGCAACTATGTGTGTGAAAAGTCCTTATTAGAACAACGTTAGTTCACAGTCCCCATTGATACCACAATATATACCAAAAACCGTTATGTGTGAACAGGTCCTAACGAACAATATACATATTCACAGTCCCATAATGATCAGTGTGTACTCTCAGTCCCCACTCAAGATATAATGTTTGTAAAACGAAAACTATGCGCTACCAAAATGTCACTATGATATTCGAATTCTTTGATTTTTTTTCATATTTATCGTGTACTTTGTTCTTTGATGCGATCAGCGATATAGGAAATCTCAAATAGGTAGTGTGTATTCACAGTCCCCACTTACCCCTCGTTGGACAGACTGTGTGTGTGTGTGTGTGTGTGTGTGTGTGTGTGTGTGTGTGTGTGTGTGTGTGTGTGTGTGTGTGTGTGTGTCAATATAACAGTTGCTTATATCTTTATGACCTCAACAGTTAAAAATATAAACACAATAAAGTAGTCTTACAATGATTCATTTTATTTCTCATTGTTGCGGCCAACGGAGATTTCCCTTTCAAAGACGTCGACCAGAACTTTTTGACTACTTTCAAAACGATTGCCAAGATATTATTTTTACACTAACGCAATGTTTGCTTGTTTGTCTATTATTGCCAGTTGTCTGTTGAAAGGGGGCAGTAGACAATGTCCTGAGATCGGTATGCGAATACTTTCGTTGGGACTAGTATACCTCCCTCACAGCAGACTCAGACGTATCTTTTAGTGCTAAATGTACACGGTATAATATCTTCTGATACTCGCTCGCACGCTGGGATTATTTATACTTCATAACCACTATCACTCCTTATCGAATCGGAATGTTGTTTAGTTTTGCTATTTTTAGATGTATTCACTCTCCTAATTCATAATTAGGCCTACTATGACTACAAAATGCTAGATTGGCATAATATATATATTCAGTAGGTTTGAAACTCGATGTAGACTAAATTATAACACAAAATGAAGCCCCATATTTGATATAATATTATTTGAATTACTACAAATACTGTTTCGATTACATTTTATTACAACGCTTATATTAACTTGCCTTGTTTGTCTGGACGGAATCTTTCAATCGATATTCCACCTACTTCTAGTTGTCCGATCAAGCTGAAATCTTTTACACAGACGTATTCTTGATGACAATACATGAATCAACTGTCATATTTACTAAATTGTCAATTAATTCATCATAATTAATTAATTAATGTTTTACATGGAAATCGATGAATCTTTGAATCGATATTTCACCTATTTTTAAATGTCCGATCAAGCTGAAATTTTGTACACAGACGTATTTTTAATGACAATACACGAATCAACTGTCATATTTACTAAATTGGCAATTAATTCATCATAATTAATTAATTCATGTTTTATATGGAAATCGATGTTTAACCCACTTTTCAACGTCAAATCGAATTGAAAGTTTTCACACAGACGTACTCCTAATAACAATACACGAATCAATTGTCATATTTACTAAACCGTCAATTAATTTATCATAATTAATTAATTAATTAATGTTTTATATGGAAATCGATAAACAACCCACTTCCCAACGTCAAATCGAGTTGAAAGTTTTTACACAGACGTATTCTTAATGACTTCACACGAATCATATGTCATATTAACTAAATAATCAATTAATTTATCATAATTAATTAATTGATGTTTTATATGGAAATCGATATTTCACCCACTTTCCAACGTTGAATTGAGCTGAAAGTTTTCACACAGACGTATTTTTAATGACAAAACACGAATCAATTGTCATATTTACTAATTACTCAATTAATTCATCATAATTAATTAATGTTTTATATGCGAATCGATGTTTAACCCACTTCCGAACGTCGAATTGAGCTGAAAGTTTTCACACAGACGTATTCTTAATGACAATACACGTATCAATTGTCATATTTACTAAAAATAGTCAGTTAATTCATCATAATTAATTAATGTTTTATATGGGAATCGATATTTCACCCACTTTCCAACGTCGAATCGAGTTAAAAGTTTTCACACAGACGTATTCTTAATGACAATACATGAATCAATTGTCATATTTACTAAATAATCAATTAAGCCATCATAATTAATTAATTGATGTTTTATATGGGGATCGATAAAACACTCACTTTCGAACGTCAAATTGAGCTGAAAGTTTGCACACAGACGTATTCTTAATGACAATATATGAATCAATTGTCATATTTACTAAATAATCAATTAAACTATCATAATTAATTAATCAATCGATATTCAATATATATTCGATTGTAAGATTCTTTAAGACTTAAAAGTATAAAATAATATTACATGAAAAAAATATATTTTTTAAAAAACAACGCTTATATTTAAATGCACTAAAAAGTAAAAAATAAATATTCGCCCAACAAATTTTTGGCTCACTCGGAAAATAAAAGCGTTGGGCGCTTTCCCTGCATAAACAGGCGCCCAACGCTTTTATTTTCCGAGTGAGCCAAAAATTTGTTGGGCGAATATTTATTTTTTACTTTTTAGTGCATTTAAATATAAGCGTTGTTTTTAAAAAAATATATTTTTGTCATGTAATATTATTACTTTGTCTTTTGACAACTAATACAATAATAGTTCTATGAGTTGTGAAGGTAGTTAAAGCTTAAAAGACAACTTAAACCGGATATAGAATGATTGTGTGAACGGCAAATTAACTCTCCTGCCAACTCGTAGAGTAAAATCAGTGTCACTTGTAAGTTCGGTTTGCCGAGTCAGCTAGTCTCGGCAAGACAGAGAGAAAGAGAGAGCGAGAGAGAGAGTAGAGAGAAGAAGAAGAAGAAAGCTTTCGACAGCAATTTGCCGAGGCATCTTTGTCCTCACCTTCCCAACGGTTTCGACTATGTAAAGCTGGCACCACCCCAAGAAACACTCTGCCTCCCTTTACAACTACCAACGTAATAAACGTGGGTGTCAGGTATGATTTGTATTGAGAGCAGACTGGTTCTTTATTGCTCTTGTTTCAATAGCATTTCTAGTAACATTAATAAATTGATATGATGAAAACAAATTTCATACCTCCACCTGTGTGGTTGTATTCATGTAAACTATTTGGCGCGAAAATGAATTCGAAAAATGTCAAAGTAGCGCTTTTTCTTCACTTCAACTTCATTATTTGTTTTTGTATCATCCATCCAATCAATGTGTATGATGGAAATTTTTACAATCTTTGTACCTGTTTTCCTAGGGTGTTTCTTAAATTGGGACCAACTGTAGTCTCAAACGCTGAGTGAACGTTTTGCCGTTTTCTTTTCTTTCTAGAATGGGAAGAACTATAGTCTCAATCTTTGCACGTACGTGTTACCGGAGTCTTTCCTATAGTGAGACCAACTTTAATCTCAATCTCTCCACCTACGTTATCCATGGGGTGTTTCCTTAATTTGAACCAACAGTAGGACATAGTACTCTCGAGCTCTGCGTGGAGGTTTTGTCGTTTTTTCCGCTATAGAGGGACCAACTGTAGTAAACCTTTGCACCCACGTTTCTATGGCGTGTTACCCAGAATGGCACCAACTTTAGTCTCAGTAGACCCAGGATCGATTTCCATTTGTTGTCCCGGCTCAAGACGAAACATGTATTGAAAATGTCTTGAGCGGCTCAGCTAAATGGATCCGCACTGGTCGATCTCGTAGGATCAAAGATCAATTTATCGGTCTGGCACTTTGCTCTTGGCTCCCGTGGATAGATTGGGTATGAAATTGAGCGTCACCCGTAATACGTTCTGGGAGGCCGTCCCGTCTTTACTGCAAATTACCTCAATTTTGAGGCGAACGTTTTGTTTTTCTCATAGTCGTCTTCTTGGACGCAATGACGGTGTTATTACGTTGACGATCTGTTTCGTGAAGCTGTTGATGTGGAAGCTATGGTACTTACAGAACGTGTGACTTGTTTTAGATAGTAGTGCTTTGTCCAAGCATTGGTATTGAGTATTGCTTTTCGGTTGAAACTGTCGATACTGCATTCATTGCTATATACCTAAAGCCAACGGTTTAGCCGCGGTCGCTTAGCCGGTTCCCATACGAACACCGAAGTTAAGCAACATCGGGCTAAGTCAGGAGATGGATGGGTGACCACTCACCTCTGAAACACTAGTTACCGTTGGTTAGAGCAGATTGGAGTGTTCGAAAGCTTGTGTAACAGCTTCGTTCTTCTCGTCAACTGCTCGGCAGTCCAGGTTAGTGGAGGAACCTAAATGACTGGTTAAAGTTAAACCGTCCTTTCAGATGGGACGTAATGCCGATGGTCCCCTTGGTACTTTTCGACAGGAGCAGGCTACGTGCCGGTACCAGGCTTCCCCTCCTCCCTTCCTCATTATCATTCATCAACCATCACTTATCAGGCTAAAGAGGGCATTGTGCTCTACACTGGCCTTAATTACAATAAAATAAATAAAAATATATACCTAACTTTCACTATAACTCTTTAAACTCCGATTAGCCGGTATAAGCGGCGATTCTCTACGAACCAACATGGCGACTGCCATGTATTTTATTAAATGTAATGTGTGTTGAAACCATGGTTACCAAACCGAGCTTACTAAATCGGAGCTTAACGAAGTTGGTGAATTGGGACGCTAAAGAACGGATTCACTAAAATTGTGCGCATAAATGTTCTCTTGAAAAAAGCAAATATTTCCAAATCCTCAAAACTATTTTGATATCCTTCTTATTTTTGTATTGAGATTATGAATGAAGTGGAGCTTAACGAGGTTTGGATCCTAAAGAACGGATTCACTAAAAATGTGCGCATAAATTATTGTTCTCTTGAAAAAGCAAGTATTTCCAAATCCTCAAATATTTTGTTTATCCTTCTTATCTTTTTATTAACATTATCAATTAAGTGATGATTATACATAATTTATGTTCTAATATAATAGGAAATGTGTGTTAGTAATTATTGAAAGGTATATGCATCATATACGTAAGAGTACATTTACTTTATTTTGTTGTCTTCTAATTGGTACGACAGCGCTCGCGGTGTGAGCTGACAATTTGAAGTTCATATACCACATCAAGTTCCAACCCTGATACTCGGGGGATTTAGCCCGTGAACAAGGTCAGACCTTGATGTGGTTCAGACAGAGTCTAGTGGTTTAGATCGACGTGATTGACCGAAACAAACCAATCTCGTGCACGTTAACCGATGCATGCGTATATCTTCGAAACGTCGAGACGCCGGCGACGTCGGTAGAACGAGGTCAGAGCTTTGACCCTCGGTGTCCGTCGGGTACAATATTGCAAGGGGTTTTTGCTCTTGCACAATCTGACCGCGTGGCAATCGGTACTTCGATGCACGGTGCATTTTTAAGAGATGTATAATGCATGTGAATTGGTTTTCTGAAGTACTGAAACGAATAGGAGGGAAGATAGCGATACTGGGCCGTGGTTCAATGGTATATACATACCTTGTCACACATATTATGACATACCTAGCCAAATATTGTGAGATTTATAGTGCCAAATCTGTAAATTGTAGTACCTAAATTTTATTGAGATGATCGATTTTTAAATATTACCGAAGTCTTAAATTGTAAATATTTAGGATGCACTTTATAAAAATTAAAACTGTACCAGAAAGTAAACTGGTAGAAACAAATTAATGTGAATCTTGGTTCAGATTAGTACACTTTTAAGTAAGGAATCATTGTGCATGTGATCATAACATTTTGCATTAGTATAGATGTACGAAAACATGTTTTTCTTTCAAAATATGTGAAGTAGAGGATAGGAAAACACGATATCTTGGAAAAAATATATTATTGAAATGTTGTTGAAAGATACGGGCTTGACATTATGAATTACTGTGAACGACACACGACAGTAGATACGAACATATATATGGGACGTTTGTAAGTTGTTAGTGACTGGAGGCAACTCGTTATGACACTCTGTGTTGTTGCAATACAGACAACAAACAAAGTTTGCACCCCTGTTTGTTTTCTAACACAATACAATAAAATATGCACGTTACGATTGACAATGCATTAGTAATTTTTGTTTCATTTGTAATAATAATATTAATATATTTTACACATAAGCTTATTTAGAATTGCTTCTCTCGTCTTTTTATTTACTTCTAATTTTTTCTAATAATGTACTAAAAATGTGGTATTGACATTTCACAGAACGCAATTACTTTTACTTTGGTTTCCTCTCATGTTTTGTCATCACCCTCATTGCTTGCAACTGTGTATGGACTATGATCCACGCCTTGCATACCACATCGCCCGTCCTTATAATATCTATGCCTTAATCTTGCCTCCAGCACTAAACTAAACATCCTCATGTTTACCTTTCATTAACTAAAACTATATACGAAACACAGCGAGCGAGCTGCACGAACAGTTTATGAAACTGACGCAAGATGGTGCTGCCTCCGTCCGTGCCAGAGTAATTATATTCCCAGTAATTAACGTTATTCTTGTAGAGCAGTTTAATGAAACGGGGCCACCGTTTAGGCGGACACATCTGAGGCACGGAGGAATAGTAAAGAATATAAATGAAGGTTAAATAGAAGGGAGAATTTAAATGAGTAGAGCAAGACACGTGCTACAGATAATCCAGGGAACGGGTTGTAGAACGGATGTGTAGAAACGAAAATACCGCCAGAAAAAGGCGAAAAACATGAGGAGAGTTGTTTCAAATCAATCCATGAATTGATCGCATAAAAACCGGTGTTGCTACGCGAACGTTTTCTATCCCAAACCAAACTTGATGAAATTTGCATCCTGCAGCAATAATATCGGTTTGCGAGCGAATCTAATCCAAGTCATCTCGTTTATAAAAGATTCAGTTGAATGAGAGAGAGTTGGATTGGAATTGATTCTGGAACATGTAAGAATTACCATCCAGTATGCGTTTTGGAACACTTGGATTACCGTCTTGGGAGGAGTTAGATTAGCAATATGATTAATTCTGGAACGCAGCTATTGATAATACAATAATTTACCCAAGGTCCGTCAATGCCCTGGCAGTGGTTCGGTAAACCTCGGGACTTAGGAGTTCGACGAGACCCCGCCCACGGACCTTGTAATTTACCTATACACTAATGGTTCCCATCCCGCAAGACATGTTTGTTTCAAAGTTAGTCTCGTAAAACGCTTAGTTTTCGGTTTACAGACGAAATTTAAAAAGAAATATTAATCAAAACCAAACTTTTTCATAAATATAAACGGTCATGTTGAATTTATAAAAAAATTCTCTTTTCAATAACTCAGTGGATGTCTTAAAATTTAACAGCGGTGGGAGGAGAAGAATGTAAGAGGATGCGGCTTTACGTGGGACCACAGACACCCTGTTACAAAGTTTAGGAACCACTCGTTCATTTTTTATGGCGTGATAACTCCCAGATAACGGTGAATAATGTTATATATAATTTAATATCATCTCTTTGCTCGGAGAGTTTATGTAATAGCTTGGAGCGATAGAGGCCTCGGAGGTGTTTTTCGCCCGTTTGTTTTAACACCGCCTGTAAAACTTACAAATGTGAGCTATCTCTAAAGTGACTCGCCTTAGGCTAGTCGAGACTAGAAAGTTATAATTTGTCAATTAAAATTTGTAAATTTCAGACAGTATCAATCCCCCAGTGAGTTTCATTCAATATTTGTATGAGTTGAAAGTTGCCGTATATTAATATTGCAACGTAAAACATTTTTGAGTTGTTGCATTTTGGTACAAGCCAGCGTAGTTGGACGTGTGTAACTAGTCTAGTGCATAATATGTTTTGTCGTCACTCCTTCAAACGGACTGTTATACCTTGTAGTGGTGGGCAGATTTGAGTGCTTTGTTGATCCCGAGAGCTATGTCGGCGGAAGGGTATGCTTCTGGTAGGGCCACCTTAGCCAGACAGGTTGAGGTGGAGAAGCCAGACGACCTCCTCTGTCCCATTTCCTCCTCTTTACGTATTACTTGTCCTTTTTCACCAAACACTTCTCCCCCCCACCCCCGCCCCCGACGTCACATGATCGTAGTTGTCGAATAATCAACAGTTCACATAAACTCATCAAAAGTCTGCGTCTTTTTGGCGAGTCTCTCTTCTCAATGACGCGAGTGTATTTTACTACGTAATTCAAACATTCTAAGCTAATCTGTGTAGCTTTATGTTTACATTTCATTAACGTTAACTCCAGAGCAACATGAATCTGTTAAACACATAGAACGTGAGTTTAGCACAAACAGTTTAGAAAGTTTACTAAAATGCGGAGAGGCGCACTCGGCTCTGCCACGGAGCCTGCATAATATTACAGAGAGGGGCCATGCGAGCAGCGGGAGATATGTCTCACGATTATGATATTATGCAGCCATTTTGTTTTAGAAACAAAATTTCGAGTAATTAGTTTTTAATATTGTAACTATAAGTGACTTCTTGACTCTTGACCGAATAAGCCTCCAAACTAAAGACGTTCAATTCCCATCGAAGCTTGAGGATGGTCCAAACTTCAATGTGATCGGACTTTTCGTTAGACTGCTAACGCCAGACATAAATAAAACAAAAAAACAAACACAAATGAGTGCGACAAATTAATGTAGAATGGAATCTTTTTTCCTACTTTATCAAGAAGAGTTTGTGTAATGTTTATGTAAGGAAGTGGCGATGGAGATTTCTAACAGACCGTCAGTTTTGATAATCATGGCTCTCTAGATCTTTAATGAGAACAATGCACAACAGCGAAAAATGCACCTTAAAGCCGCGTTCACATAAATGACTATTGGCTATTGACTATTGACTATTGACTACCCAAAGAAAGATATGAACACTACACAACTAAGTTCTTTGACACGTATGATCTGCCACCTAGAACAAATGAATCAAACTGATTGACAAACAACGAGCTGTCAAAATAATAAAATTGCAACATTATGAAGAAAACGAGGTATGGCGATAGTAACTGTTCACCAGTTAAAACGTTTAATGATGGGCAACCAAATTGTGAAGGTTTTGTATGTTTCTTGTTTGTTTTGAAGATTTGTTTTCAAAATAAGAATATTTTATTGTTTGACAGCTTCATAAAAATAATAAATAAATAATATTCGCCGGAAATAGTCAAAAACAAATATACACTTGACAGTAATTGAGTAGTGGTATTGACTTCCGTTGCTCCACATGTGAACGTCAGCACGTATACGCCTATGGTTCAATTCGCTTAATCAATAGTCAATAGTCAACAGTCAATAGTCAATAATCAATAGTCATTTATGTGAATGCGGCTTAACATAACATAACAAAACAAGTTGTTATTTTTTAGCATTTATGAAAGACCACGTCCCTCTAGATCTATTATGGACATCGTCTATTGTTTGATATTCACATATATAAACTAATGGTTTTTGAATTCATAAAAAACCTGTAATTTCAATGTTCGCAAAAATTCTATGTTCTCGGCAGACAAAAATAAAAACATTCTAAAATGATCCTTTGACCACGCAATCTCACTTGTAACGACATTTAAATTTTTAACACAAACTCTCTAAATAAATAAAACGTCCCTTGCTAATCTGTAGCGCTTTATATTATATTTACCTTTAATTATCTGTATACAGCAATCTAGAAAAACACACAGACAGAAAAGTTTCAGTCTCGAAAGTGTTCGCTAGATGTCTCTGCTAGTTGAGGTTCACCCACGCGACGATAGAGCGCAGCCTAATAAGTTTCGCTGTAGTGCAAACATAATTTACAACGAGAACGAACGAACGTTCGTTCCCTTGAGTGACGTCATAGCGTCATCACTTATGTAAATTCATTACCGTGTTATTGTCTTGATTAACATGTCCATCACTTGTTCGTTGTAATATCTCTAGTTGTCAGCCATTACAGCAACGAAACTAATGCCAAAACACAACGACTACGACCCTTATTTTCAACATGATTATAAGTTATTTATTTAACAGTGGCGGCTTCGTACCACGCGGAGTAGTAACTGCCAACAACGTTACAAGGCGCTGTCTAGTGTTTCAAGTAGCGCCATGTAGTACTTGGTCAACCGGAGGTGCGGGGCGGCAAGGTCAAGTCGGTCTAGTGTTGATTTGCCTGCGAATGGCTTGGTATACTTGCTGAGGAATATCCCAGTGATCGAACTGTGCGTGTTATCAAAACAATGCGTTAAGAAACAACATACTATAATATTTACACCATTTGCATCTCCTTTGTATTAGTTAATTTATATTTTACTTTGTTTATGAAACGCTCACACACACGATTTTCTTATGTGAACATTTTCAACATTTAGACCTGACTAAAACAAATGTATTGTAAGGAAGATCATGATGAAAAATAAAAGTGATTTAAAAAATAAAGTGATGATTTTTTGTATCACGTTTGTTTAAGTGATTGATATACTATTCATGCACGATTATTGGTTATAAACCAATAAACATATACCTTTAAATACGTACTGTAAATATAAACTTTGTGTAAAAAACATTAAACTAATTTTATAAAATGTCAGCACCCACCGTTAATATCATGTACTACATAAGCAGCAACATTTAAAAGACTAGCCTATTGTACTAGGAAAGTGTTAACTGATAACCAACATACGCGAGTTCTGGGGGGGGGGGGGGGGACATCCCAGACTGAGGAAGACACCCACATTTACAAACCCCATCCCACGAGCCGCCACTGCTACAAACGAGAGTAGCAATGTCGACGACAGACTCACAGTTTTCATTAGCGAGTGTGTTGTTATTATTTAATATTTAGTCTATTCGTGTTATTACTCAGACGAATTAATTCAGACGGAATCCAATTTACGTATCCTAATACCGTGTTTCGCCGCGGTCGGCGTGACTGCAGCGCGTAAATATTTCACACAGCCACCTCTATCTCTTTCTCTCTCTCTCGGATAACAAATTAAAACCAAATTGCGTTTGCCAGTGCGCACGCGGTACGTGTGTTTTCATGAATAAAGTTGGAGTCTCATGCGTTCGAAATAGCTACAGACTTAATTTTCTACTTCTCTAGTTTCCTCCACGTCTACTTGAAATAGGTTCATTAGGGATGATTTACAACCCTGGGTTGGATACCTGTAGATTCCAAACACAGCTGGCGTATCTGACCACCGTAGGTACTATTATAAATCCATGGTCTGACTAATCGCTATCTCAAGGACGAATTATCATGACGTCACGGTCTAACATGGCGGTTACAAAGAGTACTTGTGGTGGTCTTTGTTTAAGGCCGATCCACAATTGAAATAAGAGTTGCAATAAGAATCCGTGAAATAGTGAAATAAGAAACTATTGGTTCACAACAGTCTATTTCAGTAGTCAAGCCAGTGTTTTAATATGTATTTACTTTCATTGACGACACCAATAACCGGCACCACCGTTTTTGTTTTGATCTCCGTAGTAGGTCTTCTCTTCTGGCTCTTCTGCGTTCTGATTGGTTCGTTATAAGGAAGTTGAAATAAGAAATGGAATTGATTAATTTCTTATGACTATTTCAATCCACTGTGACAGTTGTGAACCACAGCATTGTTATTGCATGTTCCAATTCGTTTAAATCTTATTGCTATTTCACTATTTCGAATCGGCCTTTACAAACAAGTGCAATGTTGTCCAATACCGCACAAAGCTAGACGATGCGCGCGCTACGTTAGTACTCCATGGTCCTTGGCTCGGTTCTCCCGCAAGGAAGCGAACCTAAGCTCCGCGATCGCGAAATGAGGCTTGTGCACTCAACTAAGCGGGTGACTGCCTTTAACAGATGTGTAAACAACAAGAATGTGCTGGTTTCCGTTGAAACAGCGTGCACGAAAGGGGCGGTAGATAAGGGTCTGAGGTTGGTTTCGGTAACTAGTGGGCTAATTCATCAGCGCGGGACTAGTTACGTTGGGGAATCTTTAGAACGTTGGGAGGGGAGGGGGGGGGGGGGGGTGTAGTGGAGTTGATTGAGGGTCAGTGTCTGTGTAGCTTTATCAGCAGGTCAGTGGGCGGGGGAAGACGGGGTCAATGTGTTGCCATCTTCTTCTCTCTCTCGGTCTCTCTCTGTCTGTCTCTCTCTCTTTGGTTGGGATTAGAGGTAAGATTAGTGGCCTAGCTGGCTTTATTACGTCCACTATAAAGCCCATTATCCCTTTCTTTCTTCTTTTCCTCCTTCTTATTCACTTTCATCTTGCGTGTTCCTTATCTTAAATGATATAGGTGGTCCAGCGGTAAAGCGCGAGATTGGGTCGTCGGTTCGATTCCGACCACCGGCAATCCTAATGCATCTTTTTTTAAGGTGTCTCTAACCCTAAGCCATAATGTTTAGGTAGAGATTGTGCTGTTTAAAGTAGTATTTTTTAAATTACTCCCAAATATCCATAAGGTACCGTAATATACATACATAGTCATCTGAAGTGGGCCACGTCGGGTAAAGCTACCGGGAACCCTCGCAAGGATTCCTACGAAACAAAATTATTATTTTTCCTTCTCCTTGTCTTCCTCTTTTCCTCTCTTTCTCTTCTCCTCAACCACTTTTAGTTTCACCTTCTCCGAGTCGTTCTCTTTCTCCATCGTCTTCGTCTTCATCTTCGTCTCTCCGTCTCCTCCACTTCACCCTCACCTTCTCTGTCTAGGCTCCTACTCCTCTGACTCCTGACTTGATCATCAACCCCGTTCATCGCCCCATCACCCGTTAAGAGCGCCTCACCGCATCCCTTGTCTACTCTGCTCAGAGGGTCGTGATAATATCCCGTTAATTGGGCCAGAGTAATGGGATTAAATTTTCATCCCTCTCCAGATGGAACTTAATTAGCTCAGCCCGCGAGCAGGACGGGACCTGAGAAGGACACTTGCCGCTATTTTTAGACACGTCCTCTGCGTCACTGTAGGCTACATTATTGAAGTTTTATTAAAAGCTTTCAAAGCTCGTTGGGGCTTCAAAGAGCTGTTCAATCGAGAGAGACCCCCCCCCCCCGCGAGCGTGACACGACGGATGGATTTAGATTCTTTTTTGAAAGGTCGGTTTTACTTTTAGGTCGTTCAATTTCGCTATACCCTCGTTCAATCTATTTTATACATTTCTTTTATGCTATAAAATCTGTCACGTAGATGTTTGAATTTTACTTTTTCTCTTTTTCTGTCTACCGCAAATTATTTCAGTGTCAATCTCTTCTTAATAATTTTCGATTTTCAAGTTGAATTGTATTTGATTAAATCCTACTCTGTTAAGGACTGCGGAGCGTGGGTCGTATGATGGCGTATGAGTTACCCATCAATACACCCCCCCCCCCCCCCCCCCACCCCACCTCCTTTTACACAAAAAAGCAATAACAGATTGTAACTGTTTAATCCGGAATATTATCTATGCGATTTATAAATGCCGTTGCACAATCTACCAGACGAATGTATTTGTCGCCTTCACTCACCTACGTCACGTCAGCACGTTATAAGGCTGTATGTTCCTACTACCCTGTGAAACCGACAATTTTTGTCTGTAAACATTGCTGTAAAATGCTTTCATATTGTCAAAAACTAAACCAAAATGTAATATCCCCTAGAGAATCTAGTGGTAGTGCTCTTTTTTTATTGATGTTTCTTTGTTCTAGTAAATACTCCCTTGTTTCAAATGTGCTTCCTTAACACTATTGTAATGTGTATCACATCAAATCAAATAAAGTTTATTGACCATTATCAATGGACATTAATTGTTGTGTTGTTGCTTTGTGTTGTTTCTTTGTTGTTGAATTGTGTCGTTGCAACACACTTTTCACAATAAAATACAAACATTTTGAAAAAAAAACTTATTGGAACAACTTCTGCAGAAAAATGATTCCATTCTCTAGGAGACAAAATATCTTGATTACTTTGTGAAGGTTTTAAAAGTATTTTTTAGCAATTGTAACAGACAGCAATCGGTTCCGCAGGGTAGGGTAATATACACAGCATGTTAATATTTTAATAAAAACGTAAGTACAACAATGGGGTAAAAAGTTGGAAAAAGCTCTTCTGAAAAGTAGGATAAAAATCTCTCTTCTGATGCACATGCATCACTAGAACCGAGTTAGGATGGTCCAACTTTCCCGATAAGCGAACAACTCGTGCCCACTTCGCTGCTAAGTAGACGTGCGGACTGTGCCCGATAAACTGTTTCAATGGTGACTGATAAACATCGCTGCGTTGCCTTCCTTGTAAATCTGTTTGTGTAACAGCTTAGAGCGTTATTTAGATGCACGCTTATCTACGCAACGCAACGATGTTGGTCTGAGCATTGAGAGCCGGAGAAGTGACGTCACGCCGTTTTAGGCCTACCAACTAGAAGGTGTTGCACATTTGAATGTCTACATTCATTGTGTTGGCAAACGTGGCAATTTCTATTCAATTCAGTTACTAGGGGCTGGTATTACAAGTTATTTGTAACAAAAAAGCTGTTTGGAGGATTTTCAAGGTTTTGATTGGTGGTTGCCATGAGAAAACAAACTATTCGACGAATAATTAGTTATTGGTAATACTGGGCCTTACTGTAGTCGAATATGTAACTAGTAAGTTACTAGTAATTTAATTTAATCTCGAAAGTACACTGTACTGTGATTGATATTTTGTATTGGTGTTCATGTTAATTCGAATGACATAAAAACCAAAGCATTGATTTATAAACTGTATTAAATATTTCTATTCATATACAATTCATTTACAATTGTTTTGCTGGATATGCATTAGTTAAAGCAGGGAATCATTGAAGTTACAACCACTACAACCTCTCTTTGTAAACAAAAACATGTGTGTTTTTATGCTGGGTACTCCTCTCAAATCGTTTAACATTACGTCATACATACAACACCAACAGTACAGTGCAGCACTGCCCCTCGTGAAACGCAGCCATGCTTCATGTTTCACTAACTCTAGCCGGCGACTGTACTTAACTTATTAAAATATCTGGCCTTGGTCGGATAGTCCGGGCACTAATTGCACTAAGGACGCACTATAGAGCTACAGCCATTACTACCGGGTCAGAATTGGGCCTCGCTAAATTGGAGTTGGTTGCGTTTGATGGCGGATAGCTGCGTAATGAAGGGACCTGGAAGTGTGCGGAGCGAGAGAGAGAGAGAGAGAGAGAGAGAGAGAGAGAGAGAGAGAGAGAGAGAGAGAGCTTTACACAGTAATAGACGAACAAAGATGGGATCTGTGGCAAAGAAAACTATGTTGGGTTCATTCTGGTGGTAACATAGTGAACTACACCAAATGTGATGTTTTGTTATCATTTTCCTGAATGTTTGAACTGTAAGCCGCAATGACGCAGATATTGAGTTTAACGTTGACGCTCATTTTCATCTTGTGAGCTCGCTTTGTTATACTAGCCCCAATCAAACAGTCTAATACCGACTTCAGATACTTATCTATCTAGCCCTCCTTCCATGCACGTGCAACAGAAATCAACCTTATCCTGGCTTTCTTTCACATATTCGTAAAGACAATTTTCCGATTAGAAGAGTGTGGACCTAGTTCCGTGAGGGGGTTGTTCCAGTGGGAGTTATTCCGTATGGGAGTTTTTCCATGTAAGGATAATTCTGTGTAACCGATCGTGGGACCTCCCCTACAACCCCTGGCGACAGTGTTTTACGACGGTTTCCGATTTGACAATAACATGGTGAAATTTTCTATGCTCTAGTGCTTATAAGGATGAAATCAGACGTACTGTCTATAATATTAGACATATTGATAAGAAAGAAACTACAGGATGCACACATCAAACATAAACATATTATAATTGTTATCAAATCAATATTTGGTGGAGGGGCCGGGTCATAATTAATCGTTATTTAAAGATGTATTGAATTGATTTTTGCCGATGAAGAGATACTCAAAATGCCTATACCAAAAAGCGAAGGTGGTTTTGTATTTGTATTCGTATTGTTTAGCTTCCGATAGCTGTTGTGGGGGTGTGCAGCAATACAGCGTGGGAAGTTGTACACCAGTCTTTAACATGGCTTCTTTGTCCCCACCAGCCGAGTAGAATAATTTCCGGCAAATTTCAAGAGACTTAATGGGATCGGAAATGTGTAATACTAATGTTATTACTTTAGAACGCTGGGCGGATGATCGAATTGTATACAGAGGGGGGGAGGGGGGGGGGGGGGAAGGGACACTAAAATTTACATCTCTGTGAACAAATGTGAAACAACGATTTTCGAGGTACTTTTTTGTAACGAACCGTCATTTTGAGTTTGTTCCAAAATTAGTACTTTATTTTAAATTATGTGTTATATTAATAATGTTTCCAAAGACGTCAAGTTTTTGTTAAAAAGGGGAACGTTAATAAACCAGGGGGGCTGTTCATAAAAGTTGTCATAATATGTGTTTTTAATTTTCTTTGGTTTTAACACTGGGCACCAATAGGTTGTGGGGGTGGGGGGGGGGGGGGGGGGGGGTAATGTAGAAACTTGGTTGAAAAAGAAAAACGGCGATTTCCAGTAAAACGGAAAGTAAAAGTAACTCTATGTTATATTTTTGGCCCAGTTTTTGAACGAACTGAATCGTGTTCCTAACGTCGCTATACGTGTTGAGCCGGCTCGCACGAAGCTCACTGACCTTTTCCTTGTCATCATGCGTGCCGCACGCACCGTGTTGGTATGCGTGCGTGACTCCGTGCCAATATACATTCGCTCTCATTTCCATTCCATATTAAAGATTAATATTAAACAAGAATGAAGGAATGAAACTGTTAAATTTGAAAAGCAGATAATGATGTTGCAATTTAATAATATACGTTTTAGTTTATTGAGAAACTGAACGCGTTGTTAGTGTAATACTCTGTGTGAAGTCTCACCATAATTCTACGTTTTCGCATCCCTGCATCAGTCGCACATTATTAACGGAAAGTATAATTGAATGATTGATTTATTGATAACTAAAGACGAAAATCAATCAATCAAACATTCAAGTGTTAATTCCGTTAGGTACTGTTAAAATTATTATTATTATTATCATCAACGCTATTAGTATCAAATTACTATTTTCAAGAGGAAATACAAAAAAGTCGACTCA
Source organism: Isoperla grammatica (assembly GCA_945910005.1). Taxonomy (NCBI): domain Eukaryota; kingdom Metazoa; phylum Arthropoda; class Insecta; order Plecoptera; family Perlodidae; genus Isoperla; species Isoperla grammatica. The sequence goes on from OX246743.1 coordinate 24,635,525, forward strand.
TCCTATATATGACCTCAGTTGGATCTACATTGTCAAGGCAGGACAGACACACACACATCCCACTTAATGCTTGACCCACCCATTACACCGAGCCATGCAATCAAGCACCCTATTGTCACTGGGGGGCGGACAGACAGACAGACAGCTCAGCTCGCAACAATGGGAGACCGTATGACAGCGCGCACAGCGCTTGTGAGCGTTCCTGTTCACACAAATGTCAGTGTCAAATGTCACTTGACGCATACAATTATGATTTGTAAATACAGATGGCTGTGGGATGGCTTAACCTTACCCGAGAGTGTGGTACCCCAGGTATAGCTCCATGGGTAGACTGTGTTATTCCATCAACTATTGTTGTAGGTTTCACTTGTTTTTTGGATTCTTCAGCTGATTTTTATTTTAATTACATAAAACTCATTAATAATTAAGTTTTAAGTGCTTAAGTATGTCAATAACAAAAAATACTGTAAACTTTATACTAGGCATATAAGATTTGGAGCACGTAACTGATGCTGGGAAACCCGCAACTGACGTCACATCCGGACTAGAACAATGGAACAAATGTATTGAACTGATGGACAAACAATCAGCTGTCAAATAATAAAATTGCAACAATACAAAATATGATGGACAAAGACTAAGGTTGGAATTCATAGTCGGCCCCTACACCTAGGGGCACCCATTGTTGCTATGGATTTGTTTTGTTTATGGGAAATAACATGGAAACAATTGTTACCATAGCAACAATGGGCGCCCCTAGGTGTAGGGACCGACTATGAATTCCAGCCTAAGGTTGGAATTCAAAGTCGGCCCCTACACCTAGGGGCGCCCATTGTTGCCAAGGTAACAGTTGTTTGCATGTTATTTCCCATCAACGAAACAAATCCATAGCAACAATGGGTGCCCCTAGGTGTAGGGGCCGACTATGAATTCCAACCTAAGTGAAAGTTTTGTATGTGTATTTCCGGAGATTTCCAGGCTTATTGGCTCGAGCGGGACGTGGACGGGTTATGTTCGTTGCGGTAGCGAGACGGGGAGGAAATGTTGCCCACACGGCTAGAAATAGTTCTCTGGGCTGAAAGTATCTATTTGGTACCGTAAAGTCTATGGACATCCCTTATAACCTAGTTGGTCACCTGAAGAAAGGCACATCAGGTAAAGCTGGCCTGCACCCTATAACGGGTATTCCTACGAAAAATGATTATTATTATGAACATCTTCTAAAATGGCCCTAACTTAAGTAGTCTCATTCTTACAAAATAGCTGAGTTAATAGTAACTTAATACTAAGTTAAACTTGAAAGTAAGTCAAACGTCTCTAGTTCCTACCATCTGCTTGAAACATGTGCATAAGGGACATTATCAAGCTTGGGTTGGATAGCTGAAAACTCCTAACATAGTAGCGTGACTAATGAGGCTTGTGCGCTCTATTAAAGACAGCCGTAACGAATGTATGAAAAACGTCAGAAATCTGTGGATTTTCGTTGAAACAGCGTGCATGAAAAGGGCGGTACAGATAAGGATAACTGTAATCTCTGTTCCATATCAAGTTCAACCTCGTTTACGGACTATGCCCCCGAGTTCAGGCATTGTATAATAATAACCTGTATAATAATTTTATTGAGGCTGTGAAACAAATAGCGAAAGCTAAATAAAGATACATTATTATTATTATTATTATTATTATTATTATTATTATTATTATTATTATTATTTTGGTTTTATTGTTGCAATACATACAAACTCGGTCAAAACCGGCAAAAACATTATTTTTATTATTATTATTATTATTATTATTATTATTATTATTATTATTATTATTATTATTATTATTATTATTATTATTATTATTATTATTATTATTATTATTATTATTATTATTATTATTATTATTATTATTATTATTATTATTATTATTATTATTATTATTATTATTATTATTATTATTATTATTATTATTATTATTATTATTATTATTATTATTATTATTATTATTATTATTATTATTATTATTGTTATTATTATTATTATTATTATTATTATTATTATTATTATAATAATAATAGCGGATCAGGGTTGGGACTTGATGTTGAATGAACTTTAATTATACGTTTGTACGACATTAATTATGTGTGTGGCTGGATTATCTGGGCTCTAGTTTCATTATACTAATTGCCATCACACCATGCAGTTGCATAATATATAATATAATGACGTAAATGTATAAATAGATGGTGAGCTCAGCGAGTCTATTTTAACTCTGTGTCGTGTTGCATGGACATATCATGTCGAGTTTAATTCCATTTCGTGTCGATCTATATTTGATTCAGCTTGAACGGACATGAGAAACCTTTGTAAATTGATTCTATAGAATACACGGAATCCAGTAAGCGTTAGTTGACGTCACTAGTTGTTCTTCTTATAAAGCAATTCCATTGCAACAAATCCTGTACTGTACTTGATAGAGCGAAGGATACCTCTACGTCAAAAACCACAGAAAATGTTCATTTTTTAATTATATCTCAAAATTGAAACACAAAATTGAAATTCTGAGAAATCATAGAGCTGTGGTTTGGTAAGCCCTACAGACTGAATGATAAATGTATCTAACATTATAATCAGTATGACTGTGATACTTATTTCCTTAGTAATTTAAGAAAATAATTATGATGATATTTGGGGGTTGACGTCCCATATTTTTGCAACGAGGCTAATCGAAACGATGAGTGGGTGATTATGAGGATGAAAAAACGCCACATGACATCCATGCCCAAGCCAGGATTCGAACCTGAACGCAGAGACCACGGTTTGCTAAACCAACGCCTAATCGACCTCGGCCAACTGCGCTGGCAAGAAAATAATTATCACAGTCATACTGATTATAAAGATAAATACATTTATCATTCAGTGTGTAGAGCTTACCAAACCACAGAGCTATGATTTCTCAAATTTTCGATTTTGTGTTTCAATCTTGAGATATAATTAAAAAATGAAAATTTTCTGCGGTTTTTGACGTAGTGGTATCCTTCGCTCTTAACTGTGCATACGGCCCTAAAATTCCATTGAGTACATGTACCGTATAAAACGACCGATCCGCCCGGCCCATTATTCCCATTGTCATTGGTCACGTTTAGGTACGCACCCTTCTGTGACGTCACCAGACGAATGCGCCACCGTATAAACTCATGTCACCACATTATGCACGGGTGGTGTTTATAACTAGTGATGCGGACGATAATCGTATATCGATAAATATCGATAATATCGTATATCGATACGATACGATATGCGCCGTCGTATCGCGATATTCATGACGATATTATTTTGCACCCAGTATCATGATAAATTGTTAATACTTCATGGTATCGTCATAGTTTACAATTTACAAACACGGACTCTACGCACTACTGTGTCCGCATTCTTGATGCGGGGTGTTGGGGGTAGTTCCTCCCCCTCCCCACCCGCCAATGAGCGCCTCACAAACACTGTAGAGTCTTTTAGTTTTTATTTTATTGTTGTCATATTATCATTTCACTTCTGTCAACAATCCACCCAACTTATGAGCCGCTTGCTAAAGGAAGACGGACTATTTTTAGGCCTCGATTACCTGCACTCATTCATTGACTTCCTTCCAAAAAGTCTGCATTGTTTGACATCTTTCAAGATCCAAATCTACGTTTCACTGCTCCGCTGCCTCAACCCCCCCCCCCCCCCCCCCCCCCACCCATCCCGTCCTTCACCAGCCGACAAACCGGTTTGTTTGGCCATCGGCTATAATCACAATGCGCTATTTATTTGCTATTATCGCGATAATATCGTATCGCGATATTATTATATGCTCACGATATTATCACGATATATCGTGATATATTGTAGGAAAAAAGCGATTATCGATATGAATTTATTTATCATAACGCATCCTTATTTATAACATAGAGTAATAGTGACGAATGGGGGAGCACCTCGTGTGTGGTGACCCCGCAGGCGAATAGGACCCGAGACGATGGATCACCGTCGGTGTCTGAGGGTGATTAGCGGTCCCGGACTCGAGTCCCACCGGGCCGGCCGTCTGACGCGCGGTAATGACTGCGACACAGTCTTTAGGGTGGGGGGTGATTTGTGAGCTGCGGCCGTGAGCGATGGGGGTGACTGAAATGTGACTTACTACACAACTCGGTTATAATTCGGAGCGTATATTATCATTCTAGTCAAAAGGTGGTGGAACTGTGGCGGCTCCGATAACCCTGCTTGAATATTACTAGAGAAACGCTCTGTGTGACGCGTTGATAGGCGAGTACGTGATAAGCGCGAAATTTCACACACAATAGATTAAGAATTACCATATTCGTGAGTGGAAGGAAACTTACGAGTTTCTACTCAATTTCGTTTATATGATGATGTTTTTTTTATGGAGTTGGGGCAATTTAATGAAACTGTGAAACTGCGTGACCTTGAATGAGTGCGTGCTGAGAAGCACACTACGTCGCCCGTCTTATGGTTGTACCAGAGGTGCGGGACGGCGAGGTCATATTGCCCCCGTTCGCCACAGTCAGTGATTCTACAATACTTTTCGGATCGCGTCGAAATTAACATATTCGTGACGGACAAATATTTATTATGACCTGGCTGTCTCTAATTTTGCAGACATTTGTTTTTTAAACGTTATTTGGAAGAACTATACGCTGGAACAAGTATCTTCTTGCACGATGTGCCTCAAGAGCGTTCAATCCATATCGAAGTTTTTCAATGTTCCAAATATGAACTTGATCCCAATCCCCGTTCGCAACATAAAGAAACTTATTAATAGTTCTTGGCTGTCGGGTGTCGCCGCCCGAAACCCGACAGCCAAGAATTATTAATATTGACTCGGGCCGCGAAAGCCTACAATTAAGTTAAAAAGAAACTTTATCGCCTCGGGCACCCTTTTTGTGCTTATAATCATTTGTGTAAATAAATGTTGTCGCGGGACATACGTGTTAAAACGCCGATATTTCGTGACAAGCAAGCAAGCATATTCGTCTTCTGCTGACAGCTCAAACGTCAACACACAGTTCGGGGCTGTATTATAGGCGTAGTGACGTCACGTGAATACTCATGGTTGCCAACAATGTCAGTGACGTCACGCAAGCTGTTATCGAGAGCCCACGTGACTAACGAGGCTCGGCGAACACAATAGATGGTGGCGCTGCCTCGAATGAATGGCGGAATAAGAACGCATCAAATAAGAGTAATGAGGCGGGGAAAGATTTGTGGGCGTGGAAGACGTATTACTTGGCTTCTTCGGCCGGGCTTTAGGGGGCTTTTCTTGAGACTCCATTCAAAGATGGAAGAGTTAATCTAAAGGCGGGGGCGGGGGGGGGGGGGGATTCGTAACCGGGCCTTGTTGCTCGATAATCATGTCACGTGATATAGCTACTGTAGCGTAGGTCTGTTGGACGAGTTCATTTTCATTAGTGTAGCCTAGGCTTATTAAAACATACACATGTGGAGTTCCGCTGGAGTTTACACCAACCTTTTAGGTAGTTTTCTTGGTACACCCCTAGAGCAAAGTCTAGTCGAGCAATTATCTCCATTCAAACTCGAGTAAAGGGCGAGGAATTCAGACGACTGAATACACTCATCACATTCTTCAAGGCGATGAGGTCCGATCGTTCTAGGAAAACAATGAAATCCCGGGGTAGCTTATCTTTCAACGTATCTATGGGTGTCCAAAACGAGGGGAAAATGGTGTGGCCATGGTGTAAACTCCCGCGGAACTCTATTGTAGGTCCGAACGCGCCAATAAATCTCGGATTGGTTACCATGTTTCAATAAACATTACATTGAAAATGCATGGAGTCTTCTACCAGTCGCCATGTTTGTTAGGAGAAAATCTACGATTAATGGCTAATCTCGGGGACTAAACGTTTGGTAAACCATGCCTTAGTGCAGGTATTACAATCAACAAGTAAATAATTTGTAGCTAATGAAGATTGGAGATTCAAACTAATACATAGCGCTGCTAAGCAACCTCCTTATCTGCGTCATTGATTATGCAACAATGAATAATTGACAGCTTAACTCCCCCTCATAATAGTTAAATTTCTTGCCACCAGAATGCACCTAAAGTGGACATCACCCAAAGATTGGTACAGAGTTATGCGGAGAATTTCCTCCCCTTACCCCCACTTCCATCCACGCACAGGCGAAGCGAGGAAACGAAAGATTTAATCTCTCTAATAGACCGGTGAACCTCACAGTTATGACAGGTAATTAAATATGTCAACTTTGAATAGAAATAAGTACCCGTGTTGTAATCACTTTAAATATTGATCTGATACTAATTGTGAGTATTTATTGTGAATCTTGAGAGGAAAACAATACAAATGCTATTTTGAATGAAAAAAATCGTGCTGTTTGTAGGCCTACACAACAACTAGAACACAATGTCTTAGTAAATCACAATCTCATACCCATGAGTTGGAAAGTATGATTACACAGGTTTAAAGATATAAGCCAGCTTTATGGGCAATGATGTCAAGTGATGCCGTTGTCGTACAAGTTTGCCACGGCCGGGAATCGAACCCGGGTCTTTTGGCGTTACGAATTAACGGAAGACCCGGGTGCGATTCTCGGGTGGGGACAACTTTTTTCTAATTGATATTACTACATACAATTACTACATACATAATAATAATAATACTAATAATAATAATAATTATAAATATAATTATAATTATACAAATAATAATAATAATAAATATAAATAATAAAGGATGAAAATAATAAAGATACCAAATTACCGAAACCAACCCGGGTTCGATTCCCGGCCGTGGCAAACTTGTACGACAACGGCATCACTTGACATCATTGCCCATAAAGCTGGCTTATATCTTTAAACCTGTGTAATCATACTTTCCAACTCATGGGTATGAGATTGTGATTTACTAAGACATGTGTTCTAGTTGTTGTGTAGGCTTACAAACAGCACGATTTTTTTCATTCAAAATAGCATTTGTATTGTTTTCCTCTCAAGATTCACAATATATACTCACAATTAGTATCTGATCAATATTTAAAGTGATTACAACACGGGTACTTATTTCTATTCAAAGTTGACATATTTAATTACCTGTCATAACTGTGAGGTTCGCCGGTCTATTAGAGAGATTAAATCTTTCGTTTCCTCGCTTCGCCTGTGCGTGGATGGAAGTGGGGGTAAGGGGAGGAAATTCTCCGCATAACTCTATACCAATCTTTGGGTGATGTCCACTTTAGTCTATTTTGCATGCCCATGGCAAATACAGCTAAAACATATTGGTAAAAAATCGCATTTCTGTGATAGAACTTATAATTTTAACTGTTTTTTAAGTCCCTGTACTTTGTTTTAGAATATATTTTACAACTTCACAAGTGGTGTGCGAACAAGAATATATGAGAACACGTGTTTACTCTAACAACTTTGGTGCACCAATTTCTTTCCTATACGGTTTCTGATCGTCATTTCATATCCATCTATATTGGCTATTGATCCATAAATTAGATTGAGCCAAAACGTAATAGAGGAAGTGCAGGAGAAGAGTTTGAGTATAAAATAAACATCATAAACATAACATAATAAATAAACTTGTATGACAGAATCTTTCTGCGTTTAACTTGTTCATTATAGTAGCTCTTGTACGTATTTACCACATTCATTTACAAGCATGTTGAACCAAGAACATAAAATATTTAATTCCCCAAGAGTCGTTATTGTTGCATATATGTTATTTTACCCAACCGTTGATTTATGTAATATGTTGTGGATGTAAATTTCCTCGGGGGATGAATAGTAAACTAGATGTTCCTATCACAGAGCAGTGTGTGTGTACTAGCCTTTATAGTTCATTTCCACATTAAGTCGCGACCTAGTTATTTATTAAAGCAATCCACAGACCCCAAGATGGTTGTAGTGGTGGTAGGGGGAGGGAGGGGGGGGGGGGGGCAGGTGACTCCATTACCGCTGTTCGCTGTAGATTGAACGAGATGAATCGATTCGATTTAACTCGATAGAAACGTTGGGACTTTTCTAATCAAGATGAACAGAGGTAAAACGGGGGATCATGGGAAGTTTTTGTATTGGCATACCCACATTACACGGTTCAATACTTTCGTCAAACTTATTGAATTCAAGAACAAAAAAGCATCAATTAATGAAAGCTTTATTGATGCAGTTTTTTACTAACAGTTTTTGATTCGCTTTTGTTCTTGAATTCAATAAGTTTGACGAAAGTATTGAGTCGTGTAATGTCAGCACTAGAGACTATAAAATATCAATCAAGCCTTTCTTCCGCAAAGTAGTTATCCATCATCCCTTGTAGTATAATATATGCAGTTTTAAACTATATTGACATTGAAAGACAGCGCTGCAGGTTTAGTTCATAAAATGTTAACGCATTGCGAATTAACTAAACACAAGCTTTAGTTACAATTATTAACTTGAGCAAATTCGGTAAAGTACGCCATGTTATTTTGGGTTATTCATTTCGAGTACCAAATAACCCGAGGTCAATTGTTTTTGGAAGCTACGCATCCACCCTTCTTGCCGGTCGGAGAAGCTGTCTACGTGATCGACGTTTACAACCTTGTACACAAATGGAGCAATAAATCAGTCGTCTATTCAACCGAACATTTGTCGGTGGGTATCTTGATTCGCAAAAACGTTACGTTCAAAATTAATATTGTTTTAGAACAAACTCTTGCTATGTTTTATGTAAGTAACAATAAGTTGTATTATAAAAATAAGAAGGCTTGCTTAGGCAGTACAGTTTTCGTGTGGGTCCTTCTTTGGATGAGTTTTCGTGCAGGTTAATGACGCGTTTTATGGGAAAATGAGAGAAGACTCCTTTTAGCTGATTAAGGAATTATTATTATCTAGAATGTTTACGGTGTAATAAATGAGCAAGAAGCGTATAAACGAAATTAAAATATTAAAAATTGATGTTACGAAAAACATGAAACGTAAGCACGCGTCATTGCAAGTACCCTCGCACTCTTAGCGGTAAGTGCCGGTACAAATTGAATACCACAATTTTTGTCTCGCACATGTAAATATATGTGCAATTTAACTATGTACTAAATGTAGTAATCTATAATCTTGTTACTTACTAACAGTACCTGGATTAAAGATATGTTTTTATTGCAGCTCTTTCAATTGATTAAAATACACATTATAAAAATATCCAACTTGATGGACGTAGTCTATGTGGCTACCAACAGTTGTAGCAAGGATGATTATATTATACGGTATGTTGTAGAAACAAATTTATATAGAGTAGTTTTGCAGCAACCTCGTGAATGCTGACGTCATAATGACTGAGTCGGAGCCAATCAGCGAGTGGCTTCTTCTTCTCAAATACTGACATTTGATTGGCTGGCCAGTGCCACACTCATCTACGAAGTCATGCAGCATCCACAAAGTTGATGTGGTGTGGCACGACTGATTTACTATACATATTGTAGAAGAAAGATACATGAAAGTTTATCCCTGTACTGTTGCATTTTCTGTGTACCATGCGTGATAATTCATACATGCAGGCATACATGTATGGGAATAGATGATATCTTCTCATCGCAACTATTTCATTCTAAACAATATATTCAAATCTAAGTCTGTCTTTTCTGTTTTCTGCCCACACCAACTCCATGGCTAGACGATTTAATATTCCTTCGCCTATCGCAAGGTTCCCCATACTAAACAATCCCCGATTGCATTTAACTCTCCCGTTTATTCCCAATCCTCATTTGATATTCCGAGCAATTCAAGATATCGCAGTCTGTATATGTATTCATACGCCAGTGGTGCTATGACCACATACAAGTGGTACCTACGCCACAGTGGTGGTAAATCTCATTAGTCAAGGTTTTTACATCATTTCCATATCTAACAAACACAGCTAAAACTTAATTAGGTGGTGCTTTGTCACGCCATATCATATTTTATGTGTAGTTCTCGTTCGTTATAAGAGAACGAACTTTAAAATTGTATAAAACTAACTAAAACTAGTGAGATTATAATTACACAGTCGTAGAGTATTCATTCCCTTTTTATGCTCAATTCGGAAGATGAAACTTTTAAATTTTAATGAGATTCTAGTTTTAAACTAGTTTATACGGTGTGGTGTGGCAATATAGGCCTACTAATAACACGCTTTCTTGAACAAAATATATGAACTTTAGTATATACATGTATCTGTGTCACTTCGCGAACAAAGATATACTTATTTACACACAGCGCACGCCATCTCGTGTTCTTGGTTTCCATCTTGGTGGTGACACGGATCGTCACGTAGATATGACGTCACCGAATCTTGGAACGGAAATACCCGAACACAAACGAGTAAATTATATGGGAATCCCCGTTACATATTACAATGATGACGTCACTGAATCCCAACGCGGAAACACCCGACGATGTCCGAATACATTAGGGGAATCCCCGTTGAGGATGACGTCACTGAATGGCAACACGGAAACACCCGAAGATTCCCGAGTAAAGTAGGGGAATCCCCCATTACGCACTGTTAAAACCTTGAATACGGCGGAAACTAGAAACCCTTCGTCACACGGTGTTCGTGAGTGAATGTTATTCTCGGACCGGTAACGTCGCTTCGTCATGCGAGTTGCGGTCAATGTGAAGGTCTGTACGGTTACCAAGGCCTCGGTAACCAAGGCCACGGTAACCGAGGCCACGCCGTAATTAAAACAAAGACATTAAAACCTCGTTTACTCACACGAAGAGTCACGCCATCATTTTATTTCCGTCCGTTCATGACGACCCTCAGACAATAGCCAGGCAGGGCGGGTTACACATTTAATGTCTCTACGCCGGAAAGGCGGAGGGGGTTGAAAATGCAATTACGTTGTTCCTAGAACTGTGGAGTACTTAGGCGTTTGCTACCGTCTTGGTAGGAAGTGGGAACGTCCCACTTTTTAGTTTGTGCGTGCGTTGGGTTAGTTAAGAGTTTCCCCTCTTTGCTCCCTCCCCCTGACACACACTAGTACGAAATATATTACTATACCTGTTTCAATTTTATTTCTTATTGTTTTCATTACTTTATATTTTTATATATATGGTTTCATGAAGACTTCGAAAGACTCTGAAAACGAACCGGCGACCTCCGAGTTAGTCTCACGTGTTACCGCTGAGCCACGTCGAACGGTCTGGGCTCACAATTCAATGAAACTTATCATGATTGTTGACTTCATCCATTTCGCTGATAAATTAGAACTGCTTGGCCATACATCACCGCTTATCACATTACTAAACGAGCTGGGTGGTTATCGTGTTGCCGAACAAGGCAATCTATCACGAAATCTGTGTTTTTATTAAATGTTTTTTAGCTCGAAGTATTTATGGGACTAGTTACGACCTGGAGAACTACAATGTTTTTAGCTTTAAGTTCGGGAACATTCTTATCGAATACATAAACAGTTTTGTTCTTCTGTTATAGTTAGTAGGCAATCTATCTATTGTAAACATCAGAGGGGTTATTTGTAAACAAGTGGAACGTTCACCTAAATCGAGAATCTGATAAAGAGGAGGGAAAACTTTGAAATATTATGTTTCTTTTGGAAACTGACCTAAAACTGTGGATATGACACTAACAAACACGTAATCAACTGACTTTGCGGAGCCGTCATTTATATATGATTTATGCGAGATATAGAGGTATAATGCCCCCCCCCCCCCACCCCCCATCTGCACAGTGGCAATCCGCGCTTGTAATTGAGTAGGTAGCCAATTAATACACATTTATTTATTGTTATGTTGTTGCAGTGGATGATAATGAAATCACGATTAGTTACCCGTTAAATCCATGTTTATTTATCACTTATTTAACTAGATGATTACAGATAACTTGGATATGGTTAGCAATCTCGGTCTACACAGACGCCATTACAAAGATGATGATGAACACCGCCTTCTCAGGTCGGAATGCCCACTATCGATAATCGATTGAAGCGGGTAGTTTAAACTCAGTACATAACAATCCTCCGCCTCTTAATATTATGTATAAATACAGTAAATGCAATATACCTTAAGGGCTTAATGAAAAATATAAAACTTATAAGTCTGAAGGACTTGCGTTAATGGAAACAAACATATTCTACTTTGACACAAAATCTGACAGGTAAGATGGAACTTTAGTTTCTCTTGAGGAACGTCTTATAGACACGGGAACATCTCTTCCGGGCGGCCGAGCAGCTTGCGCCTGGCGGCACGGAGATGATCTTCTGGCGTTGGTAGCACTGGCTCGGTCAGCGACAGGGGTTTGCGACTCCTTATAACCTTGACCCAAGGAGGGAACCTCAGACAAAGAAGTATCAGGAGTGGTCGTTTCCTGCAACACAATGGGAAGGGGAAGTGGATTGGCAGGAACCGGTACTGGGAAGGATTCTTCGTGTCGTTCGACTCGGCGACGTAACTGGTCGAGATGACGGCGTTCCACACAACCGTTGCTCGTTAGTACTGTGAAATTCCTAGGTCCGTCCACGGACAGAATCACGCCTGCTCCCCATTTGTGATTAGAAGAACTAGAAGAACCGTAGACCCGATACAGCACAGAGTCGCCCTCCTGGAAAACTCTCGTGGATGGCACCTCCAGGGAATTGCGAGCAGCTTGAGAATCTCGGGATACGGTCATGTTGGCCGGGTGTAATTTGTTCATGAGTGTGGAAAGTTTCCGACCCATCAGAAGTTCGGAAGGCGTATAACCGCTGGCATTTGGTGTGGTTCGTAAAGTGAGCAGAATACGCGGTAGCTCAAGTTCCCATTCACTCTCTTTAACTTTCTTCAATAGGTTCTTTACTGTTTGCACTGTACGCTCTGCCTGGCCATTGCTAGCGGGCTGATATGGGGCAGAACGAATGTGTACCACTTGATTTCCTTTGAGAAACGATGCAAACTCTTCCGAGCGAAAGCAAGGACCATTGTCTGTGACTATTTCATCTGGTATGCCATGCGTACTGAACATATTTCGCAAGGAATGGATGACGGTTGTACTGGACATGGAACCATCGGTATCCAAGACTTCTGTCCACTTGCTATGCGAATCAATGACAATTAGAAAGGTGTGACCATGAAATGGTCCGGCAAAGTCAGCATGTAGACGAGACCAGGGTTTGTTGGTCTGAGTCCACGGTATGACTGGAGCACGCGATGGTTGTGACTTATAGAGCGAACATTCAACGCACGAGCTTACGTAATTCTCGATCTCCAAATCAATATTTGGCCACCAAACGTACGAACGGGCAACAGCCTTTGTCCGAACAATACCTAAATGTACTCTATGCAATTGATGTAGCACTCTATCCCGCAAGGAAGTGGGAATCACGACACGATCTCCTCGCAAAACGCAACCACGAAGTGTTGTTAGGGTACCATCGGCACCTAAGTATTTCTTGGCTTCGTCAGGAAGCAGATGCCGATCACGACCATGTTGGATGAAGGAGTATACTTGAGATAGAAACGGGTCCTTCTTGGTCTCTTCTGCTACTATCTTAGCATTAAGATCGGGAGTATGTACGTCCTGGTCCATAAACAGTATTCCGGCAGGTTCAGGAAAAACAGTTTCGGACGTCAAATCAGGAACGGAAAATCGACTAAAGAAATCGGCATTAGAATGTTTCGGTCCCGGCTTATACTGAAGCTTGTAATTGTACTGGTTGAGCATTAAGCTCCATCGCAGCATACGCGGGGACAAAACTTGTGGAATTTGCTGGTCTGGCTTGAAAATACCCAGCAGGGGCTTATTATCCGTGATAATGGTGAAGTCGTTCCCAGCCAGATACATGTGAAATTTAAGAACTCCGAAAATAATCGAGAGAGCTTCGCGATCGATTTGGGCATAGTTCACCTCATTAGAACGTAGTGTTCGGGAAGCGCACGCAACAGGGACTTCTTTACCGTCTGGTTGGACCTGTGAGAGTACACAACCAACACCACTAGGAGAAGCGTCACAAGCCAGGATGATGGGAAGTTTAGGATCATAATGAGCTAGACTGATTCCAGAACCCATAACATCCTTTACATAGTCTACGCAAGCTTGTTCTTTCTCTGTCCATTGCCACGTAGTGCCTTCTTGGAGAAGTGTGTACAATGGTTTGAACATTGAGGCTTTGTTCTGAAAAAATCGATCGTAATAGTTAACGAACCCGAGGAAAACCATTAGCTCGTTCTTGTTCTGAGGAATCGGAGCATTCAGCAGGGCCTCAACCTTAGTCTTAGATGGGCTAATACCATCGGAGGATACATGATATCCAAGGAAGTCTAAAGCATTAACATCAAACTGACATTTGTCTTTACGCAAACGTAGACCAGCTGCTTGGAGTCTAGCGAGTACTTCGCGGACTCGGGCCCACATTTCTTCTTTTGTAGAAGCTGTCACGAGCAGGTCATCTAAATAAACAACTACTCCGGGAATGCCTGCAACAAGACTCTCCATGATCCTTTGGAACAGTGCCGGAGCAGAAGATAGCCCAAAAGGCAGCCTGGTGACACGATACAACCCTCGATGCGTGTTCAGCGTCAGCATTTCCGATGACTCTTGATCCACTGAGATTTGTAAGAAAGCATTGGTTAAATCTAGTTTTGTGAAATGTTTGCTTCCTGTCAATTTGACAAGCATCTTATTGATGGAAGGCAAGGGGTAGACTTCAGTCTCGCATGCAAGGTTGACCGTATTACTGTAGTCACCACAGATTCGTATGGTACCATCACCTTTAGCAATGTTGACTGTACTGGAAGCCCACTTAGAAAATGAAAGAGGAACGAAGACTCCAGCGGACACCATTTTGTCAATAGCAGTATCCACTTTTGGCAACAATGAAAAAGGTACATCACGCGCTTGACGGAAAACAGGTTTCGCATCAGGCTTAAGAACGATGCTGACTGGAGGACCAGTATACTTGCCCAAAGTCGGGGAGAAAACATCTTGAAATTCTGTTACCTCTCGAGGCAAGTTAGGATCGGGCGAGTGGGAAACTTCTAGCAGTTTAATTCCACTAACCGCGACATTAAAATGTGAGAACCAATCTCTTCCCATTAGGCTAGGACCGTCTTGAGTCATTATCATAAGAGGTAATGTGGCCTTCATGTCACCTAACTGTGCAACAACATTTATTGATCCTTGAATCTGAAGCTGTTCTTTAGACCAAGTACTTAAATTAATGGTTGACTGATCTATCCCAATGTGAGAGAAGTATTTCTGATATGTAGAATTACCTACGATGGTCCTACCTGCCCCCGAATCAACTTCCATAGGGATTACAACATTTTCAATTAACATATTGAGCTTGTAGGGAGGAGGAGCATCGGCAGAAGTAGTCTGAAATAACACATGATTCTGGTTCTGATCCCCATCTACAGGAACATTTTCATCAGCTTGAACCAGATGATTGCTCGAAAACTTATTTTTAGCTTTGTAAGACGAAGGCTTAGTATTTGAACACTTTGCCTGGTCAGAAGATGCTGGGTGAGAACCCTCAGACTGGCGAGCACGATTCGCATTTTTGCGTGAGCGACAGGCCTTACTTACATGACCTACCTTATGGCATTCGACTGATCCAGGAATACGGCAGTTGCGTACTGGATGTGCGCCATCGCAGCGGTTGCATGGGCCGGAGGCTTCATCCGAGTTGGTCGGACGTGACTTGTCACTTGACGTACCAGAGGACTTACTTGAATTGGGGTGCTTCAGTTGATCCTTATATTGTGCAGCAGTGCGATGTATGTTGTCGGCATTCTTAGTCGGATTAAGGAAAGTAGCTACATTTGATTTTGCCGCTTCATATGCCAAAATCTTCCTTTCAACTTTAGACAATGTAAGGTTTTCAGGCGATTGCATCAAGGTACTGGTCAAGTCCGGATTGTTAAGGCCAAAGAGGATTTGAGAGAGGATAGCCTGATCCGCATCTTTGAACTCACAGGGCTCGGCCATACGCTTGAGGTCTGCATAGAATTCTTTGAAGGGTTCATTCGTCTTCTGGCGACGGTGTTGAAACTCAAAGATGCGCAAGTGTACACTCTGCTTGGGGCAGTAGTGATTTTTTAGCAACACCAAGGCCTCGTCATACGTGATTGCAAAAGGTGACCTTGGCGAGCAAAGCTTCTTTACCTGGCGGTAGACACCTTCACCACAGTTGGCGAACAGGATGGCTTTCTTCTTACTGGAATCACTAAGATTATTGGCGAGGAAATAAAATTCCAGTCGTTCCGTGAAAAGTTCAAAATCCTCAGGCCGCGACGAATTGAATTGTGGAGCGTTGCCTATCATAGGGAAATTGACATGTCCCGACTGTCCAGCAGTAGAGCCTTCATCACGAGAGCCATCAACACCGGCTAGAGACATGATGCGTGAAATGGTTGTGAAGACGTCGAAATGCAAAAATAACGTTGAAATAGCACAATGTTCACCATGTGTTCGAGCGAGAGCGTTGGACCGTCTGGATATAAGTCCGCCTTAACGGAAATAAAGCGACTGCGCCAATTGTTATGTTGTTGCAGTGGATGATAATGAAATCACGATTAGTTACCCGTTAAATCCATGTTTATTTATCACTTATTTAACTAGATGATTACAGATAACTTGGATATGGTTAGCAATCTCGGTCTACACAGACGCCATTACAAAGATGATGATGAACACCGCCTTCTCAGGTCGGAATGCCCACTATCGATAATCGATTGAAGCGGGTAGTTTAAACTCAGTACATAACATTTATTTACCTCCAGCTTTTTGTCTTCTGGACTTGACTTGAACCTCAATTTCATACTGACATATACCTATTGGAAACGTTGACTGTGGAAACATCATAGCAACGAGGCACATAATGAATTGTATAATAACCTCTACTGAAAATCAGTTTTCGTAACTAAATATATATGTTATTAAAGAGGTTTTATTAACGATTGTCAGAGACGCAATCGAACCCGGAACCTTTTAGACTGAGTCTTGCGCACTACCGCAAGACTGGCTATCGATATCAAAGTGTGACTCGCGAGGCGCCCGAGTGGATAAGCGCATACTCCAACTGAAGGTCTATTGCGTTGGACGCACGAGCGTACATCGGTCTCGGCCAATAAAGAAGTTGTGGTTTTCTCGAAGAAAGAGAACTCGAAAGAGATCAAACTAGCTTCTCTAACTGAATTAATTAGAACGCGGGAGTTTCGTTCGTTCGCCTCGCAGTTGATTTGAAAGTTAATTAAAGCCGCGCCGTGCCCGGTTGGCGTGCAAAGGTCGGCGAACATGTTTTAAAGATGGAGCCGTTTGTGGGGTGGATACATAAGCTTTGGCGACGTTGTCGTGACAAGGTTTGGGGGGGGGGGGGGGATCAATTCCACTTGGGACGTTTTGGTCGTCAGTAATAACGTTGAGTGTGTAGATGCCCAACGTCAGAGACTTTTTGCAAATATATAAGTGCGCGAATGTTCTAGTCCGCGAAAGCTCATCCGATGATTCGCTCACTAGAGTTTTTGCGCACATAATTATTCGCATATTAGATCTTTCGCGCATTAGAATATTCGCTTATTAGGCTATTTGCGCACTTAAATGTAGATATGTTCCCTTTTGTCTACCGCTTCGTACAGTCAACATACGCCAGTCGGCTAGTAGCAAAATGTAAACTCATGCACGAATCATTGCTCCGTACTATCGCGCGCTGTCATCGTCCACGCACTTGCGTTCTGCTACTAGCCGACTAGATTATATTGAGCGGTACGAAGCAGTAGACAGACAACCTCAGCTGTTAGAGTAATAATTTTGAGTTTGCCGCTTTATATATTTTTTAAATTTGTAACAATATAAGAAGCAAGTTTAAAAAGGTTTAGATAGCTTGAGAGACATCTCTTGTCTACGGGTTTCCATCTCATCATTGCACTCAACATTCACCATGCATTTAACACTGCAGATATTATTCTTGTTTATCACACTCCACACTGAACATGTATTGGTATTAAACCAGTTGTACCAAATACTTGTATGTGGTCGTACGTTACCTAATGGCGACACCCCTCATCATGGAGTGGAGTAGTGCATAGATGTCACGCAAACATACCTGGAACAAAGCAGACTTTGTATTAATTATCAGTTTTTAAAACTATCGATTAATTCACTAAAAGCATTGGTGGTAATTATAATATACATCAGCGCAGATAGGTTTATAACTAAGTACGTTATTATTTTTGTTCACGTCAACAAAGTCAGGTTACTTTTAACTTATTTACTGATTTTTCCGTATGGAAATATAACCACAGTTTGGTTTATTTTTGTTGGGGGTAAGGGAGGCTGGGGAAACACAAATTTTGCAACGCTTCTTCATACATTTTTTATCCGATATGGTTACTTTTCGTTATTTCTCATCAACGTACGTTGCCCGTATTAATTCGTGAATCAGCTTGAGTCAAAAACTAATAGATTAAGTGCAGTTTTTTTTTTTTTACTATGGTTGGAGTAAATCTTAACCCTTGATTTACTTATATTGGCGAGTGTTCATATGATCCCCTCCCCTCCCCCCTCCCTACCTCCCCCCTCCCCCCTCCCTACCTCCCCCACTGCAATGTTGTATGTTTCTTATCGGCAACGAAGCCAGACGCTCTGATTATAACGGTTTAAACCTCCCTCAATGCGGTTGAGGTAATTTCCTTGCGTTTTTGAGTCACGCTTTGCTACGAATTCACTCTGAAGTGTGCTTGCATGTTTGTAATAATCACATTGCACTGATGGTTCAGAACGTATTTAATGAGGAGGTCGCTATTTCCCGGTGACGTTGCACCATTATAGCGAGAAGAGAAGCACTTAGTCACAACACATCGTCGCTCTCACAAAGCGACAACATAATATAGTAGACAACATCCTTGCCCCGGCATTATTGGGGTAACCGCAACTCAGAGAGATAATATGCCAACTGTCAACCATTACACGCAAGTACTTGAAACGTGAATATAGTTTATCTTTGGTGAGGTAGCCCACAATACCGCGCGGCACTCCGGCTAATGTCTATACTCTGTACCCTTCTGACGTCATAGAACCACTCGCTTCAAAGGATGATATATTGTTCCACGCTAAGTTGTCGTCTGATGCTCACGACGTCATCGCTGAGTGCAAACTAATACATTAATTAGCTAGTTAGTTCTCTGTACTTGGTTAGAACATACCCCGCCTGTCAACGACCTCAAAGGGAGGCGATGGTATTGTGGAGATCATAAATGGCAATCATCCCCCATTATTCAACAAAGCACTCACCTTCTCAGCAGGTACCGACAGCTGTAAACCGCATGAACAGATAACTTACTACAGATAACCACTACGGGTAGGGTTAACCATGTATAGTTGTATATCCCCTTTTTTTAATTACTGTGTGTTGTACACCCAATCGACTTTCGCCTGAGATTTTAGAGACGACTGACGTTTACTAGTTTCAAGAAAGGAGGCGACGGCTAAGTAGGAGTCTCGGTTTTCTGGGGTGTTTCTTTGACTAAAACGATGTATAGATCCTATTTCCTAACATACCTCAATTACTCGAAACCGGTTGAGTACTGATGCTTGCAACTACGTGTGAAGTAAGTACACTTGAGCTCACTATTTTTATGCCGACAAAATAGCCATGTACAAAAATGTATACTTCTTTTTAAACTTCTCTTATTGTCGTCTGGGGTAAGTTGCCCCAACCTAGGTACTAAGCGTAAGACCCTTAGGGATGTGGCTTTGAATTCCGTATAAGGCTCGGGTTTTTTAACTGCCCAATCTTCATCTATGACCACTCATCGTCTCGATTAGCAATAACGGAGACGTAAGCAACAAGGATCATCATTATCGTACTTCCCTTATCTTCTCTAAAGAGTAATTTTCGATCGTGTAGTGGAATCACGAAAACCCCAAACACGGTGGGCGTGACTAATGACGCTAGTGTACTCTACGAAGCAGAAGAGCGGCTTTATACGAAATGAAACAGGAACATTCCTGTGCTTCAGTTTAACGCTCCTACATTCCACTAAGCATTCGAAATAGCACATATACTCATACATTCTCCATTACATTAAAAAAAATACTTTGTTTTCATAATTTTAATTAGAGTGATTTCCAGTATTCCACGACCGACCATTTTAATTATGAAAGCGAAATAAAAACCCCCAACCCGGAAGAACAAACACACATATATGTTACATCACACAAAAAACGCGCATATAAGCATTAAAAAGAACGAAAGTGCTCGAAATATCCGCCTCCAAATGGTATCTACACAGCTCTGTCTACCGTTGAGCTTGTGGGTTGTTTCAGCCCAGGGCGTAGCCAAGCGAGCGGCGTCGGGTAAACCGTATCGTCATAGCGAGTTATGCGTTACCGGATGACGAATCACACGACGTAGCACATTTATCATGATTTCTGTCCGTCTAGCACCTGTGTTCAAAGGGTTGGTTGTGATGGACACGACAATCTGACAGTTTATTACACTACCTCGTTCCCAAAACCATCTCTCTTCGTTTTAACCTCGAGTTTGTACCTTTAAAGTTACATTCAATATCAACATTTTGGAATGATGCTGGGCTAGATATGATCAAGCTCTGCAGATATTCAAACAAATACGATTAAAAAATAAGTATTCCGTTTTAATCAAGGCAAATTAATTGGGATATAATTAATAATAATTTTTGTAGAAAACCTGCCCAGCGACAATCCATGTCTATCTTCAGGTAACAAAAACAAGGTATTGCCGTGTTTGTAATAGTTGGGAAGGAATGTCCGAGGGCTGTTAGTATGGCTCAATCCTAGCATTCGTCTATAGTGACTGAGGAAAACCTCGGAAGGAATCTTCAGTCAGGATTGCCAGTAGCGGGTATTAATCTGGCGACCTCCAGAATAAGAGCCTCGTATATATATGCAATGAGCTATCATATCGGTAATCATAACTTATTCTTTTATCACTTTCTCTCTTCTAGTCGTCTCGTAGTTGTGGTCGGCGTCCTTGACTCAAGACACAAGTACGAGACAGGGTGGTAAAGTGCAGAGTAGAAGACCTCTTTAGTCTCTTCGTAAGACAAGCAGAGTCAACATTGTTGGTTTACGCCTATAATTTCATTGGTGGGTGAGCGCAGCGCAGGTAGTATACCCTGACTTAGGAGGCAGTCTAGACTCTAGAACCACCCCCACCGCGTCAGAGATTGACCCATGTACAGACCGACGGGGGTGGAAGCAAACACCCCCACCTGTCACGCACAGCCCCGTCTCTCTTATCAGTCGCACCTCGTTATCTCGGTCTGTCTGTCTGTCTTATCAGTCGCACCTCGTTATCTCGGTCTGTCTGTCAGTCTGTCTCTGTCTCTCTGTCTGTCTGTCTCTGTCTGCCTGTCTCTCTGTCTGCCTGTCTGTCTGTCTGTCTGTCTGTCTGTCTGTCTGTCTGTCTGTCTGTCTTATCAGTCGCACCTCGTTATCTCGGTCTGTCTGTCAGTCTGTCTCTGTCTCTCTGTCTGTCTGTCTCTCTGTCTGCCTGTCTCTCTGTCTGCCTGTCTGTCTGTCTGTCTGTCTGTCTGTCTGTCTGTCTTATCAGTCGCACCTCGTTATCTCGGTCTGTCAGTCTGTCTCTGTCTCTCTGTCTGTCTCTCTGTCTGCCTGTCTGCCTGTCTGCCTGTCTGCCTGTCTGTCTATCTGTCTGTCTGTCTGTCTGTCTTATCAGTCACACCTCGTTATCTCGATCTGTCACGCGTATCAGTGTGTGTGTGTGTGCGGGGGGGGGGAGGTGATGTCACTCACAAACACGTGTCTATCTGTCTGTTGGAATATCTGATCGTGTATACTATGCGTAGAGCGGGACATTTTAATGATGTCTTCTACGACTGTTTGGTCGTATGGGCAGGCATACATACACTACCCACTACCCACGCGCTTTTCATTCTGATACCTTCTTTATTTTCATGTTATCAATCCGGATTGGTTTGAGGCAGTTCTCCATGTATACATTTTTCTTTTCAGACACTCATTACATTATTTACGACCATAGATTCTTCTTCTTCTTCTTTATAACTGCGTGGGTATCTCCTGTTTATCGCTCCCAACGCGCGGTGTTCACGGTCCCAACAAGCTCACACACATTTACATCCAAGCCAAGCTAAAGGAAGGTAGCTCGTTTTATTAATTTATTCAGTGTGCAATGTTTATGGATGTTTTTAATTTCCTCCGTCCCCGGTTCAGTTCCGCTCTCCACCGCCGTCGCCGCCGCAGCAGCACCGGCTAAATCAGCGCGGCGGTGGAATCCAACACTTGAACGCTATTATTCTAATGCTCAACTAGTCGTTGATAATGTTACTGTATCCTGTCTGTGCGCTGATTTAAACCTGTGCAATACCTCACTTGTGTGGGTATAACTCTGTAGGGTATTATTGTATTCCCTTGAGGTGTGTTCTTCATTAGTCGAATGTTATGAATGTAAGTTATTATACATTCACACACTATTCAAAACTAGTCATATAAGACATTATACATATCTACTAATACATATATATAAATAAATACACTCACAGATTTAGACTATCCTGACAACCAAATCCATACGGCTGGAGTTAGCATAAAACTAAGTGAAATCTGCCCACCTCCTTGAGACCGAGAGCCAGCACCCTCGCTCCCCTACGCGACATCTCCAGGTAGTCAGAGTCGTAGTCACCGGCGTATATAAAAATCAACTTAATGAAAATAATAATATATGTGGTGTACCGGTATTGTGTGTTTTTCGGTGTAACAAATTGTACTTGATGTTATTTTCAAATTGACTAATAGCAGTCTTAAGAATGTAATCACTTTATAAAAAAGTAATAAATAATACAATAACCACAAATCATTTCCGAAACGTACGCTTTCAAATTTCAATAAGCTTCAATTGCTACGCCATTAACGTACCTACTCAAACTTTCCAACTAACATCGTAAAGATGGCCGCATCCTGCACAGTTGTGACGAAGGTCAAGATGAACTAAACGAACTCTGAGTTTCATACTAGATTCATGGTTGCTTTTATGTGAGTTGTTTCAATATAAAAATATCCCTAGCAAACAGTAGGCCTAGTACTGTGTCGACAATGGGTCGAAGTACACGGCGGGGGTTGGTACTATCATACAAGGTAGAAAGGTAACGTTATCTGTTCAAAGAGAATTCAACAGTCTGCGTGTTCTCCCAAAGAAAAACAAAACAGAAAACGAGTACACCAGTTTTTCAATACGTATTTTCGTCCGCCATATATCATAGCGTTTTTCCTTTAGTTTTCCGGAAAACCCACCTCATCGCCTGTGAAAGGCGCGAGCCGATAGCCGACAGTCGGCTATTAATCTCAGTAACAAAACATGTGTTTTTCCTCGAGTGTACGGGCACTCGATCAACGCTGTTCTTACAGGAGGAGGAGGGGAGGGGGTAAGGTGGGGGGGGGGGGGGGGGTGAGAGATAAGTACACTGAGAGCCCAGCGTATAGAACAAAACTAGTCTCGTGCGTACGAAATAGCCGACTCCAATATTACCTTAACTTAATTTTACACATCCTTAAGGGATAATTTACAACCGTAGTTTGTGTACCTGGAAATTCCAAACACAATAGGCGTGACTAGTGAGATATGTTTAATAGAGCGATTTTATAATAATCGAAAAACCAAGAATTAATAAAGAGAAAATGAAATAATATAGGAGAAAAAGTAAATATATCGCTATACAGCTACTCATAGAGTACAAGAGTAACTTACACACCTCGCTCGCCCGTTTTGCCGGATGTGCGCCAGAGCGCGTCACGGGCACGAACCCGGATATCGCCCCCCCCCCCCCCCCCCACCTAGCGCGCTCGTAGGATGGGCGGCAAAGAGGTAGTTTATTAAAATGAATGGCCGTATCGATCAGCTCGGGCCGTATTGTTACATTGTGTGTTGAGCTATGCGGCACGCACGCATTGTTTGGTATATATAGGCCTATCAATATCATACACTCGCTTCGGTCATTCGCCATGCAAGGGTATTCGTGTGATGCGCGATGTGTTTACCTTGTACATCGCGTTTAGTGCGGTTTACATTTGTTTTCATAACTAAATATTCACATGAAACTAAACTTTGAACTAGAACCATCGTCAAAGCTTTAAACAGTTTGAAAAATATTTTATATCAAAATACACACATTATAATGACGTTACGAAGTTATTACCGAAATCAGTTCGGTTTTTAGACCCCAAGCAATATTTTAACTGACCCCCCCTCCCCCACCCTACGACCAACATCATTACATTTTGAATGTATAAACACAAATAAAACAAAGAGTGACTCGGCTGGCATCAAAGGATTAAATATCTATTCTACTCTAATTCCACATGGTAATATCACCATGTATAGTGAAGTCTGTGTAACAAACGCCATGTAGAGCGGTTTGATATTACATCCCCTATGTCTCTCTCACTCGCTCTCTCTTTGTGTGTCTCTGGCTGTCTGTCGTTCTCTCACACACTCTCACACAAACATATTATAGTCGAGAGTTATATTATTGTTGACGTATTCAGTAATTTTAATGTTCTCTCTGTTGTGCATAAAATAAGCTCTTGTGTAACATTATAATAATATACAGTTGCAACATAGATTGACAGGGGTAAACAATAGATGATGCTACGAATTATACAAAACTAATATTTATACGTTTATGTATCAAGAACAAAACAACTTAGCAAATACGTCTCGTTAACTTCAGAGGTTTTTTGACCACTTCTGTTTTGGGCAGTGCAGTGTGATGGGCTGACTGAGACAGCTTAGTCGAACTCATCTTCTATTACCGCGTTATGTCGTCAGATATAGGTTAGAAAGAAGGTTGCAAGAAGAAAACAGTGAGATTTTTCTTATCATATACCTTCGGACTAATATCTATACTTGCGACAGTAAATACACGAGAAATAATAACATTCAACAGAATCAAATATGCATTGCAATGATTATATTCTACTTGTTTATCAAATCGATTTGTTAAAATGTATTCAGTTTACTAAAAAATTATTAACTTTATCATTTTACTCTAAAAACCTAAGAAAAATTGTCCGTTGTTAAGGTTCTTTCTACAACTATTAAGTTTAACGGTAAAGTAGCATTGAGAAAGTTGTCTTCTTTATTGGGGTAACTATACAACCTAACAGAGATTGGAACTAAAAAGATACATATTCGCAACCAACTTGAACCTGCACGGCTAACTTTTCTCTAATACCGAGCCCGAACTTTCCAACCTGCGTCTGTGGAAAGCAATCAGGTGGGTCGATGAGGGGGTGGGTGGGGGGGGGGGAGGGGGTAGACGGCTACAAAGGCGGCGGAATGTTAAGTAGGCCACCGCTGGTAGCCGGAGAAGCGGACACATATATTCGACGAGTAGGTTTTGTTATGCCGCATGCGACGAGGCAGGTTAGCCCGGGGCTATGTGTGTATATCTATATATAACGTTATCCTGGCGGGGCCATTTTGAATGAGACTTGCACACACACAAACTGGTTTGACTTTTAAATACGTATACACATCTGCGATAATGTAATATTTGTTCTTCTGTGTTTACTTGTATAGAAAATCCGTAATCTGTACCAAAAAATCTATACTTGGGGCTAGTATGAAAATGCTTAGGTAATTTTATATTCGTCGAATATCTTTTTTCCACGTTTCACTTTGACAACTATAACAACTAAATGACAAATGTTCAGTATTACAATGTCTCATGTTACTACTTAGTTGATGAATAGATTGCTTTCACAATAGAAATTAACCTCTGAAATCCACCAAACAGTTTCTTTGCCGCCAATAACTTTCTTATGAATTGTTGATTGATACCGCAATTGATGAGTTTTTACAATTGCAACAATATAAATATGATGTGGAATTATGGAATGTGGTTATCCATTTGACAAAAGCGTCTTATAGTTAGTTGTGATAGAAATACCGAGTCAGCAAGAGAACTACTGTATAATATATCGGACCTAGACCGGCGCCTCCACCAAAGACTTGACTAATCGACCCCGATGAGAGTTGAATACCTCTTTATCGACCGAACCAAAGGCTCATTCATTGTGATTGTGTGTGTTATGCCGGTTTCCAAAGCAGAAGACCCAGGGTTCGATTCCTGGCTCGGAATAGAGCTTTTTATTTATGGAAATTGATTTAAACAAAAATGTGTTACTGCATACATGCAAATTGTGACTTTAGAGTCATCTAAGCAACGAAGCACATAATAAACTGTATAATGTGCCGCATTGAAAATCATTTCTTCTCATTGAGTGAGTATAAACAATCAGGCTGTGTCTATAATCGACCTTTTATGCTACTTGGTCTGCTTTGACAACTAACACAACAATTACCAATAGTTTTAATTATTTGTTACTAATTGTTAGGTTAGTCTGCGAAGTAAGCGAAACAGGCCAAAACAGAGATTTCAGATTTTGTTAAGACCTATTTAAGAAAATTAGTATTATTACTTCTAGCGAGACGATGTCCAAGATGTGTTGTTTGCTCTCGTATTTTATTACAATGAATGTTGTATCCCGAGTTATTTGTCGTCTTTGCGAGAATCACGCCATCGTGGCCACATCACAGTTCGTGCCCTGTTTACCGCTGGTGCAACAGTAATTAGTTAGCTGTGTGACGTAGAGACCTCCTGATTGGTTGGCTGGTCTTGTGACGTGTCGTGTCAGAGGTGACTAGCTTCAATTAATATTTAGAGCGAAGCACGGCGGTAAATTATTCTCAACAACTTGTGAACAACGGGGCTATGCGCTACTGAATTACTCGAAAACATGCTCTACTGAATTACTTAGAAACATGCTCGAATGAATAACTTGAAAACAAACTCATTACAGTTCATTGAACAGTTCGTGAATGGTTACACTGGACAATGATAAAATGTGGGTAGTATTCACGTGACTTTACAAGGGCCATTAATGGAGGGTACAGTGTGTGTTGACATTTGAACTCTCAATAGAAGAACTTTATCACTTATATATCCCCAATCAAAGTTTACATAAACGATTATTTGTTCCATTATAAACTGCAAAGAAAGAGTTTATGTTGGGTTTAACACAAATTGCAAATTTATGCTGGAGAACAGAACTTCAACAGTACGCCATCTCGAACACTACAACAATGAACAAATAAACCTGCCGTTTTGGCGCACAATGTGCACCTGCCACGCACATTTAGTGAATGTAATGTGATACATTTGACATGTTTATATATTTTCCCCCAGTTTGTTTACTCGAAATCATTAAATTATTATTGTTGACAATGATTTCCAAAAAGTGTTGATGAAGCTTTTTGGTTAAATGTCTCATATTTTGGCAACGATGTTAATCGAGATGATGTGACATAACATCCGTGTCCTAGCCGGGACTCAAACCTGGAACCTAACAGCCACCAGACAAACGCCTAAAGGCTGCGCCCATAATGCCCGCTTCAATATTCATTCGACTAAACTGTGAGCATGTCTCTCCCAACTTTATTGCAAAGTGTCATGGCCACCAGATGACATTGTTGGAATGACAGCGGGGGTCCAGTAGTTTACACAGCAGACAGATTAATACGGTACGTACACAAACTAACTAATGTAAACACGGTTTTGACATGGTATTAATGTTTATTAAAATATTAAAGTGAGATTTACAATCTAGTGGAATTATCGTAAAAGAACAATGAAGTAATTTTCTTCAAAGGTTGATTTATTTATATTTGAAACAGGGCCGTAGTCCTACTAGTGAAAATTGAATATATGATGATTGAAGAATGATGATGAGAAAAATAGGAGGGGAAATCGGTACCGGCACGTAGTCTACTCTCGCCGAAATGTACCAAGGGGACCATCGGCTTTACGTCTCATCCGGCAGGACAGTGTAACTTTGATTAGTGATAATTGGTTTCTCGATTAACCTGAACTTAAGAGCAGTTGATCAGTAAACGAAGCTGCTACACAACGTGCGAACCCTCCACTCTGCTCTAGAGACGATATTTTGAAGAAAAATTATCGCCCTCTCTCCTCCTGACCTAGCGCCATGTTGCTTTACTTCGGTGTTCGTATGGGAACCGGCTAGCCGTTGGGTGAATGGCTTTTTCATTCCCTCCAAATATTTTGGAGATAACTATGTATTCTGGTGGCAACAAAGTGAACTAGGGAATAGGTGATGTTTACCCGTAAATATTTGAATATTTGAGTTGTTTATACTACAATGGTGCACACAGAGATTATACGCTTTTAGTACCTGACGTTCTTTCACATGTGCTTGGTTAAATTTATCAGAGAGTAAATATTCCGGTAAAGTTTCGAATAACGGTATTTCCAACACCCACAAAGTAATTTATCAATGTAATTCGAAACTGTGTTACAACAAACATTGTATCCCCGCTGTGCTCTGCTATGATGGATGGAGTTGGGTGTACATCGGTGTATTGAACCCAATATATTACACACCCAATATATTACGTAGAAAGCACGATTATAACGGGGTTTTCATTACAAAGAACTCGAACAAATTTATCGAGTTGAAATTATTTCTAAAAAAACTTTTTTATTATTTATTTATTATTGAGCTTTACCAATTCAACATTCCATTCCCTTTTAAATAATCTATTGTTTGACATTTTAAACTGCGATTGACAAGTGAGTCTCGCTGCTTTCCACTCCCACTCAGTGTGTACTCAATCATACGATAGTAAAAGCTTTTGAAAGCATCACTGGTTACGGCATCAAAGAACTTCATTCAATTCAAATGAAATCAATTCAAAGTTGTTTGCAAATCGTGCTTTCTCGCAGAGCTGTCAAAACCGTGTCTAGCTTTATCGTGAGCGCGTTTGAGAGAGATTCAAGTCTGAGTTTGCTATACTGAAATTGATAAAAATCTTTACAAAATTTAGTTCATGACCTGACGTGATTGTTAGTTTGCGTGGTAATTTCTTTGCGCGTTTAATTGAAGCAGCAGGAGAAACATTTTTCGTTTTAGTTTATAATCTTTCATCTTTTATTAAATCGCGTTTTAACTTTCTTTTTTCTTTTTTTACCTTTTTTTAGTTGGAAAATGTTAACGTTTTAATTGCGTGTTGGGAAGCTAACGGAATGTTTTGGATGCTCTGAAAGAACGACTGATTACAGATTGAAATGGTGAAAGAGGGAGTGAACAGAATGAGTAATTCTTCATTACCGTTGAAGCGTCCTTTTATTATTAATAACTTTTCCGTTTTAAAAGTTGTAACATTTAATTAATTTGTAATTTATTTAATATTTTAATAAAATGATATTTTCTGCTGGTGGATAGCACCATAAACTCTATTTATTAAGAGGAAGGACTACTAGCCAATATTAAAACCAGCGAAATTAACGTATTTTCGTCATATCTTTATAACGCCACACAATATCAAAACAGTGACCCCTACGCACATTGTGGATTCGTGAGAGCTCAATACCAAATGAAAAAGATTTATTAGTTTGCAGTAATTATAATTATTATTTGTAATTTAACTAATTTACAAGTTAATTAGAAATAACAACTATAATTACTACAATCTACGAAATCTTTCCATTTGGTATTGAGCTCTCACGAATCCACAATGTGCGTAGGTGTCACTGTTTTGATATTGTGTGGCGTTATTGAGATATGACGAAAATACGTTAATTTCGCGGGTTTTAATATTGGCTAGTAGTCCTTCCTCTTAAGGACATGGGCACGTATTTCCCCGTAGCGTCTACGCAGTCCCAGCAGGCATCACGGCTTATTAGACCCCCAGCCACGCAGCTGTCGGGACAAGAGACATTTAACTTTGATGGCTCTCCTGGCGGCTCGGCGTGACACTATTAATAGACTCGAGCCCGTAATAACGCCCGCCTACCTTCACAGAATCGTAGACTAAACTCAATCATCTCATATTTACGGTGTTCTACTTTGAGAAACTTTTCCATTTAAACCTGACAGTCTTTGTTGCGAACAAATAAATCATTTCATGTGTTCAAATGCATTGTAAACTTTGCAAATAAATGTCTCGTTATAGCTACCCACACAACTGGGGAAACTTTTTAGTAGGGGGGGGGGGGGGGGAGAGAAGGGGATAGGCACAACACAATTAGCTTTTTAGCGCAGAGCTAAAAAAAAACAAAAACGATGGCCGAGAATTTCATATTATGCAACATTATAATATGGGACATTTTCAATAAATCGCAGCCATAGGACCAAATTCACCAAACTTTTTAATATCCGATTTAATATCTGGGATAGGTTAAACTATGGTTTCAACAAACAATTCATACGAAATACTATGCACGGTATCTTCCAACGGCCGTTATATTTGTTAGGAGAAAATCTCCTATTTATACGGCTGGACTTATCTCGAGACTAATGTTCAGTGAAACCAGGCAATAATCCGTTATTTACGTCATCGTTATGACTGTATACAAAACGAAATATCTTTCGTGTCTTGGAATTTGTGACACTTGTCTGATTTATTCAGTCGGCTGCGCGTACAGTAATATAACACAAGAAGGTCAACTTGTAAATCAACTGTGTACCGAGAATAAAGTATACAACCACCAAAGTCAGGTAACTGTTGTGTATATATTCACAGCCGCGGCGACAGATCGCGTGTATCGTGCATATAAGAGTCACGCGTTAACACTACGTGTTGCCGTGCGTGTTGCGTTCTTAGAGATTGCAGAGGTGTGACGTCAATGAAGGTCACGTGTCCCCCTATGACGTCATAACAATATAGTTATATCTCCCTCCATTCCCTCATTCAAAGCCAGTTTGACAGTTTTTCTCATTTCTGGGCCATTTTATTACTTTTACAAATTCTCATCCCAACACAATGTGCTATAGACTCTTTGGTTTATTTTTAGCCTGCTCTTTATTTCTTATTTATTTCTGCCTATGTAGGTACAGTAATTTACATATTTGTACCGTGTATAAATCGAAGGAATCAAGATATACAATACATTAATAATACGTGACGTGGATAATATGGCAACGTTTTGACGGCACAGAAGGGTTTGCATGAGCTGGCTATAACCCAGCGCCGACAGTAGAAATACAGATTTTATTTGTTAAAATTGTCAAAGAAATATTCAATTCCCTGAGGAACGTCGTATCCCGCTTCTCAACACACTGGGACAAGAATTCTGTTGACAGAGTTTGTCTGAGTTTTGAATGTTATTCATGGGATTTCGTACAATAGAACCTTCAGTGCTTTCCCAGCACTCGACTCTGTCAAGAAGCTATTTGGACGGAACTTATTAAAGAGGTATTCAGGCAAAAATCATTTATTTACTCCCATCCTTGACGAATACATAAGTGTAAAAATGTTTCTTCTTCAAAGAGGAAGAAGGAAAAAAATGAATGAAATCGTATATTTTGGGCTAGTTGCCCAACAATTACTTTTTTCTATGGGAATTAGCATGTGCGTGATTTTCACCCCTTGAGCAACAAGACAACAAGACCTTTTGTCGTATGTCGTTTTCTGATAATGGTAAAGTGCATAGTCGTTCCTCACATGCTCATCAATTCAGCCTTTGCTCAGACTCGCTCAACCACCAATCACAGAGCAGTTCACATGGCAATGCTTGTTGTGCGATTCTGAGGAAAGACTGAGTTAAGGAGCACGTGAGGAACGACTATGCATTTGACCTTGTGTTTTATATATCCTTGCCTATCCTAACTGCGATTTCTTTCATTGTTTTTGCCTGACAACACCATTAAATGCTCCGCTCCTACACATACTTTACATTGATTAAACAGCAGTATGTTGTTAACCGTATTATCAACAGTATTTGTGAGTTTACTATTATGTTCAATGCAGAAAGGTCTCTAATAAACACGCCTTGTTTCAGTTACGTCAGAGTCGGTAACTTGGAGCGACTGCAACGCGGCTGTTGGCGACAACACGCAACGAAGCGGTGAACGAGCAGGTAAGACAACGTACATACACTCTCAGTATTGTGGTATTTGTGAAAAGTGCGTCTTTTCGGCGAAAGTTTTAATTAATTTTGAATTAATTACAAATCCAACTATTATTTTTTTGTCGATTATATATAATTTTTATAATTATAACTCGCACTCGCACACGCACACGCACACGCACACGCACACGCACACGCACACGCAAGCTTAACCCGGCACCTCCACCAAAACCCACAGAAATCTAAAACACGTTGTCGATCGAAAAGTCTTAGGTTGGAATTCATAGTCGGCCCCTACACCTAGGGGCACCCATTGTTGCTATGGATTTGTTTTGTTTATGAGAAATAACATGGAAACAACTGTTACCTTGGTAACAATGGGCGCCCCTAGGTGTAGGGGCCGACTATGAACTCCAACCTTAATGTCTGGCTGGCACAAGTTGGCAACACCGAGAAAGTCTAGAACGATCGAGGTCTTTCTGTGACCTGCCCGGATATCATTAAAACAACATTAAATATTAATCAAACGGAAGGAAAACGTATCACTTATTTGACTGTAATGCGCTTCGAAGTTTGGAGGTGAACTCCAATATTTCCATAACTCCCCCACCCCCGCCCCCCCTCCCCCGCGTGCTGTGAATACTTGACTGTATGGGAGCTATAATAACACACAGGCCTACGATAGCTATCTTTAGTCATTTCAATGTTCGCCCAATTTACCCCGGGCCAGGCCGACGTTTGTGCAAACACTCATATAATTACTGTTGTACTGGAAATAAAGCATTAGACAAGTTGAAATTAGTAAAGTTTAATACTGTATGGTTATTACAAAATATTGTTAATGATATAGAATTAACTAGGAAAACGGCACTGGTAAATATTGTACAGATCATAGGCTAGTAAGGGTAGCATGTCACATTTAACGATATCGACAAGCCATCTCACATTTCTCTCTTAGAATGAACTCTTACTTACAAACAAAGAACATGACATGTAACTATTCCTGTGTAACGTTTGGCTAAGAGTATAATGAACATTTCTTCATGTACTTCCGACAAACACTATTTGCCTTGGTTATTAATTGTTTTGAAGTGAGTTATTTTCTGCGCAGGCTTACTGCGAAATAATCGCCATCTATTCTTTTTGCGTTAATTCAGATAGTAATTGTAACAACATGCAATATTTATAGTATTATTATTTATTTATCCCAGTACAGTTTAAACACTGCAATCCGTTATCTGTGGTTTAAATAAACTTAAACTAAATAGAATATAATAAAAAACATATAACAGTGATCTAATACAAAATATCCCCCACTAAAAAACAGTTCGCTTGTATCTGATTAGGTAGACAATAAATACAAATTTATTTTTGTTTATTTTACCGTGGAAAGATAAAGAGAACAATTAGAACATCCCATTTAAACTATAGAGAGATGTCTTGGCAAATGTAATAGTTATCATTATAATTTATAAAGATCCAAATCAAATCCCATAATTGTTACTTATATCAATGTACATCCGTTAAAGTACCCCCTCCCCCCCCCCCCCTCCCAGTACATATACAGCACGACTTCGTTCCCAAAGTATGCTATACAACCATGAGCGAGTTATTTCCATTGGGTGATTTGTATCTTTACAGAATAGGAATTTATGGTGTAATGAATTAATTATCCGTGCAATATTACACCGTTAAAATGCGGTCCAAACGACAGGCAACATTATTAACAAGCTACACATGGCGATGTGCGCTGTAAGGAAAATTTATGTACAGATGAACGAACCGATTATTCAGTATATCGTTTAATTACACAGTTAACAACGAGGCCATGCATGTACAGAAATAGAAACAATGACGTATTAACTTGGAGCTAAATTAATCATAATTATTTTAGGCCAGAGCTAAGGGTGCACGCAAATAAATAAATATACATTTGTTTTTATTTTCTATTAAATTGGTTGCAAAAACGAATTTTTAGTGTGAACCATTACTATGACGGCTTCAAATTCACCGTTTGTATACAATATTATATAGATAGTTTTAAGACATTGCCACATGTTAAAACAAGTAAATGAGACGTTAAGCCCAAAAATCTATCCATCTTAAAACAAGTAAATAATAAGTTAAAA
This sequence comes from Isoperla grammatica, assembly GCA_945910005.1. NCBI lineage: Eukaryota > Metazoa > Arthropoda > Insecta > Plecoptera > Perlodidae > Isoperla > Isoperla grammatica. The sequence goes on from OX246743.1 coordinate 24,669,574, forward strand.
TAATAAAATATAAAAAATAGCCATTTTTTCAGCAAGAATGTACACTAGCTATTAGCTAAGGAAATTGCAACACATATTATCGAGTGAGCTAATGACAGTTTAATCGGTTATACCGTCAGAAGATTCAACCATATGATTTTGGTTCGTAAAGACTTTACAGAACATTTTTTCTAAAACATTTTGTCAATATTTTCCATATTTTATATAAAATGTGAAGCCTCATGGAAATAATATCAATGCTCCGATTACAAATTTCTCTTGGCACGAAGACTTCCGCAAATATTGTTGTGTCAGCCTTTTGAGACAAGAGTCTAGTTTGTAAATGGAAAACATAACCTTTACTTTATTTTATATACGCCCTCCAGCGAGAGACTCCAGTTTCGTCTCGCTTCACAACCCGCGCGCCTCAAAGCAAAGGAAGTGACGTCATTAAATCACCCTGTAGCCGTGTTTTCTCAGCACAGCCGCGGCGATGACTTCCGGTGGAGAAACCACGAGTACGCGCCGTGCACAGCATCCGAGTTGTGAACTATAGAAGGCTGTGGGAAGATAACATGTAACTACCGTCCTTGATGTGATATGAATAACGTTAGTGTGTTGCTCGACCCAAGTCAAAAACGCGTGAAATTATTCTTTTGTTTTTGTTTATGACTGTACGTTCACTTAGCCTGCGGGACACCCGATTTCGTATGTTAAAATCGCTTAAAACTGTGTTTAAAAAATTGTACCAAATGAAAATCAAAATAATGTAATCCTGTTGGGAATTTAGTGCCACTTTCGAGCCATGGTATTGTGAGGATCACTGAGTTTCAAATTAACTTACCCGATGTCCCCACACAAAAAATGCTAAAATATACTTTTCCCTTTTGTTTGTGTATGGCTATATTGAATTTGCACTTGTGGAATTTGTATTCTGTTGCAAATAAAGGCCTAATAATACCATTTTGATTAGATCACCAATCGTAGTTTTACAGTGCACTTGAAATATATCTTTAGTTTTAAAACCGTTTGAGAGACCGATCGGTAAGAACGAATTTACGAATGGGAATATTATGCCCCAATGGTCTCCCGCTCCCTTGAAATTTGCGGAAATTCGTACCTGTCGCGCTGTGTCCCGCCTGCCCACCTGCCAGTCCAGCCACCTCTCACCTCCTCCCGGGGTGGGGGGCCACAGGTTGGGTTTTTTGAAGGTTCAAACTCTTTGTATATACATTTTTGGGCCATGGTATTGTAGGGATGACTCACTTTCAAATTAGCTTACCCGATGTCCTCATAAAAAAATGCTAAAAATATACTTTTCCCCGTTGCTTGTGTATGTCGATATTGAATTTGCACTAGTGGAATTTGTATTCTGTTGCAAAATAGATGCCTAATAATACAATTTAGATTAAATCCCCAATCGTAGTTTTATACAGCCTCTTCAAACATATCTTTAGTTTTAAAATCGTTGGAGAGCCCGATTGGTAAGAACGATTCTACGAATGGGAATATTGTGCCAATGGTCTTCCGCTCCCTTGAGATTTGCGGTAAAAGGCAGAAATTGGTACCTGTCCGCTTCAGAACGTCCAGAAGTCCGCTTTAGAACGCGTAACACAATCTTAGTCATAAAAAAGATATTTCGTTACATACCAGACCATTTCGTTCGAGCAACTTCACAAGCACGCGACACTATTAACATCGTACCTCATTGATTATTCCATCATCAGATGTTAAATATAACCAGGTTTCGATCTGTGAACTTTATTCTGAAGTGGAAACAGAACTCGAAGAATACTTACTTTGAGCAAGAAAATCGTGCTCTGTAATTTCGTGTCCGTCGCGTGAATTTACTGGGTCCTACCTTGGCTGTGATTTTATTCTACGTTATTCCAGGAACTGGTGTCGTGATGTTTGCAGAGCTAGATCTCTTTGTGATACTAGAATAGAATGCCAGTGCGATAATATGTTACGCTTTCTGAATAGGAAATGTTGGAGCAGAATATGATGGTGGGAGTGAGAATAGTATTTGCGATGAGTTTGGTCTGCAACTATAGAGACAAAGTCCCGTTGGTAAAGTATCTTAATGGGAATGGGAAGCTCGTAATATTAAACCATGCAACTAACTGGATTGTATTGCTAGAACGATTCAAGATATTGAAGAATGCATTCATCCCGCGAATCGGTTTTATATCAGCAAAACAATGGGTTTTAGAACAATCAAGAATTCAATTGTTTCTATTTTTACTTTATTTTAATTTTTTACACAAGGATTGACTACCAACCCACTAAAAGTTACTAAAAACTACGTATTATAATAATTATAAAAAAATATTTAAAAACCTATAACAATGGAACAAAGACCCAAGAATAATGAAAATATATACAAAATTTAAAACAAATTTACAAAGATATTAAAGTATTATGAAATAAAGTTACAAATATGTTTAAGAAAATAAAATATTAAATGAGAAAAGAGTTTTTTTAAAGTGTGTCGTTAGAGAAGCGTAAGAAACGTTCAATGAGTCTGTGTGCACCTTCAACTGAAGCGGCACAAGATGGCGGCACAAGATGGCGGCGGCACAAGATGGCGGCACAAGATGGCGGCGCCACAAGATGGCGGAACAAGATGGCTACCGTAGAGTCACGCAGGTTGTGACGTCATCCGACCGTGATGGAGCGCCGGCGTGAATCCCCCCCTGTGTTTGTCTTAATTACCCCGTAGCAGCGTTTTGTCCACCGATATGCAACAAGTTAACCGAGTGCATTGGTTCTCTCTCTCTTTCAACTACTGTGTTTGTTTTCATAAGCTGCTCTCAAAGCTTTCTCAACTCGAGGTCACGTGGTTTCTACTTCTAATCTAATTTCCACCCTGCGCATTTCGCCCGTCCTACACAGACGAGTAACATTACTCAACGAGCGGGGTTTTGTCGTTGTTTCTGTTATTTCATTATTATTTTCTCGTTACTCCTGTCTCCTTTGTATTTATTATTAGATTATACCGCAGTAAAATGAATTCCTTATTAGACAGACCCACGATGAAACTACTCGATAGCACGCGAGCTTGACCTAGTATGCAAAGCACGTAGGGATCTCAGTATAGTCCCGTACAACCCAAGGGCTAGATTTTAATTTCGGACACAGAATATTATGCCTCTTTGTTTCACCTAGGATTATAAAGGTAAACGAAAGCCATTCCCATTCATAGTCTTTGGGTTTCAGTTGGATTAGCCGCTTGATCTCGTAGTTGCATTTTGACCACACCCAAGCGTATATGTGGTCGTATTGCGTGTGTGAGGGGGATGGGAAGGGGGGGGGGGGGAGAGGGATAGAAAGAAAAGTTGTTAGCAGAATTGCTTTTTTTTTGCGACAACATTCAGATCGTGAGTTTTGTTTCAGTAAGCTGCTATTTTTCAGTTTTGCTCAATTTCTATCGTGGTTTATTGGTTTGTGTAACATATGTTATAGGTACCTAAATTATTTTACATTTGAGGTTGTTGTAGAAACTTATGTATCATGTTGGTATTCTTGTTCTTTCAAACAGTTACAAAGTTTACAGCATTATTTTTTCTACGTCATCTACTAATCATCCACTTACTGTCTTATTTAGCTCAAAACGTAAAAATTAAGCTCTCTCAAATTTCCAACGAAAACTAGAAGAGATCAACAGTTAAACTAAAATGAATCAAAGTGCGCATTATTCCTGTCTGTCATCTCATTCGTCGTACGGGTACGAGCCAATCCTAATGACGCATTATTCCTGTCTTCGTACGAACCAATCCGAGTGACGCATTATTCCTGCCTGTTCCATATTCCACAGTACGAACCAATCATAATAACGCCTGTATTCCCGCCCATGACGTCATAGCACGAAAATGACATCATTAAATGCAGGAGCCAATCCGAGCGACGCATTATTCCTGTCTGTAACATATTCCACAGTACGAACCAATCATAATGCGCCCGTATTCCCGCCCATGACGTCATAGCACGAAAATGACATCATTAGTTGTAGGAGCCAATCTGAGCGACGCATTATTCCTGCCTGTTACATATTCCACAGTACGAACCAATCATAATAGCGCCCAGGGCCGTCTTAACATGTCTTTTGCACATAGGCCCGACCACAAATGCCGCCCCTCCCCCCCCCCCCCCAACACTCAACGGCAACAATAACAACTACACCATTACAAACTTGTATACGATGATGGGCAATAAGAAGAACACATTTTTATTTATTTATGCTATACATATTTGTCACTCACCAGTCTCCATCGCCGAGACTGCAATCTCACAAAGGTTTCATCCTGAATTTGTTTCTGGCAAATCGTTCAATTACTGTGTACTGTGTCAAAGCATATTGTCTTTGTTAGCTCACATTCAATGACAGCACTGATAAGGCGACTAGTCTCTCGTTTCCCTTTGGCGCTAAGTTCGACATGTTACAATAACGAACGTGACAAAATTGAAAATTGTTAATATAGTTAATTGTACTTCACTTCACTCACTGTCATACTATTAAGTCACATTAACACACGTGATAAAGAGTTACAGAAAAACTTACATTTTATAGCACACGCGTACCTAGTAGCATACATCAGTTTAGCACATGAATAATCACTACAAAAGTGCAGAAAATCGAACCTTCCCATACGAAGTTGAAAACTTGACTGATTTCAAAACGCCAGAAGAAGCATTTTGTTTACAGATTTACTTGCGGGATAGTGCATTGTGGTTTGATGTGGCACAGACTCAGAAATACTTTGTTGGACTGAACGCTTTTGTAATTTGTAACATCTCAAGATGAAAGCATGTTTTGGCTAATAAGTCTCCCCATGCTGCTACAAAGAACACTACAATACTTTTCAAAATGAATAGCTAAATTCTAGGAAAGGTCAGCAAAAACTCCATTCGGCTTATTATTCCACCTGCCATTTCTAAACACTACCCCTTCCCCATTGTCACCCAACTCTCTTATCCGAATTATACTCGTCAACCATAAACAGGGCATAGAAATATACGTCATTTTTCGTGAACGCTCAGGTAAGAAAAAAAATATAAGAAATTGAGATATTGGCTATGACATTTTGTGTTCGAAACAAGTAAAATATAAAGGATTTTGAATTCTTGAATATCAATCCATTGATTGATAACATACAAATTTCCAATAAATTTGCCGCCCCTGGAAAGTGCCGCCCTAGGCCCGGGCCTCGTGTGCCTATGGAGTAAGATGGGCCTGATAGCGCCCGTATTCCCGTCTATGAAGTCTTAGCACGAAAATGTAAAAGCCAAGGAAGAACATTTCCCTAAAACGTAATCTCTAAAAGGTTTATCTTCTCGTAAAACCGTTTTTAAGATCTTTGACGGGACATAAAGTATAGGTGGATGCACGCCAACATTAAATCGTGCGCATGCAAGACAGACAGACATACAGACAGACAGACAGACAGACAGACAGACAGACAGACAGACAGACAGACAGACAGACAGACAGACAGACAGACAGCGAGGATCTTCTCGTGACTACTTTGTCTGATAATATTCCGCCGGTGTCCGCATCAAGTTGCAGGTCGATGTATTATATCCCGGCGCTCCCGGGGGGATAATGAAAGGTTATGAGTAAGCTGCTATTATCATAATGAACGGCTCGTATTCTACTCAACGTGCAATCAATTATCAGAGCCCGTTGCTTTAATACCATCGCGATAGGGAACAAAAGAACAACTATCGGGTCGTTGCTCGTTATCTATCTACGTTAACGTTATCGACGCGTTGTTTCGCGCGGCGAGGGTTTATGCAGGGTTGTGTTTACCTTGAACGCAATCTGTGACGTCACGGCCTTGATCGCGTGGCGGGGACTCCCCCCGGTAATGACGTCGGTTCATTGTGTCGTGACGTCAGAGCTTTCCCCCCCACAGCTCTATTTCTGGCTGCGTGCTGGTGTGTTCGTTGACGGGTTGGGGTATTTCGTATTAAATAGGAGTTAGCTTTCGTGATCACTGTCTTCTCTTTCGTGGGAGCAATCATCAGCTTTAGGCTATGTGGAAAGATTTTAAACTAGTATTTAAAAGAAAATAGAATTGAATAAGACCTAACTATAGTTACTTGTTTTCAAGAAAAAGGTATTCTATTTATTTGAATAGGTTATACTTATTTTTATAACAAATTTTTATTATTTTATGGTTCCTTTTGTCATGGTTATAAAATGTATTATTGTAATTATTATTATTATGACCATTAAGGTTAAGTATATCCAAATTATAGTTTTAACTCAAAAAAGAAAAACATGTATTTTAATGTACCGAGATTTCATGCTTTTTGGAAAGCAACCGCGAATACCTCATTTCATATTTTTAGAAAATTGTAACTAAAACAAATGTAATTTTTATGTTCGTTTACGGTAAATAATTACTTCACTTTTGTAACCAGCTCTGTAAATAGCAGACACAAATGAATTCAAACTTTCTACCCACCTATTTTTTATATTATTCCACATGAAAACACGTCTGTATTTACCCGCAGGCATTCGTTTGTGAATGTCAAATGAATTCGGTTCATTAGTTGAACCACGGGCACAATTTGCAGATTACATAATTACATTTTTTATTTTATAATTGATAATGCTGGTAAAGTAGGATGTCCCGAGGTAATGGTTGGAGGGGTGGAGGTTAGTGGTTTGGTTGTCAACCATTATACGGTACTAGTTGGTGCAGGAACCTTCGCCCTTGGTGTCGTTGGGGGGGGGGGGGGGGGGGAGGTTTTACTCGTATTATTTGAAAATCACGACGAATTAACTGTTTTCTAGTCATCCTTAATTGTTTTACAGCTTTCCTGGGATTCTACTAAAAAAGATTAAATTTCCGCGGTAAAAATATGAAAGTAATCATTCACTTAAATAAATACTCCATTTAATTTACAATTTTAAGTACTTACTATAGTAAGCTGGATCTTACCTCGTTCTGAAGAATAGCGGGATTCGACGTTTTCTCCGCAAATAATCTTCTTACGATCAACTTGTAATGTCCTCTCCCCAGTCTTAATGCACAAGATTGAAACTGAGCTCAGTAATCGAGAAATTGGTTAGGAAAATTGAAAATTTCGTTTTATTATTCTCAAGTATTTTCCGTCTACATTTAATCGAGATAATTGAAACGAGAAATGAGTGCGCGGCAGCTAAACGAACGTAACGTGTGCATTCAGTTTAAACTGGCTTGAATATTAAGTAGAACGCTCGTTCACGGAAGTTCAGATGACGTCACCCGTGAAAACTCTCGTGTTTTTGAACGGTTTTAATTATTCGCGTTGATTCGATTTTATTTCCGCGGTTTGTGATTCTTTTTTTCTACACTGTTATTCTTTACAGTTCTTCGTGTTTATTTAGCCCGGAGTAACAATAATAATAGATGTTTTTATCGCTGAGTAAACACTACTCAAAGCGTTCGTTAATTCAATGTGAACGCGGTCGGTTACGCCCAGAAGTTAATTAAAATGCGGGTTTTTGTCCCATTATTCTGACAACATAGCGTTCCATCGCTTTGTAAAACAATACGATACAATTAACTTGTTTATTCTTGTCTGAATGGACTGGAGCATTACAGCATGGAAAACATGGTTGGAGCGTTACTGCGTTTAAATACACAATATCGTGTTTGCTAGGTTTTGTACACTTTTTTCCGAATCAAGAAGAACGCCGGCAAATTTTGGGTTAAAAATACGGCTTATTTGTTTCTCTCTTTGAAGCCTTCAAGGCTTTAAACGTCGACCACGTTGACAGATTCCCCGACCAGCAAGAAGGGTGGATGCGTAGCTTTAAAAAACAAGCGACCTTCGATTATTTTGTCCTCGAAATAAATAAATAAACCAATCAACATATCGTATACAATTCGAGAATCGCTGAAGTTAATAATAATTTTAAGCAATGTTTTTGTTTTACAACATTTTTGAAGTAAAGCCGCGTTCGTTGAAGGCTAATTGTTTAGAGTTGCCTGTACAAGGGATGGTGAGTACTTTGTGAAGGAAAAGCATGATCAACATTTATGGTCTCTAACAATACCAACAGCTTCCTTTGAGTTGGCATTTTACCGGCGAGTATCTTGACTATGAAAATAGTATAGAACGGCCGTATCAGCTAGTAAATGTAAAGTAAAACGTACTTTTCATTGCAGGACAGTAGGCCTATAGTGAGCATGAGAGGACTGAGCGCGTGTGGCGTTACCTGTTGGCTTGTCTACGAAACTACGATGCTCTATTTCGATGAATAGTTTAACTATGGTTCATTCCACATCAAGTTGCGACGAAACGTGACCACACACTTGCCTGTCACCACCCCCCCCTTTCCCCTCCCCAACCCTTTGTAAGGAGAACCTCAAACACGGTGATAATTACTATTCGACAGTCTCACCCCCCCTTCCCCCTCTTCCCCCCCCCCTCCTCCGTCTTGTGTATCCTGAGATTATCCGCGGGGCGCGTTGATAATGACTTCATCTTACAGCTGAGAGAGAGGGGGGGGGGGGGAGAGAGAGAGAGAGAGACGCACAACGTCTAAGCGTCTCATTGCACAAGTATTTGCGACGTTCACGAACGGGAATCTTCTTCTCATTTCGAGAGCCTCCATTTCCATTTTATTGCAGGATGGATGATCCAGAATAAGCGACCATATTTCATAGCATTAATTTGCGGTTTCGTCAAACGCTTATTGTTCTATTTTGCACAAATTACGGTACAAAGTGGCATTGATGGTGTCTGATTTACATGGTAATGATATGCATAACTCATGTTTAGAGCACTAGCAGTGTATGTACATAGCGGATTATCGTTAACTGTACAAATATTCGATATTCATGACATAGCAGAGTCAACAATATCTATATTGTAATTACAGCCATTGATAGAATTGACACAAATAAATTATGATAACAATCTTCACTAATGGAGAATTTTGTGTAGCAAGTTCTCTGTCATGTACAATCTTTCCATCTCTATTATTTACTTGGTTGTGTAATGCAATATGAGAACAATTGCGCTATTAACTTGTCTTCAATGGTCACTTAAGTACTAAATACACTCGTGGTAGCATTAGTTCTCTTGGGATAACAAGTTATATGTTTACTGCTTTAGTGACCCACCCACTTAAGTACGAAGTGTTGACCAGGTCTGTTAGTTTACGAACTACTCAAAGGATTTCTATGTACTCAGAAATAGACAATATGTCATAGAAGTCTTACATTGATTGTAGCAAACATCTGGCGAGCTTTCAAGCTTCAAGAGATCTTTAAAAAAGAAGAAGAAGACTAAAGAGTAATTGAATTTCTACGTGGACATTCGGTTCGTTCTGGTTTTCACACAGAAAAGCATTGATTTTCTGTAACTGCTTTGTTCGTATTACCTAGCTTACGTGCTTGGCTTCAACTATAGACGATTGCCTAGAAGCACCACACATGCTTTTGAGACTCACAACCTCGTCATTTAAATGACATTCAATGATTTTCTAACTTTTTTCTTTTGTCCTGTATTTTATTGTGGTGTTGATTTTATGAGCTTTACGGTGTATTTTTAAGGCTCTACAGACATGATTACGGAAAATTCGACACAACATTTATTTGTTAATAACGTTTTACAAGGTATAAATCAAAAGAATACTAGTTAATATTAATTTAAATGTTTATTACTTAGTTCTGCCATTTTATCTAACAATTAACTCATTTATTAACTTTCAGTGGGTGAACGGAAGAGTAGTCAACACGTTTCTTCTACGTTTTTTGTTCTAAATTGGTAGTCAGGTATTTTATAATTGACTAATTAACTTGATCAATATTTTTAAATACCAGTCCTGCTGATGTTGAAATAAAATCCCAGTTACGCTTCTATGTTTCTACAGTTAGTGGCAAAGATATTATAATGGTTAGGTCAAGTCTTACAATGTCCCAATAACTACTTATTCGTCGAATAGCTTGTTTTCTCCATGGCAACCACCAATCAAATCCCTTGAAATCTTCCAAATAGCTTAATTCCTACAAACAAATTTCATATTAGGGGATTGTAAGACCGACTCTTGTCCTGGTGGAGGTTTTACAAACCTCATAGCCGTGAGTTCGACGAACCTTCGCCAGAGATCTTGCAAAGCGCCGCACAAATACCCGCGATAAACTCTGATGCGAGGGTGTTAAAACCAAACCACTCTAAACCTCGATCGATCCCACTCGTATTGACCAACATGTCTCCCATCACCTAAACCCAGATAAACATCAATCGTTATTACGACATCGCGACAACAACAACAACAACAACACAGCCTTGTTTACGTGCGTTGGTCCCCCGAGTCTGGTGTCGGTGCCGCATTGCAGCTGAGTGCCACCCACGTCAGACGAGAGACAATACGTCATCGGGCCGTCTTCACAATGGAGACCGTATGACGGGAAGATAGCGCTGTGTGTGATCAAACACGATTTACATACAATTCATAGTTCCCACGTGACGTCACAGCGGCCATGATTACGACACAATTGATGTAGACCTATCCTAGATCATTGGTGAATAATATTCAAATTCACTAAATAGGCATAGTTTGTAATTGAAAAAGTAGATAGAAGTAATGTAAAAATCACAAATTACCATACTACATATTTTATATATCTATATATAAAAAAAAACAGGTTGAATTTTAAAGAACTAGGGATTTCTGTGTTCTACCACCACAACAGCTTTCAATTGTTTCTCCATGTTTGATCACAAATGTGGCCGCCACGCGCAAAGATGTGACGTACGTGCAACCTATGATACTTCAGTTAAAAGAGCTTCACATTTTGTTTCTCTAATAACTGAGTTATAAGTAGTAATTTTTACAAAAAGTACAAGTACAACAATTCATTTGTGAATTAATACGTATTGTTCTTTAGATCTATTATAATTGTTTATTGCATTCGATTGACAGTAGTGAAAAGATTAGTCAAAGAGTTGTTCCATTAATAAATTCTTTAATAACAAAAAAAGCATCATTGTAAGTTAATATTGTGGAAATAATATTTTAAGTTTTGTTAAACAGAATAATTGACTGAATATTTGTTTAGTTTAGTTCATTTAAGTTGTTCAAAGTAGTTGATTAGTTGTTTGTTTAGGTCCGGTTTCACCAAACGTTTAGTCCAGAGATTAGTGGTTGTTAAGGCTGGTCCACACAGATTTTTAAGACATAATGCATAAGGTTTTAAGACGTTGTTTTAAAAACAACAATGAAAACAACGTCTTAAAACTAAAACTTTGTGTGAACGCCAGTACGTGTTTCCTATGATCCAACTTTACGACTACGCGTTAAACCTTAAAACGTATGTCTTAAAAATCTGTGTGGACCAGCCCTAATCGGAGATTTGGTTCGAACAAACATGGCGACTCGAAGAGGACATTTTGTATCTAATGTTTGCACAAGCCATAGTTATACCAATCCAAGATTATTAAGGCGGAGATAAACAATGTTTGGATGTTTCAGGCCTTTTGTGTTTAGATCTGACCATATTATTATGATGACCTTATAAGGAGGAAACACAGATTTGATTATATTTTATTGGTGGAGGTGCCGGGTTGGTTATGATATAATTTTCTATATTATTAACACAAATTAAACACAAACACACAAATTAAAATCGTATTTATAGCGGTTTCTTTATCTTCTTGAATGACTTTAATACTACATATTTTCAACAATACATTGTAAAAAGTTGTTCTATTTGTAAAAGGCACCCAGAACGTATAGCTCTACGTACACTCACGTCACGTATAATCTTGTAATTATTATTAAAATAAATAAATAAACAACTTGGACGGTTTATCATATCGCTGCGTGGGGAATAACCTACAGGCTACATTATGCATGTAATACCACAGAGTTATTTATTTATTTCCATTATACCAGGTCTGATGAAATGTTACACTGTAATTGAAGTAGTTTGTTGGTTGTTTCTAAAGTAAATTCATAAATAAATAAACGTGATGGTTATTTTGTAACAAAGTTGGGAACATTGCATGCATAATGTAGGTTAATCCCAACGAAACTAGATGATAACATGTTAAAGTTGTTGATAGTAATTATATTATAAATATAACTAAAATATTAATACATCCCTTATTAATATTGTAATTGTAATAAAGATTACTTTCGGGGGTAGGGAGTCAATAGATAAGCTTAGACCAACTTTTGGAATGACTATAGAGAGGAGCGTAAGAGATATTGGTGCAGTGGCCGTGGTAGAATAGGTGTTAGTCTGCTACACCGTAGTTCCTACGAGCCAGGTTCGAATCCTGGCTTCGGCATTCATACCTGTCTCATGCATGACGTCTTCATTACATTCAAATAAAATCAAATAAAAAATCCATTTCATTCTCATATCTAAACATAAAAACAAATTAACATAAATCGTTTACAAAACATGAGACAAAAAGCCCAATCAGCGTCATTATCATGAAAAAGTGTTCAAGTGTAAACAATGCGGCAATGTACGTCTGGTTAGAAGTATGTATGCTGTTCATGTAACTGATATTAGTGATATAGTCATGATAAAGCAATGTCGTTTTGTAGTTACTAATATTTCGTCCATAAAGTTTAATGGTAACGCAATTTTAGAATATGCATTGTGTGTTGAACGGTTATGTTATGACTGCGGTTATGACCATCGAAGTGTGTTATTCCGTTTTTTAAAATTAATGTCAATATTTCGATATCGTTTGGATTCAAATCCAACCCAGTGACACTTCATCGCAGAACCATTAACGGGTAAAATGAATTACGAAGAAGATAATTTTAGTTTATTTTTCTATAACCACATAGACCTTTTATTTATAAATAATGATTGCCAAAATGATATATGTGTTCACATAAAATCATAGTAAGTGTTTTACGTTTGCCGGTTGGCCCTACTGGCGCCGCCCACCTCTGCGATGCTACTAAGAAGCGCCTCGACGCCCCCACCCCCGACGACAGCGTCGCGACGCGTAAGGATATCGTCAGCGCTCTCAGCGTCCTCGACCTTTCGATAACTTCCAGCTCGTCTCTCAATATTTCAAACGTCAACACCGGCCGACGAAGAAAAGCATTCCGATAGATATTTCACACCTGGTCCTTGTCAGTGTCAATCCCTCTGCGACCCACGCTCTGCTTAATTCGCGTAGAAATAACGTCATGTGGTATTCCGGGCATTCATGCGCTGCGCAGAAGAACATGCAGCAGAAGAAGGAGCCTTAAACTTCGCCAAGTGGAAAAACATACTATATTTAAAAAACCTATAATTCAAATAACAGAAGTATCTACTCCCACATAAACCTATAAACATCAAGGGTAATAAAGATATCTTCATATTTTAATATGAGCCCAATGATAGGCATACAACTAACTGTGTACAAGTTTATATAATATATAATTCTGTATATAATTTAATAGGGTAGTGTAAGGGTACAGTAAGTGATTCACTGTCAAACCCTATAAGGAACGAGATCCACACAGCTTCTTCATAGATACATAGCTATTTAACAGTCAAAAAATAGCTATTATTTGGTGTTCAGAGCACTCGACGTCAATGTTGTTAGTGCCCTATAAATCGTATTTTGCCTAATCACGAGAGGTTATTAAAATGTGACGTCATGAGTGTGACGTCATCTCAAAGTAATTCCTGATGCCGTGGCTGGATGACGGATAGTGATGTTGTCGAGGGAGGGAGTTCATAAACCTCTGCCTTAACCTGTGATCGACCCGGGAACGTCTGCATTTCAACCACGACAAAAACAAGAAGAGAAAAACACGATCCGCACAAGTCAAGAGCGGCTGAGGTAGTGAGATAGTTCAAGAGTGCTTTTCAACATATCATCTATTGTATAGTGGATAGAAGGTAGAGTTTTATTACGGAGCAGTGAGTTTAGTGTGTAAGCGAGGAGAGAGAGAGAGCGAGAGAGAGAGAGAGAGAGAGAGAGAGATGCAATTGTTTGGAGACCACATAAATCATGTGTATGAGTTGGTGCAACGTACAAAAGAACTTATCTATATTCCAATATTGGATAAACTGGTGAGTTTTGTTGCTGCAAAGAAAGAGCGAGAGAAAGAGACCGAAGACAGACGGACAGACAGACAATAGTAGCTACTTTCTTCCCTCTCCTCATGATGCGCGGCCCGTTATCTTCACCGATATAAATCACGTCAAGAAGTAAAGACGCTCAAATCTGGCAGACAAACAAACGTACTCCCTCGAAGTCGTCCAATGCAAATACTCGAACCGAATCAATCGAAGCGAAAAGGAGATTCATCGTCAGTCAAACCCTCTTTCTTACACACATACTGGACGAACTGACATGACTCATTGCGTCATCATGAGCATCAGTCCGGACTAAAGGATTTACCCTTTCAAGTTAAGAACTGATGGCGCATTTTGCATGCAATTGTGCTAATCGAGACGACGAGTGAGTGGAAAAAACCGCCACATCTGATCCCAAGCCAGTAGCCAGTACCAAAAGAATAAGTTCGCTTTCATATTGTAGAATGTAGACGATGAATTAATTTTCATCTACACAAACACACTTCGACATTTTCACTTTTAGAAGATAAATATGATCGATGCTCTCAAAAGCATTAACTGTGTAAGATATAATTCTAATATTGAAACTCTTTCTATAATTTTCCTTTTATGAATTTTAGAATCACTTTTAAAATCGTGGCGTGCTTCTTCGACAAAAGCAAGCGTACAGTTATGAGAACATTGAGTAAATATTTCGTTAGATGAGTTCAAAGCAAACAAGATGCAGGAACGTTTATCCTTCCCCCTCCCACTCCCCCCCCCCCCACCCACCCACCCTCCCCCGCTACCCTTCTATCATCGCACGAGGTATTAGAATGTACGAAGCAACACGCCATCACTAATTAGTGTCTGCTTAAGCTCTCATCAGCTAATTAAGTGTTATAATTTATTTGCCATCTTTAGACGTTGTCGCTCATCATTCTATCCCTTAGAGAGAGAGAGAGAGAGAGAGAGAGAAAGAAAGATATTATAGAGCACGAAAGGGATGTCGTCCATGTAGATCTATTTTAAGACACAAAATTCCCGTCGGAATACAACTTCAAAGCTTAACTCTCTTGGAAAACGTATAAACGTGTTTCATTGTTTTCAACTTGCGTCGCGTTTCTCCGACTCAAAGGTGTTTCCTTACAAAGGAAGTCGTCTCGTTGGTAGTTTACGAAGGTGGGACACGTTTCAAAGACGTTTTATTTGTTTATTTTGCTGACAAAGACTTATCGTCGGCTTCGTTGGACTGGAAGCGTCGCCGGGAAGTGTGCAGGGAATTCTAGAGTACGAAGCGAGATGGCGAGGAAATGGCAGCATAATTGAACATAGCTTGTAATGATGGCCAATAGACAGCCGCACAGTCGAACGAAGCTTCGTTGATGATGGCCAAGAGATGGCAGCCCAGTAAACAAAGCTTACAAAGCTTGCAATGATGGCCAAGTGATAGTAACATAGTCGAACAAAGCTTTTTATAACGGCCAAGATATAGCAGCACAGTCAAACAAAGCTTGCGATGATGGTCAAGAGATAGCAGCACAGTTGAACGAAGCTTGCGATGATGGTCAAGAGATAGCAGCACAGTCGAAAAAAGCTTGCGATGGCAACGAAATAGCAGTACAGTCGCACAAAGCTTTTAATGAAGGCCAATAGATAACAGCACAGTCGGACAAAGCTTGCGTTGACGGCCAAGAGATAGCGGCACAGTCAAACAAAGCTTGTAATGATAGCCAAAAGATAGCAGCACAGTCGAACAAAGCTTCTTATAACGGTCAAAAGATAGCAGCACAGTCGAACAAAGCTTCTTATAACGGTCAAGAGATAGCAGCACAGTCAAACAAAGCTTCTTATAACGGTCAAGAGATAGCAGCACAGTCAAACAAAGCTTCTTATAACGGTCAGGAGATAGCAGCACAGTCAAACAAAGCTTCTTATAACGGCCAGGAGATAGCAGCACAGTCAAACAAAGCTTCTTATAACGGTCAAGAGATAGCTGTACGGTCAAACAAAGCTTCTTATAACGGTCAAGAGATAGCAGCACAGTCAAACAAAGCTTCTTATAACGGTCAAGAGATAGCAGCACAGTCGTACAAAGCTTTTAATGATGGCCAAGAGAATCCATGATACGTGACATAGACAGATCCTTTGTGGTCCAGTAAATTCAGTATGTGTGTAAGTAAGTAAGTTACTAAGGAAGTAAGTAAGTAAGTAAGTAAGTAAGATCTTCATTGACTGGTATTCAGGCCATGTGGTAGTTGCGTTATCACCGTGTGTAAATCCTCCTACACTAAAATGGCGATGGTCTTCAGTATAAAGACAGTACTTCATATCTCAAATAATATTCATATTGTTTCTAAAATAGCCGCATGGACGACTTCAGTTTGTGCGACATCCCACACCACCATAGATCGTTGTTATTGAGCCCTAGGGTATACGAGTCCATTGTTCACTCAGCGGGATCATGATACTGGACAGTGTTGAAAGTAACAAAACACCCAGAGGAATCCGTAGGAAAAAGTTTTAATTAATGAAAACGGTTTTGTGAAAACACTCGAGCGAGTATCATCACACCATTGATCTATCTGCAGCTCTTGAGTAAACATTTATCAAGTGACAATCGCGCTCGCAGGTTTTTTATAGAGGACGTATTCTGGCTTTTTGTCATTCGTTTCAAAAAATGTAAATTAAATTGATCCTCACGCATCCAAGCCGAAAGCTTTTTGTGGACACCGGAGTGGAGATTGAATGTATTTCTGTGCCTTGTTCGAATTTCATTTGTTAACTAATTCCAACATGACAAACTGTCAACATAAAAGCGAAAATACTTACTTGGTATCTGATATTGGTGAGTGAATATAAAACAAATAAAACAAATAATACACATTTGAGAATTTTGTAAAATAAGGTGAAAGTATAATTAATACCTTATGTTAATTAAGAATTAACTAACTAATTGTTAATCTCCGATTACGGGCCGGTATCACAATAAAATTAACAAACACAAAAGTTATTTGTAGCAAATAAGCTATTTGGAGGATTTCAAAGGTTTTGATTGGTCGTTGCCGCCATGGAGAAAACAAGCTATTCGATGAATACGTTAAAATACTGGGCCTTCGTTTCTTGGATTACTAACTATGGTTTCAATAAAGATTACAGACACAGTTGATGGCGTCTTCTATCACGCACCACGTATCTTTGGAGAAAATCTTCGATTAATAGCTAATCTCGGGCCTAAAAGTTGTTGAAACCAGACTTTTGGACATTTTTATTCTAGATACACGTGAACTGTAACCAATTCTCGTTATAAACATAATATGAAAGTCATTTGTTCAAACTTGGAGTTTCACACTCAGTTACTAGTGTAGATAGTTCCGTGTTCACTGTTGGACCCGCATAGCAACGTAGTATACACTCCAATAAAAGTAGGTTTTTGTAACTGAGTAGTTAAAAGTTGACCTACAAAGATGGCTAAAAACTTAATTAAAAGTTTTAAATTTAATTTGTGTTCCATACAAAACAAAAACTAGTAAGTTTCATCCAGGATGGAGAACTCTGGGCATCCTTTTGTTTAAGTTTTGTGCAAACTAAGAATAACTCATTGCCCGCCCCCATTCAATAGACGTTTACCTAAACTCAATTATCGAATTGAAATCCCGATAGTCAGCTATTTGAGGAGATCAAAATGTGTTGACTTGGGTAAATTACTTTGGGATTGGCAAGTTCGATTGCAGTTTTTATTTTTACCAATCAATTAATGAATTGTTATTCGAGTGGAAAGTTTTGACCATTTTGACCTTACAGTAACAAGTTGATAATTCTTAAACCTTATTTGTGCATTTTGGCAGTTCCGCCTTACCGTTTTGAAGGGTAATCATGCCTCATGCACAAAGCCACTTGCAGACGCAACTGTTGACATGCGTCCGCAAATTAATTAAACCAGATGCACAAAAGGATTTGCCGGCGCAAATATGCGCGGGAGCTCCGTAAATTTGCGGCTCAATCGACTATCCCGCAAATAGCTAAAAATTCATCAGGATTACCGAAAGTTTATCTGCACCAGCAAGTCCGCCATTTTTAATGAACGGTAAGTTTGCGTCGGCAAATCTTTGTGAATGAGGCTGTTAGTGATCTATGTATGGAGTGTATTTTTTACGACCAGACATCATTTTATACAGTTTTACGACCTGCCATGCTAACAAACTGTAATCTGTATTTCATTTCCATGCGTTGGTGGAGGTGCCGGGTAAAGTGTAACCAACATTATAAAACTATATTCCGGCCATTTATCCGTCTAACTTACCCTGAGAAAAGCATCGTTTCTGACGCTAAAACAAGTTGTAATAAGGAAATGTATGTGATATGAATCTTATAGATTTTAATGCTCTATTTAATTAATGTTATGTGATATTGCCAGAAACTATTTAATTTTGGTTAACTTTGTGTTTTGAAGAAAAATATTATACCGAATGAGATTTCCATAAAAATGTGTTCCAACATTATTACACTATTTCAATATACTTCGTATTTCTCCTTTCGTATTTTAAAACTTTCCGGGACCTTTTTTTTCCTACGAGTAGTTGAGACGAAATTGAAGTTCGGAGCACAGCCTTAACTACACACTATGTAGTCTGTAGACGATATTTCGAAAACTTTCCATTCACGGGTTTGAAAGTTGTCGACTACAAGTTACAAAGTTAGCCAGTTCTCCAGCCACTCTTCTGAATCTCAAAATAGATGTTGGGTTATCCTGTTTAATTTCTCGTCTCAGCCTTTTAAAAAACAAACGAAAAACTTTTGAAAATCTTTTAATAAAAAGTTGTACCAGTTCTTAATATTCCTTCGTCTACTTCCTGCCACCCCTTCCTCTCCCCCCAACCCCTCTTGACGATAACCTGGAGGGCAAAAATCGCACGTAAAGTTTGAAGAGCTTTCTTTCTTCTTTCTCAGCTTTCTCAAAATCCACTCTAGACAACATCGTCTCGAGTTTAGCTTATTTTCTAAAAGTTAATTCCATTCTCTTGAGCGGAAGCTGTAAAGATCTGACGTTTGATGTGGATCTCATGAATGATACAGCCCGTCATAACACACAACACAGAGACGTGCTATAAGAGGTGCCGCTCGTATATTGTTGCTCTCGAAGCCGATAAGATGGGAGGGGCTCCGCTCGGCTCTTGTCAACCGCTTCGTACGCTGCTGTTATTGTTTGATCTGGATCTCATGAATGATACAGCCCGTCATAACACACAACACAGAGATGCTATAAGAGGTGCCGCTCGTATATTGTTCCTCTCGAAGCCGATAAGATGGGAGGGGCTCCACTTGGCTCTTGTCAACCGCTTCGTACGCTGCTGTTATTGTTTGATGTGGATCTCATGAATGATACAGCCCGTCATAACACACAACACAGAGATGCTATAAGAGGTGCCGCTTGTATATTGTTCCTCTCGAAGCCGATAAGATGGGAGGGGCTCCACTCGGCTCTTGTCAACCGCTTCGTACGCTGCTGTTATTGTTTGATGTGGATCTCATGAATGATACAGCCCGTCATAACACAGAGCACAGAGATGCTATAAGAGGTGCCGCTCGTATATTGTTCCTCTCGAAGCCGATAAGATGGGAGGGGCTCCACTCGGCTCTTGTCAACCGCTGCGTATGCTGCTGTTATTGTTTGATGTGGATCTCATGAATGATACAGCCCGTCATAACACAGAGCACAGAGATGCTATAAGAGGTGCCGCTCGTATATTGTTCCTCTCGAAGCCGATAAGATGGGAGGGGCTCCACTTCGGCTCTTGTCAACCGCTGCGTACGCTGCTGTTATTGTTTGATGTGGATCTCATGAATGATACAGCCCGTCATAACACACAACACAGAGATGCTATAAGAGGTGCCGCTCATATATTGTTCCGCTCGAAGCCGATAAGATGGGAGGGCTCCACTTGGCTCTTCTCAACCGCTTCGTACGCTGCTGTTATTGTTTGATGTGGATCTCATGAATGATACAGCCCGTCATAACACATAGCACAGAGATGCTATAAGAGGTGCCGCTCGTATATTGTTCCTCTCGAAGCCGATAAGATGGGAGGGGCTCCGCTCGGCTCTTGTCAACCGCTGCGTACGCTGCTGTTATTGTTTGATGTGGATCTCATGAATGATACAGCCCGTCATAACACATAGCACAGAGATGCTATAAGAGGTGCCGCTCGTATATTGTTCCTCTCGAAGCCGATAAGATGGGAGGGGCTCCGCTCGGCTCTTGTCAACCGCTGCGTACGCTGCTGTTATTGGAACAGATGCTGTATCGAGACTCTCCAAGACTTCTCCAATAACCGACATAGGATATGTGAAGCATCTATACACACCGTTCTAAAACTGTGTTTATTTTATCTAGGAAGTAATCGTTATTTTTGTTAAGGCATTTTTAGTACCGTAGTATACACTGATTGTGTATCTTAAAACTGTATTTTGACGCTAGCCGACTAGCCTAGTGCTCTAATTCAACAATTATGATTGTTGTTATTAATTTTCACTAATTATTGCATATTCAACTAGGCGTCAAAATGCGGTCCTGATTTTTAAATGATCTTTCACTTTTCCACTGTGTTATGGTTATGTTAATATGAAATATTTTCAAATCATGATAGGAACAGTCCCCTCAGAAGGAAGTTGCAGCTGATTGGACCTCGCAAGCTAGGCTGAAACTTGAGCTAGAAGAACGTTTTGAAGAATGAACATAAAATCTGGTCTCAAATAACATTTTAACAAACGCCCTTTCATTTGAAACCCTCATTTTAAGGGCTAAGGTCTTGTAAAACGAGCTGATTGAGTCCTATTAGGAGACCAACGTTTCTTCGTTAGTGACTTTAAATTTTAATGATCATTTAAAATTCTGTTTGATATTCGATTCCTTGGGGGGAGGTGGTTGGGGGGGGGGGGGGGGGGGGAAGCTGCGCACGAGACATTATAGGGTGGAAGACTTCGTGATACAAAGCTCGGTATACAGTTCGGTCATAAAGTGTTGACCTTTCCGTCTTCAAATGAATTTCATCTTCCATTTCTTTTTTCTTGTAATCATTATTATTTATGCTTCATAATTTTAAATATAGATTTATTTGGGTACGTTTCTTTCTATTTCTCTTTACATTACATAACGTGATCGCCTAGATTTTCTATTTTATTGCGGGTGTGATCATTTATAGGTGCTTCCTTTAACTCTTAGGCTCATGTCGAATAGCTTCTTTTAACCCAGGCAACCACCAATCGAAATCTTTGAAAACCGCCAAGTAGCATATTTGTTACAAATAACATTCAATTATTTGTTAATTGAAATTCCGACCCTCACTGTAATTTATGTCCAATTGATCATAATTAGGTGTTATTTTAGATAAACTTAATACCGACCCATACTCTTCCCGGCCGGACCCCCCCTACGAGTTTGTATAACGTCTTCGTGTGATCTGATCAAACATTCAGAAGAAAAGATCCAGCGTTAGGCTGGCCTTGTATTTAAGACAAGAAAAAGTCTTTGTACCTCTTGTAGTCGAATCCAAGTCTATGATCACTGGGCTCAGTGAGTCACTTATAAAAACCAACCAAACAGTGTCTGTATTCTTTGATACAGTCACGTGACGCAAAGAGCGGCAGAAGGAGGAGGGGGGGGGGGGGTTGATCTGTATCTGTTATTCTCAAACCCCCCACGGCAGTCTCGGTCTCTTTGAAACTACCCACCAAGTCACCGGTCAAAGCTAAGCCGCAGGCTCTCCAACAGTCTTACTTGTTTTTCTGTTATTATCAGAGCAGTTAAATGTTCTTGATATTTAATTTTATTTAAAAGCATCTAAACTTTTTTATTTTATTAGACAATCCCCTAAAGACAAAAGATTTCAACTCTTTTCAATTCTCTTCTTAAATAATATATTAACTAAATCAGTTCACATCGTTCTTTAATTTAAATGTATATGTATGAATAATATGAGCCATTCTTGGGTTCAATCCGCGTTGAAAATGCTAAATCAATTAAATAAAATAACAATGATTTATAAATATTTTTTTTTTGTGTGTGTATATGTTTGTATATATATGAAGCATGACATCGGGTAGTAAAATCTGGATCCGGTTAAAACCAGCCTCGAATTCTCCAAAGTAAAATTAACATAATTTCGTTGCACGTTTATTGTTTGATAACCAGCAACTGCAGTGTGCGAGGGGTAGGACGGTCCGAGGGAGGGACGATGGTTTGGGGTATAGAAACTGACTAATGTCACACGGCTTCACTCGATCTGTGACGTCACAGAGGCTCTCGAACGCGCGACACCGTCAGTGAGTGACGTCACACGGCTTCTCAGCTCATCACTCGATCTGTGACGTCACATAGAGGGTCTCGAACGCGCGACAACGTCAGCTGCGTTAGACTGCCTTCAAACGTCTCAACGAGCGACGTTAGAATAGTGCTTGAGACGTCCTGAAGGCTGCCAAGATGTGCAAGCTTGAGATGAATACATTATACATCACTAGCGGGCTGGGTGACACTCTCAGAATACGGCGGCGACGAGTAAAGAAGAAGAACAAGAATATTGTTTGGTACAGTCAGGACATCTTATAAGGCCCTACACGACCGATGCATTACTGGCATGTTGAATACATACATTCACCAAGCCCTTACATTTTAACCGGATCAAGTTGTTTGTTAATTTATTTATTTATCCATAAAAACATAACAAAGTTCCAGAGATACATGGATTCGATAAGGTAAAGCACAGTTGCTTGTACAATACAGAGATGCACAGGCTATTCAATATGCTAATCACACATATAAGTTAACTTAAAATTTAAAATCTCACAGTTGAATTAACTTACTCTATAAGATCAAGCAAAACATGATCGAAGACGAACAGGAAGAGGAGAACGAAACTAGGGATAAGATTCAATTTAGAAGTTATGCCCTTGTTGCATGCGGCCGGTTACCCCCCACGCACGCACAACTCATCGCTAGTATGTGACCCCCTCCCACACACACAGTTAAAAGTCAACAAACTCAATCAAAAAGAGGACAGCGAATTGGACTTTGACGACCCAACCAAAAGAAAGATGTAAAGTTGCGCCTGATGAAAAAAAGTTCTTGCCTTCCTCTTGGCAATGAAATAGGATCCGACGAACGAACTCTTAAAACTGAATCTAATCTAAAGTTGTTCGTATCTCTTTCCTTGTTAACAAAAAAAGAATGTTCGTAAAGACGTAAAGTCAAATTATATTTAAAAAGCAAAGTGAATTAGAGTCAAGGTTTGCTATATTACCCATCAAACATACCTTGTCAGCTAGTGGATTTATGCCTACTTTCAAAGAATATTCACCAACAAACATGAAGTTAATGTCTTAAGTCTTTTTGTGACATCATCTTAGTAACATCGATCGTAGGTAAGAAATTTGTCAGCAATTGCCAAAAACGTGCTAGGATTTAGTGATAGATAGCCTATTCAAGATAAGCCGCCTACAGTTAAACTTTCCTGAGTCCAGTCCTGAGGGATTTACCGAATACATTAGGATTTAAATAATTGAGTAGAAGTTTCAAGATGTACCATTTCCACCCCTCCTCCGTGAGTGGGTGGTGGAGGGGTAAATGGTTCGGGAGCCGTGGGAGGAGGGGTGAAGGGGGGGGAGGTGAGCCTGGGACGAAGTTTACGACCTGGATAGCTCATACAAATATTAAATATGTATTTATTGTCTAGACCCACTCAGTAACAGGAACTGAGTCGTAATATTTATAAAGTGTTCCGTTGCTATGACGACCACAAATTTAAAATCCGTGTCTGAACCGGGAATCTAAGCCAGAATCGAATGCATTGGAAACAGGAACAAATCCAAATAAACTAACTACATTCACTTTCGCACCGAGAATACAGTTTTCTAAAAATCCATGCAAATAGAGAGAGAGAACTGAACTTTATTGTTTTATCGAAACAAAAACGCTATCAACATTGTTATTTAGTTGAAAACTGATTGTGATTAATAAAGTTACGTTGAAAAAATTAAAAAGTGTAATGGTGACTTGTTTATTGTGAAAACTCACCTTTTTTGATACGATGAAATTTAGAATTTTTTTATCAATCATCAATTATAGCTTCTGGTGGGTACGAATCATTTCATCCACCGATACTACACATAGATATGTTTAATAGACATAGCATATTTAAATCCAGCTTTGAAGTATGACACTGACAGAGCAATAAAGTTGTTAAATCAAACTAGTTTAATCAAACTAGCCACCGCCCAGCCTAGGGGCGCGTTAAATATCAATTAGCCACCATATCGAGTTCGACTAATGGACCCCAATAGCACTCTGTGTTATTACCAGTACAAATGGATACCTGTGTGAAGTGTTCGTACAAAACAAACAACGCCAGTTCTTGTTTTGTGCAGAGAACGTTGACTCTCGCCAGGTTACGGTACCGCTGTGACGTCATTCAAGTACCCTCCCCGCTCGCTGCCACCGAAGTGTTTCTAGCGGTTATAAAACCGCACTGGCGGGCGATTAAAACCGGGTTTAAACGAATGTCGGCGCACAGACACCACGATAGGGTCTGGCCACAAAACACTGGGGGTTGTGTTGTGATATTTATATTGACTAGCCGTACTTAAAAGTTTCCCGAGATTTATCTCGGTCTTTATGATAACCTTGGGATTCGTTCAGACCGCCGACCGTTGCATTTGTACATCTCTGACATTTTTTTAAAGCAGTTCAATATGTATGCGTACGTATATACATACACGATTACACGAGTTTTAAAGCTATTCTACTTTTATGGGTGTCACATTTTTATTACATGCACTATTGCGTCGTAAACAAAAAATAAATATTTGGTAGAAACCTCTGCCGAAGGTAAATTTTGCTTTTATATTATGTTGTTCAATGTTTATTCTATTGTTTCATTCAGTGAATAGTTTCATTTTTTGTCTTTAAATTAAATAAATACACATTGAACATACCGTGTAATATTATTGCCTACATGATTGTATGCACGTGTTATTCCAGCTTTGTGGGGGACACATTCTATTGACTATAATTATAATTCTATTGACAATAATAATTCCGGTTATGTTATGTATATAGAGCTGTGTATGTATAGACGGGACGTGTGACAATGGATGATGTTATGTGTGACTCAGCCAAGCCTCTAGTCTAGCACGTTTGATAATCACCACTGAGCTATCTCTGATGTGCTCTGATATTGCTGAGTGCTTTGATAGGATCACACGGTAATTCTCTCTTATGCCCGTCGGTCTGTCTGTATGTCTGTCTGTCTGTCTGTCTGTCTGTCTGTCTGTCTGTCTGTCTGTCTGTCTGTCTGTCTGTCTATCTGTCTGTCTGTCTGTCTGTCTGTCTGTCTGTCTGTCTGTCTGTCTGTCTGTCTGTCTGTCTGTCTGTCTGTCTGTCTGTCTGTCTGTCTATCTGTCTGTCTGTCTGTCTGTCTGTCTGTCTGTCTGTCTGTCTGTCTGTCTGTCTGTCTGTCTGTCTGTCTGTCTGTCTGTCTGTCTGTCTGTCTGTCTGTCTGTCTGTCTGTCTGTCTGTCTGTCTGTCTGTCTGTCTGTCTGTCTGTCTGTCTGTCTGTCTGTCTGTCTGTCTGTCTGTCTGTCTGTCTGTCTGTCTGTCTGTCTGTCTGTCACAACGACGAGATTCAATTACAAAATGTATTGCCTGTCCCCTTGCGGCTTTACGTTCAATATAGTGGACGATGTGTTTTTTATCTATACAAAAATGTCACAAAAGCCAATGCAATTTATTTATTTAATCTCTGTTCGGTACAGTAAAACAACAAACATCTAACAACAGAAATTGTAACTACAGGGTAGTACGCTATTTTTGTAAACATGTCAACCTGTAATACCAGTGGCAAATAAGTTTATGTATCAGTGCCTTTGCCAACGTGTATAGTTTTTAAATAAATTGATTCATTTCACACACATGTACAAGAGTACAACATGTTTGTAACCTAACTAAGTATATTTGTTATAAAATTAGCATTATATATTACCCGTTCATCAGCTAGACTAGGTCTAGGTAGTATGCTTATACTTTATGCGCCTGCCTATCGTACTAAACGATAATTACTATAATAGTATTAATAATATAGTAGTAGTATAATAGTAGATAAGTAATTCTAGAAGCATACAAAGTTAAGAATAATAATATAGTAAGTGGGCACAACGATTATACCGTTAATATGGTGCGAGATCTAAGGCTAAAAGACAGTATCCATATTCTTTCCCACGTCGTCCTTGATATTTGCAACGACGCCACTACTGCTGATCTAATGATAATGGCATTGAGGGGTGTGGGAGGGAGGGAGGGGGGGAGGGAGGGGGGTGATAATGGCCTATTCGCACGACGCGCTTATATCTGGCTTTCCGGCTGTAAAACCTAACGGCCGACGCGGCTGCTGAACACGCCTGGCCGAAGCGTTAGCGAAACGTGCGCCCGCACAATGTGTAATGTATATCAATGCTACCGCGAAGTCTTGGAGACGCGGTTCTGAAACTTGTTGATTCTTGATGACGTGTTTTCGAAGATGCCCTGATGAGGTTCAACTAAAAAGACAGGAAACTGTGAGAATTTAGCATTACAAATGTGAAAACAGCGCTGCCATGCGGAGAGGTTCTAGTTAAACTTGATTCACAGCCTGGTGGATATGAATCAGGATTCAAGGGCCTCTTGATGGCTGAGGGGTTAAGCCGCGTTCACATAAATGACTAGTGACTATTGACTATTGACTATTGACTATTGATTAGTGACTAAGCGAATTGAACCATAGGCGATACGTGCTGACGTTCACACAACTTTACTTTTGACTTATGACTATTGACTATTGACTAACGAATTGAAGATATCTGGAAGTCATAGTTACAACCAATCACAACGTTCGCGTTCAGCCAATGAATGTGGAGCAACGGAAGTCAATACCACTATTCAATTACTGTCAAGTGTATATTTGTTTTTGACTATTTCCGGCGAATATTATTTATTTATTATTTTTATGAAGCTGTCAAACAATAAAATATTCTTATTTTGAAAACAAATCTTCAAAACAAACAAGAAACATACAAAACCTTCACAACTTGGTTGCCCATCATTAAACGTTTTAACTGGTGAACAGTTACTATCGCCATACCTCGTTTTCTTCATAATGTTGCAATTTTATTATTTTGACAGCTCGTTGTTTGTCAATCAGTTCGATTCATTTGTTCTAGGTGGCAGATCATACGTGTCAAAGAACTTAGTTGTGTAGTGTTCATATCTTTCTTTGGGTAGTCAATAATCACTAGTCAATAGTCAATAGTCAGTAATCAATAGTCATTTATGTGAATGCGGCTTTATCGCAATCAGTTCCACAATGTATAGCGGCCATTGCCCCCATAAGAGGACAACGGGAGGACAGAGATTACAGCCTCGCCAATAGGATCGTCACCAAAAATGCGTCACCAATAAAAACGGGGAGTTTCTTGACAATTAAGGTGTTTGGTGCAACACAAACCAATCTCCGAACGACAAAACACGTTTCTAAAATCGTTCTAAACACAAATCCGTTGGACTGTTGAGCCTGATGAAGACCCAATGCCTGTTGCCCAATGTCTACTGCTTCGTACCGCTCAACATAATCTAGTCGGTTAGTAGCAGAACGTAAGGGCGCGTACGACGACAGCGCGCGATAGTACGGATCTGTGATTCGTGCATGCGTTTACATTCCGCTACTAGCCGACTAGTGTATGTTGACTTGACTGTAAGAGCGGTAGAAAAACAGTCGCAGGCGTTGGGCCTCTATCTTACATACACACGCATCGCTGGCACATTCCCAGCGTTGCACTTCTGTTTTGTAAATTATTTTGGACTAGACAGAAGATAAAAAGCAAGCACTCTCTATATGTAAGTTTTTCTCTAGTATATTCCTTCTATTTTCTTTTCGTTTTTGTTTATAAATATGTAAATTATGAAACCCAGTATGCTACTCAACAAGATGTTCATATACGATACGATGTGAAACTACACTACATTCACATGAAGAGGTGTTGTTTGTGAATTTTAAAGGCGGATTATTTATTAACTTAATTTATTCTTAAATATGTATTCGTGTAGGAACTTTTTAAAAGAAAACTACATTCTCTGTACAAAAGCAAATTAAAATGCAGTTTCAAATTTGACTTACATATTATACGTAATATGTGAAAATGTACTTGCATACGGTCTGGCCCGCATACATCATACGGCGCATTTCATACTAAAATAAAATGAAATACGTCTGGCGTAGAGAGAGCAGCTAGGGTCACTTTACCAGACAGCTATGCATCTCACCCTTCATCAATTTTAAGGTCGCTAGAGTTATGTCAGTGACAAGTGACAACTGTAATTACACCTTGTTTCATTTGATGATTAGACTATGCATATTGGAGTGGGACCAGCGTGGTTGGCCGGTGTCAGTTAGTCGGTGGTCTAGTAAATAAATAAAAAATAAAAATAAATTCACATTTAGAGTCTACCCACTCAGTAACTAAACTGATTTGCAGTGGGAGACTTTAATTTAAAGTGACTAAACCAACCCTGTACGCTTCGAACACCATCGACGAGTGAGCGATAACCAATCAAAGATCGATATTTCAAATACGAAACATATGAATCAGTGATTGGACAGTGCGAACACCTGCGGACAGATGCCAGAATCAACAAGGCCGATTCAGAACAACTTTGAATTTATTGAGTGCTTCGTTGCTAGGACGGCTCCAAAGTCACCGTTTACTTATTCCTAAGCCAAGAAGGAATGGAATTGAATCCACATTAGAAGTTAAAAAACTTCTGCCTGAGCGGGATTTGAACCCGGGACCTTCTGCATTGGGAGCAGGGACGCTAACCTCTGGATCACGGCCCGTACGTTCCTGGTTCTAATTCTTTCTTGAACATGGATTTTTCATGATCCCCAACTCATCGTCTCGATTAGCATTGTAGCCAAAATATTAAACGTGAAGCCCAAGTATCATCATTACCAGTTAAGAATATTATGTTCGATACAAATATCTTTTTAAAATAATTTAAGGTTTGTTCGTACCTTTTAAAGTACATTCAATATCAAAACTGTGTAACGACGCGTGAGGCTATGTTATCAAGTTCTAGTTCTACAGGTTGTTCTCGAGACAAGGATTGAAAATGTATTAAAATTTGAAATATTGAAATATTTGATATACGGACACTCAGGTTTGAATCGTTTTTTGAGAATGTCTGTAAATCATAATAATATCAAGCCCTCCGTGATTCTAAATTTTTAGACTTAATATAACTTAGAATAGTTGAATAAAAACATTACTTTCCACGCTTTTCAAACTATCTACGTCGACTGCTCTCGTTTGTTTGGTATATCTAGAACTTTTGCAAAAAGTCTACGTTTTCGAACTTACCCACTCGTATCATCATCACTACAGCCTAATAAGCCCTTCACAATCTCTCTCCTCTCAGCTCAGTTAAAAGACCTGCTCGTAACAGCTGTAGATGCGTCCTGGGAATTGTGTTCTGTTCCGTGTGAAGCTGCGGGCGATGTGTTCAACAGCA
This sequence comes from Isoperla grammatica, assembly GCA_945910005.1. NCBI lineage: Eukaryota > Metazoa > Arthropoda > Insecta > Plecoptera > Perlodidae > Isoperla > Isoperla grammatica. Next base: position 24,699,166 of record OX246743.1, read on the forward strand.
CATAACGCGTACATAACAAAGGTGGGCTGCTTTGCTTTCGGCGACGACTGTTCAACTCTCACTATGATATTCCAAGAACTGACAGAACTGTAAGCTTACACTGTTCCGAGTACTGCGAGTAGTGTCATGTTTGCAACTTCGTACATTATGTGTAATTTCTATATTCATAGGCGTGCACAGAGGGGGGGTAGGGGGGGGGGGGTTAGGGTTATGCTTTGTTTTTAGCAGAATGAGGCATTAGATTGGAAAATCGTATTTAGTGCGTCTTGCTCACAAGTCACAACACAGTACAAATGTCTCTGCCTCGACTTCTCTTCTCTGCCTCCACAAAGAATTGTGTGAAATTAACCCATTCAACAGACAACCTGTACTCCTCCTAATACGCTTAAAAACATTACAAAACGGATGGTTTTAAAAAATCGCCTGCGGAGTTTTTTTGTGTGTGTGTGTGGGGGGGGGGGCTCCCCTCTCACCCCCCATTGGCGCCGCCGGGAAGTACTTTGGCCGGGAACATATTGTGCTCCTCCAATGATCAACCTCTGCGCACGCTTATGTCTGTATTTCACAACAAACCACCCACGACAGCGTTTCTCCATTTGAACTGCGTTGAATACAGTGAACCGTTGATAGGCTCCGACCGTCTTACCGCCTGTCACTGTCACTGGCAGTGACAGTTTCTATTTGTCAGTGTATAAACAATGCGGTTTGTTGTCACTTTGTTTGGCATTTTCTAATATTCTATTTTGATATTTTAGTGGCGTTTCAAAATTGTATTCCTTGCCTGAGAGCACACAAATAACAGCGTTGGCGAACAAGTATTGTTTGTCGTGGCTGCCGAATTTCAATAAATATGAAATATGGCCGCTAGTTTGCCTATCTGTATTTATTTTATGTCTATATTTATTTTATGTCTATATTTATATGTAATCTCTCTCTCTCTCTCTCTCTCTCTCTCTCTCTCTCTCTCTCTCTCTCTCTCTCTCCCTCTCTCTCTCTCCCTCTCTCTCTCTCTCCCTCTCTCTCTCTCTCTCCCCCCCCCCTCCCCCTCCCTCTCTAAAAAACGAAAATGAATCAATCAATCTCTCTCCAACACTCAAAAGAGCTTTATGCAAGCACGCTTTTTAAGTCAATAAAATATCAATATCTATCTATCTCTGGTTCTCTTTCGCTCTCTCTCAACCAAATCTAACCAAATATCAAATCAAACCACCACCAAATCTACCAAATCAAATTTATCGGTCACACTTTCAAGTAGATTCTGTGACTTTGTACACTTAACGTGTTCACACCCCAGTTCGGACGGGTCTTCACTATTTCAAGGTCAAATTGTCATGACGTCACTATCTAACATGGCGGCAACAAGGAGTACTTGTGGTGGTCTTTGTTTACAAGTAAGTGGGCAATGTCGTCCAATCTGCACAAAGCCAAGGTCTACTGGATTTACTCCTAGCGGAGTAATTGCGAAGCGCAAAGCTGCGCGCGCGCTACAAGCGATCTAGTGGACCTTGCACAAAGCTATAGACGAGCGCGCTACGTTAGTACTCCTTGGCTCTAGGGACAAGTTTTCCCGCTAGGGAGTATATCTAAGCTCTGCGATCACGAGCTACCTGCAAGTTAGTAGAAAGAAAAGTTGTTCACTTATCTATACTTGAATTCTCAATCGTCTCTCGAACGTCCACATAGCCCTAACGGTTCGTTTCCTTTCAGTTTCCATCTTGGGTTGAATTTCAACAAACTTTGAAAAACAATTTCCACGTTTATCGTTAACGACTTTAGTAGGCTCCTCGCTTTGATGTGTCCCGTGTATCGCTGTAAAACTTTGAGCCTAACTTGTTCCATTAGCCTGGGGCAATGATAAACGACGCGACAGCACGAGAACGAACGAGAAGACAATCTCGGGGAACGCGAGAACGTGACGTTTCATTACTTAGAAAGGAAGCCGCCATTTTCCATCAAGAATCTGTTAATATTTGACTTTGGAAAGAAACGAAGAATTTTGCTTGGATGATTGTGAAACTAAAAGGAATTGCAACGAGATTAGTTTTAAAATGTTTCTCACTTCATTACTAGTAGATAGAATGGCGTGTAAGAGCAAGCTGGCACTTCATTTGTGTCGTCTAAGGGTTTTGGATTGCTTCTTTTCTCTTGACTTCACATGAGCTTCTCTCGACGTGCTTTTAAAATAATTGGAAAGCGCTGCAGGTGGATCGTTATGTTCCGACGTGGGCGTGTCTAGAGACCATTTCTACTTTGACAATGTAATTTTAATCACTTGTCTTTAAAGTCGCGACATGTTAAGAAGTTGACGTTGATTAACGCAATACATTCTCCCTGAAGTTGAAGTCGTTTGGTTTGTTTTATTGTTATTTAAATATCGATTATATGCCTGATGTAATGACTTTCAAATACATATTTAGGTATCAGATAACTTGGTTTAAAAGCTTCTGATTGTGGTTGCTATGGTTCTAAGATGTTAGTGGATACTTAGATATTTTGTTGGAGAACATGCCACTGGTCATTAGCCGAATAGTTAGCTCCATTTCTTTTGATGCGATCTCTATTAGTCGTCGTTATGTTGTAGCATGCAGAATAGTGTTAAAACGAATACAGTGGTGTATACATTTGGTTACCGATCCCTCCCTCCAAATTCCTAGTTTTTATTATTGTATGAAATTAATGTATGGTAAATATGAAAGATAGCATTCATAAACTTTATATATAAACAATTGGCGAATTCAGTAATCGCATTTGGTATTTGCTTATTGTGCAATAAAACCAAATTTACTAATGGCATCCATAAAGAACTGGTGCTGCCATTCTTATTCTTATGAGAATTCTTCTCTTGATAATTCCACCATCCCACCCGAAACATATCCCTGACTACACTACTGACACTTTCCACATTTTACTTGTCCTGAGATTATCAACCCCTTGGTAATCCACCCGAAACATATCCCTGACTACGCTACTGACACTTTCCACATTTTACTTGTCCTGAGATTATCAACCCCTTGGTAATACTATACCGGTAAAACATTGTCTCTTAACCAAGTATCACTTATTGCCTAGTATAACTTTCAGGGATATCAACCACACCACCCCGTGTATATTCGCGACATTCTGGCTTGTGTACCTTATAGGCTTCACAGGCACATTTTGGGATTGATGGTTTGTATTTCCTAAAGTGGAGACGTCGACATCGCAAATATCCGTTAAGTGGTAATTTAGTAAAGTGGGGGGCTGCATCATCCCAACCCTGCTTCCCTCTCCCCTTGAAGTAAACGCCCGAGGATTTATGTAAAAGTTGCGTGTTTCCTTAAACCCAACGACGTTAAAAGTTTTCAAAAAAGTATTCAAATTTACATAGTAAAACGATTTGACGTTTAGTATGCTACATGGAGCGTCTTTTAAATAGCGATTTAAGCTCGTGTGGATGATTGTAGAATATCAGTATATATTTTGTTTTTTTTGCTTAGTACTACTTCAAAATACAAATGTTTACACATTGTAAGTATATAATTAAAATACTAAAACGTGAGTGGTACCACTGTGCACATGACCTTGCTGTCGACGACGTCACTTCCCCGGGAATGCCTAAAAGAACCCCACATGACCTTGCTGTCGAGGGCGTCACTTCCCCTCCCCCTCCCCTCGCACATGGGCGACTCAACCCACCTCACATGACCTTAACATGACCTTGCTGTCGAGGGCATCACTTCCCCTCCCCCTCCCCTCGCACATGGGCGACTCAACCCACCTCACATGACCTTAACATGACCTTGCTGTCGAGGGCATCACTTCCCCTCCCCCTCCCCTCGCACATGGGCGACTCAACCCACCTCACATGACCTTAACATGACCTTGCTGTCGAGGGCATCACTTCCCCTCCCCCTCCCCTCGCACATGGGCGACTCAACCCACCTCACATGACCTTAACATGACCTTGCTGTCGAGGGCATCACTTCCCCTCCCCCCCCCCCCTCGTGCATTGGTGTCGCTGTCGTACGATGCGAAAAATCACTTGTATGACCTTGCATAACCTTGCTGTCGAGGGCGTCCCTTTCCCTCCCCCACCCCTCGCACATGGGCGACTCAACCCCCCTCACATGACCTTGACATGACCTTGAAGTCGTAGACGTCACTACCCCTCAACACCCACGACACAGCGTGGGTGTCGCGCTGTCCTCCAACCCCCGACGTCGCCTCTCTCCTCTCCTTCAGTCGTTGTCGTCGTCAATCATCGGCTCTATTAGCGGCGGCGCATAAAACCGGCACGTGAAGCCGCAATATCAATCAAGTCTAAGCCCTGGGCTCGACGACAAGCGGTCTGAGCCCCTTCAATAGCGTAGAGACGAGCAGAGTGCCGAGCTGTGAGACTATTGGCGGCCATCGGACACTTGACATCACACCCTAGATGGGTTCGACACAAGTAGCTCGTTGGTCCAGTAGGTGGTTCGTTGGTCCAGTGGTTAGCATTCCTGCTTCCAATTCAGAAGGTCCCGGGTTCAAATCCCGCTTCAGGCAGAAGTTTTTTTAACTTCTAATGTGGATTCAATTCCATTACTTCTTGGCATAGGAATAAGTAAACGATGACTTTGGAGCCGTCCTAGCAACGAAGCACTCAATAAATTCAAAGTTGTTCTGAATCGGCCTTGTTGATTCTGGCATTTGTCCGCAGGTGTTCGCACTGTCCAATCACTGATTCATATGTTTCAAATTTGAAATATCGATCTTTGATTGGTTATCGCTCACTCGTCGATGGTGTTCGAAGTCTACATGGTTGGTTTTAACTGCAAATCAGTTTAGTTACTGAGTGGGTGGACTCTAAATGTGAATTTATTTATTTTTTATTTAAGCATGAAAATGTGTGGTTGATGAATAATCATATCTTTCCACACCAGTGTTTTGAAATAATGCGGGACTATATTATCAAGATCTATATTTTTTTCAAAATAAGGATCGAAAAATTGATTTTGTTGGGATAAAATTATTCAGTTTGAGATATTATTCAAATTGTCTAATTCGATCCAAAACCAAACAATTTTGCATCCTTTTTTTGAGAATATCTGTAGATCTTTATAATATTATCAAGCCGTGCATCTTTTCAAAATTGGATATTGAATGTTGTTTTAAAGACATTAACAAAATATCTCAGATTTTCACATTTTTCGAGCTGTTGTGTCCAACGCTCAACGTTCGATAAATCAATTTATGTTATTGTTTATGTTTTTTTCCATGTTTGTAAGCATAGAAGTAGATTGAAATATTTTCATATGAACATGAATTTGTAGGGTTCTTCTTCGATTATGTAAAAATATTATATCGTAGTAATATTTTGTATAAGCTGAGCTCAGACTTGATAACGTATTAAAATACGTAGATTTTCGTTGCGCGGGTTAATGTTAATAAAATTAAACACTTCGGGATAATCCTCCACGTCGGTACTCAGCTAACTTCTTGTTAGGTCGGTGGTAGGATTTACGAGCTTGGGTGTGAATAGTTGGCGGAATAACCTGATCTTTTTTATTCTTTGGTGTTTAACGACGTACTCGTCATCTTAGTCATATGACGTCTGGGGGTGATTGGAGGGAAAACATTTTTTAATTTTATTAAAATATGTATGCTACAATACCGCAAAGCGTGCTTTATATTTATATTTATTTATTTATTTATTTGCCTGTCGATTAATACATGGTACAAATATAGGCATCGTCAATCTTATAATATACATACTTAATATTAGGGCTGCCCAACGATAAAAAAATTCAAATCGATATCGTGGATGTAATTATCGATATCGTATCGCGATATCGAATTTTTTAAACTCGGTATCGATATCGCCGATATCGTAATTTTTTTTTCAAACCAGCCAGAGACCATTCATTATAAACAATTTAATGTGAATAATTTAACATCGAAATGTTTTACCGGACGGCGGGTGGAGCGCGAACACAAAGGCGAGACGTGAATGTTGCAGTGTATGCATCACAAAGATGCAGAAGCACAAAACCGCCTAACTTTTTTCTTTTTTTTTACGATAGTTGATACTTGATCGATATCGCGAAACGTACGATATATTAATTCTATATCGATATCGAATTATTTTTCTATTATCGATATCGTATCGAATTATCGATATCGTTGGGCAGCCCTACTTAATATACATAAACTTAATATACATATTATGATCAGATTAAATAGAGACATTGGAGATACATATTATAAATCGATGAATGTGATTAACCATCTAAATCACATTGTGCCTGCTGCACAGACGATATTGACATTTTGACATCACGCCCTGTTTTATCCAGCCGTAAAAATGTGACACTGCGGCTTCCACTTTCAAAATAAAATTGCCTTGTTCAACATAAAATTAAAACAGTTTGCATTCAAAAAGAGAAATATTATAAAAGCAAAAAGTCGTTAGACCTCCCATTCAGCGTTATGGGTAAGACAGTGGCGCTTCCACGGTAGGCGGACCCGACTGTAACTAAAAGAAAGCAATCGAGGAAAACTCGTTGGGCGAGAACTTTCTGCTCCAAGTTTCGAGTTGAACGAAGTTGAGTTGTAATTCAACCTCGTTTCATAGAAGAAGGAGATTCTCTCTTGTCAGCAAATGTCGTAGTGACGTAACCGAAAGAAATACAATGACAGATAATTTCGGTGTCGCTGCGTTTTGAAACGTGCGGTGATAAGTCAAGGTGGAAAACATTGACCTTTGCTAGAAAGAAAAGAATGTTTTTATGAGACGTATCAAGCTAAACAGGTCGACCGTGAATGAAAGTTGATGTCTTTGTTGCAAACTTCCAACGCCACTTCAGAGATAGCGCTGTGAACGCCAGCTTTGTCAAGGTCATTTCCCTAGAGGGCACTTGTCGTTATAGACCCTTATATTATGCAGGCTCCCCACTTGTCGTTAGAGATCCTATATAAACCTTTGGACATCTCGTCGTGTGCTGCGGGCGCTGCTAGTGGCGATTTAGGGAACCGTGCATCATTTCGATGTAGGTTGTAAGATGCCTGTCACTGGTAGCTTTTTAAAACTATAAAGCAACTTTTTAAAGAAATACACTATTTGGCAACTATTGCAAAAATATAATTGAAAAAGTAATGGTTTGCCTTTCAAATTTTATTTTGTAATTTTTACCAGTACAAATATTTTACTCTCACTGTCTCACCCAATCTCCATTTGCTAATTTTAAAGTAACCTCTGGTCACTCTCAACTGATCGACAGCCGGTTATGGGTTACCGGGGGGGGGGGGGGGGGGGGGGGGGGGGCATGAGGGTACAGTTGCGGGGTTGTTACACTTCATTTTATTTGTTATACCTGATATTGTTTGGGATTTTTGAGTTAAGAATAATCAATATATATTCCACTTTTCAACGTATTTTGAATGCAAAAGGCAACTTTTTGATACTTCAGGAGTAACTAAAGGAACTCTTTTGTATGGGCTTATAGAGTGGCAGCCCTGCTGTAGCCACCGCTCAGTAATAGCGATAATATCGGTGTCTACCGTCAACCACTAGAGGTAGCGTAGACAGAGATAGTATGATGTGGGTGAGAGCCTACCTGCAGTAGAGGGCTGTTCCGGTAGCTGCTGTAGCCGCCGTGGCCTCCGTACCCCAAGTTGGAGAGCATCTCAGGAGAGAAGCGGTTGAAGAGACCTCCCCAAGCATCGCCGGGCTTAGCCGCGCTCAGCAGTAACAGCAGGCCTAACACAGCACAGGGCCCGCGCAGCATGTTGTAGTGCCTGCAATATAGAGACAAGGGTGAGACAATGGGCCTCCGTACCCCAGGTTGGAGAGCATCTCAGGAGAGAAGCGGTTGGAGAGACCTCCCCAGGCATCGCCGGGCTTAGCCGCGCTCAGCAGTAACTGTTGTATTTTGATATATTTTAATATTAATCAACTCTGTATGTACGTGTAGGCGGTGTGTTTATTTGTTTCTATATCAGATGTTTTCTTGTGTTGTTGTAACCAAGTGATTGTCAAATAAATAAGTTGAAATGGTTGTTTCCACCTTGAAATAATATCTTATATTATTTTATTTTTCCAAAAGGTTATGGGCCCAGATTCTTGTCACGTAATACATATCTGTGGAAAGTAATATTACTAAGATGGCGTTAAACAACGGATCAATCGGAGTGGACAGGTTGAGTGGCATTGCAGACTTCAAATCGTGGAAGTTTGCCATGACCATGTATCTGCGTCATGAAGACCTGTGGGACTACGTTCGTGAGCCGGCACCTACGACAGGAGAACAGTTTGTCTTTGATATTAAGAAGGATGAAAAAGCCTTGGCGAAGATTTCTTTAATGATTAAGCCAGAGCTTTATGTGCATGTTAATTCGTGTGTTACTGCCAGAGATGCTTGGAAATCTCTTGATAAAACCTTCGGTGATAGAGGACTAACTGGACGTGTCTATCTTCTCGGTCAACTGGTTTCAGTGAGGCTTGAAAATTGCAGTTCCATGGCTGACTATGTTGGTCAGATTATGACTTTGTCACAAAAAATCCAAGAGAGTGGTGTTCCAAATTGGGATGAGTTCATTGGAGTCATTATGTTGCATGGGCTACCTCAATCATATGAACCCATGGTCATGACATTGGAAACAAGTGATCGTAAAATTACGAGTGAGTACATTAAGTCTAAACTTCTGATGGAAGAATATCGAAGGGATGCTGGTGCTGCTGGTGATTCTGCTCTTGCTGTTCGAAGGCGAAACCATTGGAGCAAGCAAGGTCGAGGTCAAGGTCAAGGTCAACAGAAGAATCAACAATGTCAAGGTCAACAAAACAAGATTGTGTTGATAAAGTGTCACAAATGTCACAAGATCGGGCACAAGAAAGTCGACTGTCCTGAACTCAAGAATGGTACTCCGAATAGAATTCAATCTGGTTCCGAAGTAAACATGTCTACATTTGAACAGAAACCTAAATTTACTGGACTGTTAAATGCATTCGGTGCGAGACTTCCTAAAACAGGGTGGATTTTGGATTCTGGCTGTACTCATCATATGGGTAAGAACAGAGCAGTAATAGTCAACTATCGTACAACAAGTAACTTGCCTGTAACTATAGCTGATGATAGTAACATGAGTGTCCAGGGTATTGGAAATGTTAAAGTTAATGTGCTGGATGGTGAGAAAATAATTCACGATGTTATGCACATTCCTGAATTGTCAGTGAACCTTTTGTCAATCTCTCAAATGTCCAAGAAGGGACTAGTGAGTGTTTTTGATGATCAAGGTTGTAAAGTGTATCACAGGGATGATTTCGAGGTTAGAGGTGAAGTTAGAATTACTGCAACACAAATTGATGGGCTTTATAAGCTGGACGAGCAGTCAACTGCAGCTAATCTGAATGTTGTCAATGAATGTGTGAATGATAATAAGCCATGCAGTGTCAACAGTATAGATGAGTTATTAGCAAGTAAGTCTGTGGCAACTGTTGTGAATAATCCAAAGTTGTGGCACAGGCGTTTAGGTCACATTGGTAAAAAGGGTCTGGATACCATACAAAATATGGTAACGGGTGTTAAATTCACAGGTTCTTTTTCTGATGTGTGTGTACCATGTGCTAAGGGAAAACAATGTAGAAACCCGTCTAGGAGACAAGGAAAGCGAGCCAAATCAGTGTTGGATCTAGTGCATACGGATGTATGTGGCCCCATGGAGGAGCATTCGCTTAGTGGGTGTAGATATATGCTAATCTTTGTAGATGATTTTTCTAGGAAAATTTTTTCTTATTTTCTTAGAACAAAAGATGAAGTTTCTTCTAAGCTAAAGGAGTTTGTAGCTACTGCAGAAAACCAAACTGGACGGAGATTAAAAAAATTGAGGTCTGACAATGGGGGTGAATATGTTAATGATGTTCTTAAGAAGTATTTTTTAGAACGAGGTATTAAGCATGAAACCACGATTCCCAGAACTCCAGAGCAGAATGGTGTCGCAGAGCGTGCAAATAGGTCCATAGTTGAGAAAGCTAGGGCCATGATGTCGGAAACCAATTTATCCAAGAAACTGTGGGCAGAAGCTTGCAACACAGCGATTTATCTCAAAAATCGTTCTCCACATGCTGGTGTTATAGGTGTAACTCCAGAGGAGGCATGGTGTGGTGAGAAACCTGACTTAGAGCATTTGCGTGTGTTTGGTTGCAAAGCACTAGTTCATGTTAAGAAAGAGTGTAGAAAAAAGTGGGACCCTAAGAGTCAAGAGTTGATTATGGTAGGGTATTGTGATTTTTCTACAGGGTATCGTTTGTACGATGTTAAAACTTGTAATGTAATCAAAGCTAGAGATGTGATCTTTGATGAAAACTTTTCATGTAATAGGCCTATTTATGCCAAAGACAGTGAAGAAGTTGTCAAAGATAGTGTTCCAGTAATCGAGCTTTTTGGTTCTCATTCCTTAGCTAGTGACAATGATGGTAGTCATGAAACTGATGATAGTCATGAAACTGATGATAGTCATGAAACTGATGGGAGTCATGAAAGTGACATAAGTCATGAAAGTGACAAAAGTCATGAAAGTGATGTGTCTAATGTTCATGAGATTCAAACTGAGCGTAGGTATCCACAAAGGCAGCGTAGGCAAACTCAATTTCCAGGGTATATTAGTTATCAAGCTGAGATAGAAAAGTGCATAAGTGATCCTTTAACAGTGAATGATGCATTATCTAGACCTGATAAGGATAAGTGGGAAATTGCTATGGCAGAAGAGTTTCAGTCGCTTCAGGAAAATAATGTCTGGGTGTTGGTGAATAAACCAATCAATCAGCGTATAGTTAAGTGCAAATGGGTGTTTAAAATTAAACATGGTGCTGATGGTCAACCCGAGCGGTATAAAGCAAGACTAGTAGCCAAGGGTTTCACTCAACAACAAGGGGTAGACTATGATGAAACATTTTCTCCTGTAGTGAGGAGAGAGACTCTTAGATTGTTATTTGGTCTAGCTGTACAGCTAAATCTTAATATGGATCATCTTGATGTAAAAACTGCTTTTCTTAATGGGGATCTCCATGAAACAGTTTACATGTGTCAACCACAGGGTTTCTGTAAAGACGGTGATGAACATAAAGTATGTTTGTTAAAAAAGGCATTGTATGGGTTGAAGCAGGCGTCTAGAATGTGGAATAGAAAAATCCATGTAACTCTTGTTGAATTGGGATTCAAGCAATCTGATTATGAGCCATGTGTGTACTATAAGATCAGAAGTCAGTACATTGTCATCATAGCATTGTATGTGGATGATTTTTTAGTTTTATCCAACAATGTGGAGGAGAAATGTAAGCTCAAGAAAGCATTGATGTCTAAATTTAAAATGCATGATTTAGGTGATGTTAAGTGTTGCCTTGGTATGCGAATAACTCGAAACAAAGATAGTGGTGAAGTTACCATAGATCAAACTGCTTACATTAATGAGCTGTTGGAAAGATTTGGTATGGTAGATGCAAAGCCAATAAATACTCCAGTGGAGACAAATCTAACATTTGTAAAGTCAAGTGACACTATGAAAGCAAATTTACCATATCAAAATCTTATCGGATGTCTTATGTATATTGCAGTTAGCACTAGACCAGATATTATGTTTGCTGTCAGTGCACTAAGTCAATACAACACGTGTTATACTAATGAACACTGGCAACATGCAAAGCGAGTGCTAAGATATCTTAAACAGACAAGTGATTTGTGTCTTTCTTACAAGCCAACAGAGGGGGGTATTACTGGTTACTCAGATGCTGATTGGGCTGGTTGTAAGAAAGATAGACACTCTTATTCAGGGAGTGTTTTCACACTTGCTGGTGGAGCTATTTCTTGGTTTACAAGGAAGCAGTCATGCATGTCTATTTCCAGTACAGAGTCAGAGTATGTTGCTCTATCCGAATGTGCTAGGGAAGCAGTTTATCTGAAACGGTTATATTCAGAGTTAACAGGGGAGGTGAAGCCTATTGTTATACATTGTGATAACCAAAGTGCAATCAAACTATGCCAGAACCCCATCTTCCACTCTCGTACCAAACATATAGAAGTTAGGTATCACTATACGCGCAAGAGAGTTGAAGAAGGTGAACTATGTTTGAATTATATGTCTACTAGTGATATGCCAGCAGACATAATGACAAAGGGTTTGACGGTAAAACAACATAGAAAACATTGTAAATCAATGGGATTATTACAGTGTTGATTAAGTGGGAATGTTGTATTTTGATATATTTTAATATTAATCAACTCTGTATGTACGTGTAGGCGGTGTGTTTATTTGTTTCTATATCAGATGTTTTCTTGTGTTGTTGTAACCAAGTGATTGTCAAATAAATAAGTTGAAATGGTTGTTTCCACCTTGAAATAATATCTTATATTATTTTATTTTTCCAAAAGTAACAGCAGGCCTAACACAGCACAGGGCCCGCGCAGCATGTTGTAGTGCCTGCAATATAGAGACAAGGGTGAGACATAATGGGCCTCCGTACCCCAGGTTGGAGAGACCTCCCCAGGCATCGCCGGGCTTAGCCGCGCTCAGCAGTAACAGCAGGCCTAACACAGCACAGGGCCCGCGCAGCATGTTGTAGTGCCTGCAATATAGAGGCAAGGGTGAGACATAATGGGCCTCCGTACCCCAGGTTGGAGAGCATCTCAGGAGAGAAGCGGTTGGAGAGACCTCCCCAGGCATCGCCGGGCTTAGCCGCGCTCAGCAGTAACAGCAGGGTTAACACAGCACAGGGCCCGCGCAGCATGTTGTTGTGCCTGCAATATAGAGGCAAGGGTGAGACATAATGGGCCTCCGTACCCCAGGTTGGAGAGCATCTCAGGAGAGAAGCGGTTGAAGAGACCTCCCCAGGCATCGCCGGGCTTAGCCGCGCTCAGCAGTAACAGCAGGCCTAACACAGCACAGGGCCCGCGCAGCATGTTGTAGTGCCTGCAATATAGAGGCAAGGGTGAGACATAATGGGCCTCCGTACCCCAGGTTGGAGAGACCTCCCCAGGCATCGCCGGGCTTGGCCGCGCTCAGCAGTAACAGCAGGCCTAACACAGCACAGGGCCCGCGCAGCATGTTGTTGTGCCTGCAATATAGAGGCAAGGGTGAGACATAATGGGCCTCCGTACCCCAGGTTGGAGAGCATCTCAGGAGAGAAGCGGTTGAAGAGACCTCCCCAGGCATCGCCGGGCTTAGCCGCGCTCAGCAGTAACAGCAGGCCTAACACAGCACAGGGCCCGCGCAGCATGTTGTAGTGCCTGCAATATAGAGACAAGGGTGAGACATAATGGGCCTCCGTACCCCAGGTTGGAGAGCATCTCAGGAGAGAAGCGGTTGAAGAGACCTCCCCAGGCATCGCCGGGCTTAGCCGCGCTCAGCAGTAACAGCAGGCCTAACACAGCACAGGGCCCGCGCAGCATGATGTAGTGCCTGCAATATAGAGACAAGGGTGAGACGTAATGAGCCGCCGTACCCCAAGTTGGAGAGCATCTCAGGAGAGAAGCGGTTGAAGAGACCTCCCCAGGCATCGCCGGGCTTAGCCGCGCTCAGCAGTAACAGCAGGCCTAACACAGCACAGGGCCCGCGCAGCATGATGTAGTGCCTGCAATATAGAGACAAGGGTGAGACATAATGAGCCGCCGTACCCCAAGTTGGAGAGCATCTCAGGAGAGAAGCGGTTGAAGAGACCTCCCCAGGCATCGCCGGGCTTAGCCGCGCTCAGCAGTAACAGCAGGCCTAACACAGCACAGGGCCCGCGCAGCATGTTGTAGTGCCTGCAATATAGAGACAAGGGTGAGACATAATGGGCCTCCGTACCCCAGGTTGAAGAGACCTCCCCAGGCATCGCCGTGCTTAGCCGCGCTCAGCAGTAACAGCAGGCCTAACACAGCACAGGGCCCGCGCAGCATGTTGTAGTGCCTGCAATATTATAGAGACAAGGGTGAGACAAATAATAATTCTAATCATTTTTCGTAGGAAACCTTTATGTCCCTCTTCAGGGCCCTCATTTCCGAAAAGTTTTAGCTGGTTGTAAAGTTATTTCCCCTTTTCCGAAACCCGGGCACCGGTTGCAACTTACGTACTGGAATGAGGGTCCAGTTGACTAACTAGGTATTGTGGTATTTGGAATAGTTGGAAAGGAATGTCCTAGAACTGTTAGTATGACTTATCCCCAGCACTCGCCCAGTAACCTGCAGGAAAACATATGAAAACACTTTCAGTCAGGGTTGCCGGTAGCGGGTATCGAACGGTGACCTCCCAGTTTAGAGCCTCGTGTGCTACGCTTTGAGCCTCTCTATCGGTAAAGAGTGATTCTACATGCAAAACAAGAAATACATCTAGTAATTACAGTCATATTACACGAAAATCCAATATGAAGTTAGAATAAACAAACCTAAACACCTCAAAACACTAATTAGACACCCTTACAAGTCAAGTGATGTACATAATTATGCAAGATACATCTAACTGTTGTCTTTGTGTACACATCACCGTGTTTATTGGTAGATCAAAGACAGCAAACGTATTCCATAACGTGAAACACACGAATCTTCTTATGTAAATTTCAGTAATTTGTTCAGTGGTTTGCATGGATACATGTGTTCGGAGAAAGGAGCCAACATCGGAGTAAGGATGGAAGCGTTTGTTGTGCACTAATTGCTGAAACTTACACACTTTGCTCGTCATAGAAACTTACACGTGTGGTTGAACATGGGTAAAGTAGAAGACGAGGCAGTCAACTGTGGTCTAATGTGAGCCTGTAGGAGTCTGGTGAACTTTGTTGTAGTGGGCCTACGACTACAGCTACTGCTGTTTCACAATGTGCGTGGCGTATATTATATTATCAGCTGAAACGGTATGTTTGATACTTTCGATGGGCAATGCATTGTTGAAATGTTTTAGTTCGACCGACGGAGCCGTCCTAGCAACGAAGCACTCAATACATTCAAAGTTATTCTGAATTGGCCTTGTAAATTCTAGCATCTGTCCGCTTGTGTTCGCACTGTCCAATCACTGATTTATGTGTTTCATATTTGAAATATAGACCCTTGATTGGATATCGCTCACTTGTCGATGGTGTTCGGAGCCTACAGGGTTGGTTCAGTCGCTATTTAAGTCTCCCACTGAAAATCATGGTTGTTACTGAGTGGATATAGACTCGATAAATACGATTTTTTTAGTACTATACTAAAAAGCAACACAAGGAAAATCTTGTTCGGACATTTTATGTGGTCAACCGTTTACAATAGATCTAATAATCATTTTCGTAAACTTTGTTCGGTGATATACATTTGGAAAGTCGTTCCGTAGCAACCTGCACGTCACCGTCATAGATGAGTGAGGCGCATTGGCCAACCAAATGTCGATATTTGAAAAAGCCACCCTCTGATTGGCTCATTCTCACTCATATAGACAACAGCATTCACAAAGTCGCTTTGGGACCACTTAAAAAACTCAAATTTCTTGGTAAAGATATTTGTTTTCTATTGGCAATTCAAATGACAACACAGATTTTGTCCTCCTTTATACAAGTTGGGACGTCACGTGAATAATCCCTTTTACCTACATACACTACGACATTATATGATAGTTTTTGCCTTTAGCCTAGTATAGTTGTCGATCACAAATTCGTTTCACAAACCACAAGTTTAAACAGTTAACTATAATTGAGGCCGGTATTTGAAACACAATAAAAAAACAGTTTTTCTAGTCCGTTGGGCAAACATATGGAATGAAAGTAACTATATATGTACATAATTAAACCCTATCAATATTGAATTATTTAAATCAATGAATGATTTACATAACGAATGATTTGTATTTAATTACGTAAGGTCTAAATCTCTATTAGTTTGCTCTATTGCAGTGGAAGCGCTCGGCCCGGAGCGCCATTATGATATTCCGCCTGACGAGCAGACGTATTGTATGTTGTATATTGTATTGTATTCACGCATGGCTGCTGGTTCCCATGTTGTGATATCTCAACCAGACAACCAGATGTAGTTTGGTTCTCATAGTCGCTCTCGGCCGCTGTGAAAACTATCGTCACACCATAGTATAGTAATGCATCCAATGACGAAATGGCTGTTGGCTACTCAAAACATCTGGTGGCAATAAGAAGAAATTTAACTGTCAATTGTTCATTGTTGTTTTCTTGTTAACTTGTCAATGTTGGGGCCTAGCCTGCGGAACTCCCGACATATGTTATCAGAGAGAGAATTTAGTGATCTTTTTTTTAATGTTCCGTTGTACCAATCTATATTTCCGTTTTCAGATGTTCTTAATTATCTTTTGTAATGTGATGTTGCTAGACACCTTTCTCTAACACCTGCAAAATGTAACTATTTATTAGAATAAAAACCTTTCATAAGAAAGAGCATTTAATTTTCTATAGGATGACATATTTTGATTTTCTTTTAGGACAGTTAAAACCATTTTTAAGCAATTTCAACATACCGAAATCGGGTGTTCCCCAAGGTGGGTAGCAGCGCTATCTATTGTTGGCGCATTGAACAACTTGCGCACGGCTGCTTCGTCTTGACACTAGCGCGCGTAGCGGACAAATAGTTGTGCTTAGCAGCGCTATCTATTGTTGGCGCATTGAACAACTTACGCACGGCTACTTCCCCGCGACACTAGCGCGCGTAGCGGACAAATAGTTGTGCTTAGCAGCGCTATCTATTGTTGGCGCATTGAACAACTTACGCACGGCTACTTCCCCGCGACACTAGCGCGCGTAGCGGACAAATAGTTGTGCTTAGCAGCGCTATCTATTGTTGGCGCATTGAACAACTTACGCACGGCTACTTCCCCGCGACACTAGCGCGCGTAGCGGACAAATAGTTGTGCTTAGCAGCGCTATCTATTGTTGGCGCGTTGAACAACTTGCGCACGGCTACTTCGTCTTGACACTAGCGCGCGTAGCGGACAAATAGTTGACATACATATTGTAAGTCCTATTTTCACTATTCATAGTTCCCACGTGACGTCACAGCGGCCATGATTGTGACACAATTGATGAGGACCAATCCTAGATCATTGCCAAATACTACTCTTATTTAATAAATAAGCCTTATTTAGAATTAAAGAAGTAAACATAATTAATAAAAACATAAAAAATACCAAATATACCAATTGTATTTAAAAAAACAGGCTACATTATAAAGATCTAAGAATGTATGTGTTCTACCGCAACAGCCTTCAATTGTTTCTCCATGGCAACGTCAAAGCTTGATCACAAATGTGGCCGCTACGCGCAAAGATGTGACGTACGTGCAACCTATGAATTATAAAAACTACCTCAAGCTGGTTGTTAAACGATTTGTATTTTCTAAACGGTGTAATTCAGATCAGTAAAATAATCTAAAATATTGTAGAGAAATTATTGCTCTACATAAATATCTGTAGATAGTAGAAACATTACATTGTCTTACTTGGACAACACTATAAATGAGGCCTAGCCGGAAGATCGGTTTCAGTTTTAACCAGAGAATAATGTCTATCTCACCAGGCTGGGCACCCACAGCCCACTGGCATAGAAACTGCGCGCGCATCTGTGTGTGGCAAGAATATTGGTCGAGTTTCGCTACTGGATATATCGTTATACTATGGTTACGCGGTAATGATGTATGACGTCACTTCCCTGGGGTCCTATCGGACGCGCCTAGTTGTACTTCCGGTCAACGTATGGGATGCGGGGGGGTCAAAGGCAACGGCCATTACCTGTTGCGCTTTGTGGTGGTTAATTGACTTCATTTAGCGGCCGTCTGGAGGAAGCTACCCCCCACTCCGCACCCCATTAGCGGGCGCACATGTTGTTGACACGTTAGGGGGGCGTCGGTCAGTGACGTCGGCGAACCCGTGGGAAAGTCTAGAGCTGCTTCATTGTGTCCATGCAGGGACCGTTGAACGAGGGCATTGGATAACCGTCGGCAACGACTGGATTAAGGGCACATCCATGTTGGAAATTAACGGGAACCGTAAAAGTAACGTTTGAGTTAATTCCATTGGCTAAGCTGTTAGCTTCGGTCAGATCAGCCAATTGAAGTTTTAACCTAACTGTTAATTTTATATATGGATGGGCTTTCATGACGTTTAGTTTATATTTTAGATAGTTGGAAATGTTATGAAAGTGAATAAAACTTCTGTTTGGTGGTGACATATAAAAGACATCCGTGGTGAAATTAATTACATACTCGTTTTTTTTTTCTGTGCCGAATTAAAAAATTAAATCAAACGTGTATGTAGTTTGATTCACACTTCCGTTGGGTTGAGGTCTTTATTTTATACGTTCTGGCATTGTTCCAACTAGCCGGGTCTCTTACTAGTCCACGCAGGAACACAGGCGGTGGTGGAACCTAAGGACCCGGTGCTGCGAGCACAAATACTGCTTGTGCTCGAATATAGGTCGCACGCGCATCCCCTGTGGGCTGCTGCAATGTGTTTACATCCACACTCATTTAGATCCTATTTGCTTCTTGTTATTAGTACATAGATTGGTTAGAAACACCTGTCCATGCCACTCGTTTTATTTGTACATATCGTTTACAACGTTTATCACAGTACGATACGAACAAATAATAATATGTGTTTATTATCTTCTCGACAAGTTGTTTGATGTTTATTGATGTAAAAACTTTTTTGAAAAACAGTCATATCAACAAAATACATTGTTCTTTCTTTTTGTGCTCTGCCTACGCCTAACTCATACACATTGTGAATTTGGATGCCCCATTGTTTGATCCTACTACGGTCGAATGGCCCAAGACCATCATTACCTCCCCCCCTCCCGCCCGCCCGCACTGCATCGCTCGGTTCGTTGTGTATTCCCCCCCCTCTCCCCTCCACCCACCCACCCCCTGGACTCGTGCTAAACCGCATCGCTATTCGGGGTGGTGACCTCCAATGCAAATAGCCTCGGCCAATGTTATCGCCGGCCGACGCATCAATCAGGCTCGTTATTTTGTTTCACAACGACGCATTTTGTCAACACGCAAGGATTCCCCCCCCCCCTGGCAGCTAGGCTAGAGGACGTGGCTCTAGGTCTTCTGTAAGGGTGTTGTTTTGAAATAATAAGAACCATGCGTCGCAATACAATCAACATGCACCAACATTCATTCAGATTTAGTGCGTAAAGTGCTTTATACTCAAAATACAATTAACGATTATGAGAGAGTGACGCTGTATATCACGTTGTTTTTAAAAGAAATCTATATTTCGTAGAAGTATGTATAGAATTTTTTTAATGGGAGGGCTTGTATGCATTAACCTCCCCTTCTTGACGGTATTTCATGACCTTGGCTTGGATTAACTAGAAAGACATGCTAAGTAGTTCTTCTAAATGATCCTTATTACCTCTACTGGTAGTAAATATTCATAACTTCTCTATTATTCTTCTTGTCACAAAATACGAGAGAGCTTAAATGTTGTATTTATTTGGTGGAGGTGCCGGGTCTGGTTGACGCATGCGCGCGTGGATACTGACGGGTGTGTACGCAAACCTGAACTGAGTAATATTATTCGTTGCGTATGTCCCCAGGCTTAACGTGAGTGTTCGAGCTTGATATTGGGCCTAAACTATAAACGGTATTGAGCGATGATGAGGGGGGGATCGACTTGCAGCGTAGGTAAAAGTGGGCAATGACGTGTCCAAGAGGGGGGGGGGGGGGGGGAGAGGGTTAGGGGGTTCCAACCCTCCGTGATGTTCTAAAAAAAATGAGTTTGAGAGAGGACGTTGGAAAATACTATTTTTACATGATCACATGTATGATGTTTCTTCCCAGAGGCGACAAATAATCAGAAATACAATTTATTATTCATTGTAGGCTACATCAAGCAATGCGAGTCTGAAACGTGTTTACAAGCGTTTAAAACGTCAAATAGTCTAGCGGGTGGTAGCTTTCGTCCCACACTGCTTTCTGTTTGGGATGTTCGCCCCCCCCCCCCCCTCCCCCCAACCCTCTGTATATTGAAGTTTAGTCGAAACTAAAAGTAGGATACACTGGACCAAGTGGAATAGGTTTTGCTGACACCCGTTGAACGCTCAGTTAAAAAACAGCTGTGGCAATAATTCAACGGATATATATACATATTACCCAAAAATAACTGGAAATGATAAAATTGCTTTCTGTGTGCGCAACGGACGTTCTCCTTTTAACTTCTTTGACTTCTTTGGTCTTATCGCCACAAGCATCGAGATGAGTCAGCCATGCGTGTACGTGATCTTGCCTTCCCTTGATTTCGCATCACGTGACCTGGGTGCGTCCAGATGTTGTTGCCGCTATTCAGTACGAGGCACCGTCAGCCGTTTTCAGACTCTCCCATCTACGATGATGACGTAGAGAATAAATATCTTGCGAGGGGAAATAGATTCTTACGTGAAAAGTTGTAACGATCTTCATTATTTATTGATGACAACGAAATTCAATATAAGGAGCAAGAGTCTAAAATGTGAAAGAGTGTCTTGGATAGTTGCTTGCGTGCGTAGGTGGGAATAAAAAAGTTTGTTTACGTTGATTTTAAAGAGTTACAACCTTTGTCAACGAAATGCTGTTCTATGTTGACTGAGAACTACAATAAGCTATTCTGGAAACTACCTGTTCATATTATTTTGAGAATCTGACACCATTTGTTTCCCCAGCTTAAACTTGTGTGCCAAAACGCCATGTTTGTTAACTTCCGACTTGCGATTCATGTTTCAGATGGCGGTTGGTAAAATTTGTATTGTTCTCCAACATTGGTTTGCTACTGTCATAGCAACACTCAAGTCTCGGCAAAACTTTTTGTGTTTTTTTTTTTTTTTAGTGGGTAACACATGACATTACCAATGTATAATATGACCATCTAGAATCATCTATAGGAAAGGGCACTAACTATGGGATGAATTAGGTTATGGTTCATGTTTAACGATTTAAAAGCATTCTAAAATATTTTTAACCAACAGATATCGGGTGTTCCACAGGCTAGGTGGACCTACAGCTTTAAAGTCTCGAGCATAGTAAAGGAAATAGCTTTGGGTCTTTTTGAAACTATAAAATAAAATGTAAAAAAAGACAAAGTCTATAATATAATATGTGGGTTCGAAAGACACACGTAAACGGAGACAAGGAATTGTTCTATACTTCCTTCAAGAACATTCCCTAGACGTGCAGCCGACATGTCCGCATAAACGTCCCGACCGCAAAGTTACCTCGCCGAATCAACAAGGGACCGGACAATGTCCCACGCGGCTGCAAGTTACGGCGAACTGTTCCCGTGTAAATCAAATTGTGTTGTTGACAGCTGAACGAGTGAGGGCGGGTCTCTAGCAGTGCATCTGCACCCCATACGAAGGGTTGTGAGCTAGGCCTAGGCCTGCGTGTGTACCGACTGTCGTCATGCGTCGCTGAAACGCTACAGACCAGTAACCACAATCGAGTTGTGAATAGTTGCAATGCATGACGGTAGATATAAAAGAATTCTCCCAAGACAAGGGTTGTTCCCTGTCTGGACCGGGGGTAGAATTTGGCCCAAGATGTATCCTCTCCCGATCGTTTTTTTTTTTTTTTTTTTTTTTTTTTTTATCATATGCCCACATTTGGCTTAATCAGGCCATCATGTAAGATCTGGTCAACCAGTAGAGACAGGCCTCCTTTTCTTCTCTCTTCATGCCGTTAGGCAATGCGTCACGTTCTGTTTTAAGTTTACTACATCTGAAGAGGTGATTCCTGTCCTGTTCCTCCACTCCACATAGCTTGCAGATACTAGTCTCAAATATTCCCATCCGGTGCAGGTGCTTCCCCAATAGGTCGTGTTGTGTGTTAAGCCTGAATTGCGCGGTTTCTATTCTTCTGCTGAATTTGTGGGGGGTTTGTCTTGTGGTTGTTGTGTATTGTTTCCACGTCTTGTTTTGTCCTTTCTCCACCCACTGCTGCTTCACTTTGCTGGACATCGCTGCATTCACATGGGATTTAACGGCTCTGTAGGTTATTGGTTATTGGTATCTCATTTTCTCCCGATCGTAAAATGGGAGAAAATGAGATTATTAGTCCTCCTACTCATTCTACTGGTCCCTTTCATCCAATCACCCCCTGACGTCATATGACATAGCCTTTTCAGACCTCGTTAAACACCAAATTATCAAAATATATACCTAAAGTGGTAAATTTTATTTTAAAAAGTGATAAAGTGTTCAAGTTGCTCTAGTTTTCGCTTGGACTAAGCTTTATCTTACGATACTTTTAGTTTTGCATATTTCTTGTCCACGGAGATATTTTGCCGGTTCATACCCCCAAGAAAATTAATCTAATCTATAAAATATCCACTTTTTTTCGCATTGCATTGCGAGCAAACTCGCTTTCCGGTGCAAGCGCTGTCTGTCCATTGTTGCATTGTTGTCACGTGACAACGGAAACTCAATTACCATAGATTTCGTTTTCAAACGACCCCCCGGCGAAGCCAACACATAATGGATCATAACGCAGTTTTGATCATTCAACCATGTTTTATAGATTGCGCAAATGAACTTGTTGCCTTCAATTTAGATTACCCGACTGACGAATTCAATTGGATTACGCGCGTTTGATTTACAAAGGGCGACGAGAACAACTGTTTGCAACTGTATAAATGTTCATTCAACGTCAGTAAATTTATACGAGTTTAAATAGCCTATGTATTTTAATAACGTTTACGTTTGTTTACAATGCCCATGTTTTAGTGGCATCCAATTTTAATTAAACAAGTTTAAATATAAACAAAAGAGATGTGTGGAGTAAGGATATTAAATATACACATTTCAGAAGAGCAAATTTATTTTCCAATGCCATTTTGGTGTAGGCGTTTAGCATTTGTAAAATAATGCTGCAAACAGCTATCTGCAAATCACATACGCGTTGGTGCTCTATTTAATCTATCTAGTAATCATTATTGTTGTTTTAAAAATAATCATTTTAAATAATATCTTGTCGGACATGATTTTTTTTTTCATGTCGGTACGAAAATTGTATTTGTACAGGTTACATAAAAAGTTATACAAAATATATTTAAGGTAAGTAAGCAGAGCTCCTTATGAACGGGATTATCCTGAGGGAACGATTTATATCAAAATAAGCGTATAAAAAATTCACGTGGTTTGTAGGTAGTTGTTTGAAATATTCTTCAAAAACCTCATTATAAGTATAGCGGCTCCAAAGTCACAACAAGCCCAGTGTTACATCGCGTTCATTCCTTCAATCGTAATCAATCTTACTACACTTTCCGAATTAGAGTCTAGCGTGTTACCGCAGTCACCTCCATAGTCTCACGGTGTTACACCATGTTACACTTTACACGTGTTATAGCAGGGCTCGATTCTCCGTTCGAATGAGGGTTTTTGACTTCTGTAGTTTGATAGAAATACATCGCCACTCTAATATCGAAAGCTCTCAACGGTGACAAACCAATAAATGGTGTATACTGACCCCAAGTGTTGAAATCATTTCTTGTAACCGAGTGCGTAGACCATACATAGAAATGTATTTGTTTATTCATAACGAACATTATATATCATCAAGTTTTAGCTAGAATAGTTGACCAACAAACATTGATTCATTCCGAGTTTAAGGCTTAACTTTCAGCTCAAGTGGCGCAATCTATTACACTGTATAACCATGTAGCAAGTTAAGCCAGTATATGTGGCCACGGTTGATGTCTCGTTGGTAAACAGCGGTCTCTATCTCTATGTTCCAGGTTTGAAACCCTGTTCGGGCATTGGAATATAGTGGCTTTTCTTTATCCTCACAATCACCCAGTGTCTCAAATAGCACAATTCCAGTAATCGAGACTTAAAGCAACAGGAACAAGAATGTCTTGATAAACATCGTTGTCAAAACATGAGACGCTATGCGCAAACATCTTAATCATTTAGCAAGTTACTTTCGTCATATAGATTGTGAGTATGTGCGTGTGTGTGTGCGTGTGCGTATGCGCAAGGAGGGTTGGCATGAATAAGTGATGAGAGGGTGAGTTTTCACGACAGGGGTACCAGGAAACATAGAAACAAACAAACAAACACACCATTACCGTGTACCCGCTGTGCATAACATATGACTGCCCTGGTAACACAATATGGACGTAGGCTTTGACCCGGCCCAATCAATTATTCAAACACACACACGAGTAAATGGTGTGTACGGTGTTGACGATGTTATTGCCGAGGTGTTGTAGAACCTACGGCAACAACGCACAAGGGACAACCAAGAAGGTCATTAATTATAAAGTATAGGCATATACTACATTGTGGCATCAGTGCAGGAACGCATACCGGGAAATATGATCTAGGGCTCCGTACTTGCTTCTCACCACTGTTTTCTAACAAGAACACAATACACAACAATCAAGGAAATAAGATTTTTTATGAATCAAATAAGTTTGATATAAAATTTGACAAATCTGTTAAATTTTGGACTCGATGTACAGTCGAGTCAAGTATGTAGTTAAGTTAATGGTTGCTATGGATTTTTTTTTTTTAATGGAAAATCGCATGTAATAAAACAATTCCATAGCAACAATCTTGTTCTTGACTTGTCACTGACTGTTAACTGTGCATGTGAGACGCAAGAATAGATATATGGGTCATTTTAAATAATTGTAAAATAGAAAAGTAATCACAGAAACATATCGGTAAAAATAAGTTCTCTACAGATTAGTTTTGGATCAAACATGGTTCGTGTTTGGAGTTTAATATGTAGAACGTCCTGCATGACATTATTGCTATTACCACTTACAAACGACGCCATGAATGATGAAGAACATGAGGTTTGTAATGGATTAACTTAAGAGAACAGCTCAGAAATATTTACAACAATTTATTTACCCTTGAATGGATTATAGCCTTGTGCATCTGAAGCAAACAAGTCTTGTGTTTACAAGAATAAAGGGCAGCAAAGTGCAAGCTGTTATCTCTCATACTTTTTCAACTGCATTCTTTGATAGTCAAAGCACTTGTTTTGATAAGATGCCTGTAATGGCTCAAATGTACTATTGTGACGGTCACACTACTGGATTGACATCACACTATTAAACTGCATGTTCATGGTCATCAGTTTGTTTTTTGATGAACTATAAGTTCAAATATGTGTCATCAACTGCTGTTGGCAGTCTGGTCATAAGCTTACAATAGTAACTGAGTTATTGGACCTACAGCTGCTGGTCAACCCCAGCATTCACCTTATGACTGCTGGAAACCTTCAGTCCGGATTACTGGTAACTGGTACCTAACCGGTGATCTCCCGAAATAGAGGCTCCAGCAATGAGCCAGCAATGAGCCATCTCCATCGGTCTGTTTACAAACTAGAAGAAATATACTAACAACAAAAGTAAAAATGTGACTCATATGAACTTTAAAAGAACTGAGGCCAATGTCATGTCTCAATGCTTCTTATTTTACTTTACTTTATTATAATTAAGACCAGTGTAGGGCACAATGCCCTCTTTAGCCTGATGAGTGATGATTGATGAATGATCATGAGGAAGGGAGGAAGGGAAGCCTAGTACCGGCACGTAGCCTACTCCTGTCAAAAAGTACCAAGGGGACCGTCGGCTTTACGTCCCATCCGAAAGGACGGTGTAACTTTGACCAGTCATATAGGTTCCTCCACTAACCTGGACTGCCGAGCAGGTGACGAGAAGAACGAAGCTGTTACACAAGCTTTCGAACGAACCCTCAGTGCTTCGTTTCGTAGTCATCTAGTAGTTACCCAAAACAATGATCAACAACGAAAGTGACGTCTAAAGAAGGCGGGAGTGGAGCTAATATTTAGTCCATACTTGGAGCTTTGAGAAATGCCCCAAGTAGGTCTGTCTGTTTGGTTACTTTATTGTGATTGTGTCGTAATTGTTTGCTTATTTGTCATGTGGTTGCTGTTTGTGGGAGGGGGGGGGGGGGGGTTACTTTACTGCTTTTCATTGTTTGCCTCTCACTTACGACGTGGCTCGCTTATCGTGCCACACTAATCAGTGCACACAAATAAGCTTCAATCACGGGATGCACGATACAGCGAGTGACAGGCATGTAAGCGGGTCATATCATGACTAGAGTGTTAGCCAGGGCCTAGATTGTGCAACAGTTGAGTCAACTGACTGCGCACTGGGGAACACATCACGCAAGTCGTAAAGTAGCGGGAAACACAACAGAAAAGTTTCAATCCACCCTAAAAGTAGCCGGGGTCTTCATGCGTTCCAGGTTCGAATCTTGGGCATGGTGTCATTTGGCAGTATGTTCATAATCATACACTCAACATTGATGTTATCTGATGTTGTATTCTGTTTTCAAGGTTGTAGTAAGTTTCACGCGCACTTTGTCCCGCGCACAGCCAGAAAAACATAGAAGGGTAATTTTCAATGATTATCCAACGACTGAGAACAACACTGTACATTGTTGGTGGGATCGATCCGGCAACCATGTCCGCGCAGTGACGTCATGTTGTAAGTGTTCCGATAGCGACTGACGTCTTGACACAACGTGTTTGCAATGCTTATCTCGCGGGAGGGATGACCCCCCCCCCCCCCCTCCGTTGTGATAACACTAATTGACTATGGCACTGTCGCTTCCTACAGCGGGCAAACATGGAAACTTGGCGCTAATGGATTAAATGCGTCACTTCAGATATTATCTTGACTCTGCTCTCAAGAGCTCGGCGTCTGTTTGCCTACAATGAGTGGCGCACGCCACTGGGAACCCCCCCCCCCCCCCCGCCCCCACAGAACTTTCACGTCCAAAGGAAAATATTCTAGTTGTATTTCGGGATCTTGTACTTGCTCCAACGAAATTCGTTTAGATTGCAAAGAACCGGTAAGAATGATGATGAAGGAGTGGGAAAGCAGCAAGAGGGAAACAGATAGATTGGCCATGTAAGATGAATGAAGGATATAATGACAAAAGAAATGCACGAGAGCCCTCTTTGCGGGCACCAGACATTACGAGGGAAATCAAATTATGTCGTCATAGAGAATTTAGTGCTCCTTTCCTTCTCATGAATGTTTCTCTGCCCCAATAAATTATTTCCGTTTTCCCGTTAGTTTGTCCCGTTTGTTTGCCCGGAGTGACTGCCCGACGGAATGATTTCCTCCTCTTAACTCATTTAAATGTTTGGTCTCCTACTTGGCTCTGTACTCTAAACCACCCTCTGACGTCACATGACCTACTTTTCGAGTACGTCGTTAAACATACATCAATCAATCAATGGAGAGGTACTGTATAGGGCTCGTTCCACACGCATCATGTACGCTAAAATGCCTAATATGTTTTGTAATATTTTATTCGGTTGCATGCCCTTCTCTAAAGGCAATTCCTCTGCATCATGTCACATACAACCACACAAACTTATAACGACTTCTTTCTCCTCGCTACCCCCCCCCCCCCCCCCCCCTACATCTCTTTGTAGCCCCTTTGTTTTGCGCCTCGCCTTTCGTTACGATTATGATCTTCTCGTTATAGAATGTACCAACCCCTCTCTGTTAAGAGTTCCTAGTCGAGCAACACGGGTTTAATAATTAAGCCTTGCTCTAGTCGAGCAACGTGTAAGAGGGAAACAATACACACAAGTTAAGCAAGTGGGTTTGGAGATGGATGTACACGGCAGTCTTATTAAAACACAATCTAAGCCATGTGCAATGTGTAATGTATGAAATATGTAAAAATGTATTGATTTGCTTTGCGTGCGTACAAATTTAACTTTGTTGTAATTTATAATTATGTTAATCATAATAATCTAAGTTATGCATTGTGCGGCAGGTTCCTTAAATTAATTTTTCCAGCTAGAAATAACAAGCACCGAAAATTAATTTTGTTCATTTTTCTTTTAACTTTTTTGTCTGTCGCTTTTCTCGTACTCATTCATACCGGCCTTACCGGGGACCTGAACTCCCACCAACACCCCACGTTCCCGTTCCCCAACCACCCAAACCCCGGGTAGCCGGTATCCCCTTATGACGACCCCCTCGATGTGTGATGGCTCTGGTCAAGACGTATATATCGGATACAGGATGAGTGCAGGAGAGTTGTTGATAGTAAATACATGTTCTCACCTACCCTCGATTGACTTACATGTCGCAAACTGTAACCGGACAAAACCGCTATTGACACGTAATTGTTCGCAAAGCTATAGTTTTACCCTTTTACAAGTGATTTGTTTTATCATCCCCAATTACCCCCCCCCCCCCCCCCCCCCCTCCCCAGCCACCACCACGTTCATCACTAACGGGCCTCGCTTTTAATAACGCCTAGTTGAGCGCATCACGCGAGCAACGACGCAATTACACGACCCCCCCCCCCCCCCCCCAATTACCCACGTTGATTGGCTCCACACATTAATAGGATATTAAGTGGATCTACTTTGATTAGAAAAACCAATTAGAGTGAATGCGATCGTCGCGCATTCTATCGTCACGCGAAACACAACCGTGCGTCTAGGGGGGGGGGGGGGGGGGGGGGGTTCATTTCCTTTATGCGCGATCGCGTTCTAGTTTGTCACATCTCGTCTCCTCGCCCACTGTGGTAATGTAATGGTTTGTCGGAATAAATGAACAAATGTTCGTTCATGTTAATTACAAAGGGTTTAATTACTTACCTACTTCCTATTATACGAATTCAAATTTCCTTCTATACGAATTATTAAACAAAGAGGAAGTCTAATTATGCGCATAATTCGTTTTTGTTATGTTGTATATATATGATGTATATAGGTGCTCCGCACTGTATTGTCTGTGCTGACGTAGATGCGTCTCGAGGTGCCAACATGTGAAACAAAAGAGTATACCCATAACTCATGTTTGCTATATACTCTCTCTAGGTATGACGCAATGATCTACAGGAGCTCCACATAAAGTTATCAATGCTGACGACAGCTGCGTCTCGAAATATACTAACATGGCTGCCAACTGTTGAAGAGCACGAGATGATAGAAGTATAGTTATAATATTTTTAATGATCAGATGAGACACAAAATATATAAACAATTCACATAATGCATGTATAAAAAATGTATTACATCTATAAGGTTTAATGCAACTAAACGCGCATTTAATACAGGCATTAATTATTCAATGAATGAATCAATCAATCTGTCGCACCAGATCTCTAAACTTCCTATATGAGTATCGAGTGGTGATGGTTAAACTACAATTAATTGCACGACACAAATACAAACATTCTCTAACGAATAATGTTTGCCTGAAAAGTAAACGGCAAACTTTCTACCACCGGTGATATCGCGGTCTCAATAAGCCCCAACGACAGCTATCTGGCTGGTTTGTGTGCTCGAATGGAAAATTCAAGCGTAGCTTAAAGCTTGTGGGGCTTAGCATCGCCTTGTGTGCCACCCACCTCGGGCTTTACTAAACTGTCTATCGATCTACTCCGTGTTTTGACTGGGTTAAAATGTTACCGGCTAAACCTGCCGTTACAACGGGATTTTGGAAAATAAAATAACAAAATAAATAGTAAAGGGAAACAGTTATACTGTTTAGAATAAAGACGGAAATTTCCTTGTACCACTCGCACTGGGAAGTTCAAGACCTAATATGCAACTGTAACAATGAAGTAAATGAATGGGACTGTGGGACACGCTCCAATATTAGCCGGTCTTCCAAGGCAGCGAACAACTTGTAACCAAAGCGTTGGCGCTTCCGCCGTAGCCCCAGAGAATGCGCCACATTTCTCGTCTACGTGGCCTGCCGACGTTTGGCGCTATCTGCCGTGAACTGCTCCAACTGTCAACGCTATTGGTTTCACGGCAGTCATGATCTGGTGTGGCGCAATACAAGGCCTGATAAATGATAATATTGGGTCGCTCTGCCTAGGAGAAGCCACAGGTCATCACGAAATAACTAAGATTGTGGAGAAAAAGTTGTTACAGGAAAACTGCCGTTAAATTCAAATTGGTGACGTAATGTTGGTTGTCCCGTCGTAAAACACACACAACGTGTCTGTTCGGCTGCAATTAAAAAATTAGTTTTTACTCTTAACTTTTTACTTTGCACTTTTCTTCCCTCCCCGTGTAAGATCCGGTTAAACAAGTAAGTGCTAAGATTATTTTGATATTTCAAAGTTTTAGTGAGCAATTCGATGACAAACTAATAGTAGTAATCGAATCTCATAATTGCTAGTTTTACACAATGAGAAACTCATGAAATAATCCGAAGAGATGTTGATAAAGAAGGTTTCTATCGTACCCTTGATTTATTTATGTCAGTGAGTCGTGGAACGACAATATGTACCTTCCAAGCCAAGCCATTACAAGTTCCTTTGTAAATTGTGTATTAATGTGTTAATGCGGTTTATTGATAAATCTCTCTGCCTACAGACATAAAATAAGTATACAGAAAGAAGATGGAGGGAGGTTAAGTAGGTATAGACTGGAAATAACTTGGATGGGATTGTTTTGAAAGAAAGGTGTGTATAGATAACAGAGGAGTGTAAGGTTGTTATATACGAAGCAAGGGATAACCTCACTAAGGTTCGCAGTTCACATTGAAAGCTTATCTGCCGGCATTGTCATTGGTTGCACAATACTCAGCCCTCGCTCTCACACAGACAGACAGACAGACAGACAGACAGACAGACAGACAGACAGACAGACAGACAGACAGACAGACAGACAGACAGACAGACAGACAGACAGACAGACAGACAGACAGACAGACAGACAGACAGACAGACAGACAGACAGACAGACAGACAGACAGACAGACAGACAGACAGACAGACAGACAGACAGACAGACAGACAGACAGACAGACAGACAGACAGACAGACAGACAGACAGACAGACAGACAGACAGACAGACAGACAGACAGACAGACAGACAGACAGACAGACAGACAGACAGACAGACAGACAGACAGACAGACAGACAGACAGACAGACACCAGAGTGAACTTTGAACTGGTTATATTGTATCGTACACTAATGTCAAGCTATAAATTATATTTTGCATCTGACATTTCCATACCGTCGTGATATTCTAGTTTAACTGTGGTCGCTTTACACTGAATGTTGGTCGCTTTACTGAATACTGACTGAGTTATCGTTCAGTAAGCCGGAATGCCGGAGGGAGAATTCAGGCCGCAGTTGCGATAGACAATATTGGAGTATTCCGATAGAAGGCAAATAACAAAATGTAATTTGAAGCGAATATCCGTATTTGCCTACGAGGATGTTGGCTGCGCAAACAACCATTACAATTCCCGGAATTGTCGGCTATTTATCAGAATAGTTCTATAGTTACCTTTATTCTAATGCCGAATGTTAAGCAGACTATAATAATATGTCTTCGTGAGACTTTCTTAAATGTTCATTCTATTCTTTAAACTCTGTTTCGAGCAGTGATATTAAAATTAAGGAGCTTATAAGTTGTACTCTTCCATTATCTAAAAGTTAACAGAAAGAATTACAAGGGATGGAAGTTTGTTACGGTGAAACTTTGTCAGTTTTCTTAGACGTTCATGGAAATTTAGTAAAATAAACTAGTTAAACTATCTAGAACGCAAATTAGCTATTAGTGCTTGTCTCAAAATTGATATTATTTTAGTCTTGTAAATGGAGCCTTCAGAAGAAAGGGAACAAAATAGCTTACATTTTCCGCTTTGATTTGATAAAACCATACAGCAATATTGATATATTACTGAAATTACCCGATTGCCTTGAAATGCAATTAATTCTTGACGATACTGAAACCCGCAGATTATGATTATTAGCAGATGATTGTTTTTAAATAAACGTCCAAGATACGAATATTACAAAACGTTAAACTTTCATAATTTTGAATCTTTCCGTGATTAACTGCTTTACGTTGAAACGAACTGCTATTCTTATAACACCGACCAAATTTAAGCAGGGGGGGAGGGGGGGGAGTGGTAAGAGGGGTGAAATTACTGTTTTTAAGTTAACCACATCGGCACAGTGAGAACGCTGCACACCGTGGTTGCCGGAATTTCGCTCAATATTTCAATTAATATAATGAAAAAAATCAAAATTGAATGAAAATTCAGCTAACAGTTTGAAGTACCTATTTAGAAGTATTTAGCATACAGTCTTTATGCTAACTAAGTCTATTTCCTCAGTTTTTCGATTCGGTACCTTCATAATGAGATGCATTTTTTTTTTAATGCATTCTCTCGCGGTTTTAATTCGGAGTTTGTCCCTTTAGTGACGTCATGCCAATGTTTGCCCGTCAGCAGAGCGCTAACGGTCAGCAGAGCGCTAACGGTCAGCAGAGCGCTAACGGTCAGCAGAGCGCTAACGGTCATCAGAGTGCTAACGGTCATCAGAGTCCTAACGGCCAGCAGAGTTCTAACGGTCAGCAGAGCGCTAACGGTCAGCAGATTGCTAACGGTCAGCAGAGCGCTAACGGTCATCAGAGTGCTAACGGTCAGTGAGCGCTTACGGTCAGCAGAGCGCTAACGGTCAACAGAGCGCTAACGGTCATCAGAGTGCTAACGGTCATCAGAGTCCTAACGGCCAGCAGAGTGCTAACGGTCAGCAGAGCGCTAACGGTCAGCAGAGTGCTAACAGTCAGCAGAGCGCTAACGGTCAGTGAGCGCTTACGGTCAGCAGAGCGCTAACGGTCAACAGAGTGCTAACAGTCAGCAGAGCGCTAACGGTCATCAGAGTGCTAACGGTCAGTGAGCGCTTACGGTCAGCAGAGTGCTAACGGTCAGTGAGCGCTTACGGTCAGCAAAGCGCTAACGGTCAACAGAGTGCTAACAGTCAGCAGAGCGCTAACGGTCATCAGAGTGCTAACGGTCAGTGAGCGCTTACGGTCAGCAGAGCGCTAACGGTCAACAGAGTGCTAACAGTCAGCAGAGCGCTAACGGTCAGCAGAGCGCTAACGGTCATCAGAGTGCTAACGGTCATCAGAGTCCTAACGGCCAGCAGAGTGCTAACGGCCAGCAGAGTTCTAACGGTCAACAGAGCGCTAACGGTCAGCAGAGCGTTAACGGTCAGCGTGAGACAGACCCGTGCGCCCCGCGGGACAGTTAAGAGAGCTTATCTGTCCCCGGCGATGTCTCATCTATCATTCAGGACCCCCGGCCGATGTGCAGATGGGGACATCTTGAACGGTGACTTGCTGAACGCGCTCGGTCGCTGCCAGGGTTGAGATGGTGCCCGCTACAATATTATATACACGGTAACGGTAACGGCAACGGCCACGGCAACGGGTAGCTCAAATATTAAGCCATGCCAAAATTAACGGTATTCTATTGATAACGCTTCAAGATATTGAGAAAGTGATACCTATACGGAATTTGGTTTTGTAGCTCACCAATGAATCAGCTTACCTATACTATGAATTTTAAAACTTCCAAATATTGTAATTGTTACTATTAGTATTTTTCAAATTTATTCAATAGTTTATATATTGAGTTAAAAATTACAATATTCAACAATTGTTTAAATTAATTTTTTAGCTTACCTCAGAATCAAATAGAAATCACTGTTTCAGTACCTTGATGCGTTTTCAAGATTCGTTCGACTCTTCCAATCGTAACAGGCGACATTCTCACCATCATCCTATTTCCCCACACTTGTCACTTACTTGTGTAAATGTTCGGAGACATCCGTCTTCATCGTCAGACACCGACTCATTGATTTAAATACATTATCTGGGTCAATTAGCTTCTGAACGAAGTAATATCATTTCTGTTGTCAGCTTACTGACACACGAATGCTATGTGCTAACTATTATCTATATTATCTGTACACTCGATCATTGTATAAAATTAAAATTCTCTTGTGTAGTCAGTGGTTGTTTGTGTCATTGTGTTTACATTGTTTTGTATGTTATGATGTCTTATTCGTATTCCCTTGCAAGTTGCAACTGAGAATGGGAAATGTAATTTTCTCGAAACGAATTATTCATAAGAAAAGTGGCTTTTACCGTAAAATTAGTTTGCATATATAAATATATTAATTAATAAATGATGGTTTTCCATCACTGAACTATGCGGAAATTGCAAAGAATACAAGAACGAAAACAAATCTCTGTAGACCAGTATAATCCAGTTAGTGCGAGTGTGATCCCCGTATTTTATACTTGCAAGCAAACACAAGACTAATGTTTGCCTGTCTGACTGGAGGGCGGAGTCGCATCACCCATAATTACGAGCAACACAGTTCTGCCAGAAGTTTCAACAGCCGCGTCTCGCAAAACACGTCAACAATAATTAGCAACGCACAAGATTACAACTTGTGTTGCGCGCTAGGCTACCCTAGCAGAGTATTGTCACTTCTAGCCCCCCCCCCCCCCCCACCCCACCCCCCGGGATTGAGTTGAGTTTCCGACGCATTCAGTGTTGTGAATCTCACCGTACATCGCTGTGAGGATAAGGGATCCCGTCTTATCCGTTCCCGCGTTCTGGTTTATAAGGTTGGAATTCATAGTCGGCCCCTACACCTAGGGGCACCCATTGTTGCTATGGATTTGTTTTGTTTATGGGAAATAACATGCAAACAACTGTTACCTTGGCAACAATGGGCGCCCCTAGGTGTAGGGGCCAACTATGAATTCCAACCTAAGTGTCTCCCAGACTACCTTACGGATGCTTTCGTCACATGCGAGGGTCTCGTAGCCAATCAGCGATCGGTATTTGCGCGGGGTTGTCTCGGGCGGTTCGCTGGTTGGCTACGAGTGCCTCGCCTGTGACGAAAGCATCTGTAAGGTAGTCTTGGGTCACGTATACTACGTTATAGGTAGCTACAATCTACTGTGAAGGGAGGGCAACAATAATTGTAGTATTCATAGTTCCCACGTGACGTCACAGTGGCCATGATTGCGACACAATAGGGAACTTGCACTTAACTTTCTAATGTGATTTTTAAAATCTGTACACGATATTAACTGATATTATGTCTTTACAATTTAAAAATCGAGTCATTCTACCCCTCAAAATAATAGTTTTAGTTGCGTTCACTCTTTTGGCGCGAAAAAACGGCCGCCGCCATGATGAATCGCTAGTGACGTTACATGATAGTAGTCTGCCGGTGTCGCGCAGTCGACTGCACGCGTTCGCCCACACCGCTCATCGAACATTGTGCACTATGGAGACTAAAACATCTTCTGGCGCTTATAAGTGGTGCATAGTACCCATGTGTACTAACACAAGTGTAAAGACTCCAGAGAAGATTATTATTGTGTATTTATCAACAACGGGGACGAACCCCACAAGTGTGATATAATATATACCTACTAGACTACAGAACATGATAGAAAGAAAACAGTCATTGAACAAAATAAGATACAAAAACACATAGTAAATAAAACGTGGACAAGTGAGTAAATGTGTGTGTGTGCGCGTGTGCATGTGCGTGTGCGTGTGCGTGTGCGTGTGCGTGTGCGTGTGCGTGTGCGTGTGCGTGTGCGTGTGCGTGTGCGTGTGCGTGTGCGTGTGCGTGTGCGTGTGCGTGTGCGTGTGCGTGTGCGTGTGCGTGTGCGTGTGCGTGTGCGTGTGCGTGTGCGTGTGCGTGTGCGTGTGCGTGTGCGTGTGCGTGTGCGTGTGCGTGTGCGTGTGCGTGTGCGTGTGCGTGTGCGTGTGCGTGTTCTGAGTGTATGCGTGAGAGTGTGTGTGTGCGTGTGCATGTGCGTGTGCGTGTGTTGTGAGTGTATGTGTGAGCGTGAAGAATTGTTTGTTGGTTTACACGTTGAACAACCCTGTTTGCAAGTTATACATCTTAAAAATTATGTTTTTAAAAGCACTTAGTTCTAAATGGTGGATGTCAATGTCATCTTGCTTCTTGACTGCAGCGTTATAAGTGCACATAAGCCTATTTAAACATGAGTATTTATAAACATCTATTCTACACTTAGGAGTCAGGAACACGTCACGATTCCGGGTATTTTTGTTGGGTACACGGAAATTAAAATCACTGATTACATTTATATCTACCATACCACGTAAGATTTTGAACAAGTATATCAGGTCTGTGATTGTTCGCCTATCTTCCAACGTATTGATGTTGTTTTCACGGTTTGTTTTCCAAAAAACAATAAACGACAAAGACAGTGGTTGGAAGCAGCGAGACGAGATGTCAGTAAGAACCCTATATCAATGACATCGATGTTGTTTTGCTGCCAAGATCATTTCAATGTGTTTTATTTTAGATTAGATAATGAACTCAGTCTAGGGATTGGAAGGATAAACGTTTAAGCGTGTAGTGGTGGGTTAGAGGTTATTAAATTTGTCACAGGGTTAGCAACTGTAATCACAGTATAATGTGCTGTAATTCAAGTTTTAAATAAATAAAGAGGAATATAATAAAAATTGTGATTTAACATCTGCTTGATCCATAAACTAAGTATTGTTTACATTCACAATGTTTTGGGGGGGCATCTGTAGGGAGGGGGGAGGGGGAAGTGTCCATGACCGTCATTCATCCAAGCTCTCGACTATCAACAAGACTTCAAGTGTCTTCTTTGCAGCTGTGAGGGAGTACAAGGTCAAGGGATCATTTAAGAAGTGTTGGGACTACTAAACCAGCTCGATATCGTCACGAAATCTCCCTTTCAAAATGCCACTCAATACGACATGGAATTTCGGGGGGGGGGGGGGGGGGGGGAGGCGTATTACTATGTACATATTTTACATATTATTTAGTATTACAAAATCAATCATGATGGGATTTGGTTTGGACTTCGGAGATAAATAATTGACAAATCGGAATAATGATGACAAAATTAATGTATGTATTGTAAGGCACATTGTATTTTATATATAATTTTTTATTGTATAAAATAAATATGATCGTGAGTATAAAAACAACAAATTATGTGGTAAGACACTAGGCTAAAAGAAGTCAAGAAAATATGTGTGACTGGCATTATTCTTCACATCCCGTAACTCCGCTCCAGTGAAGTGATCATTTCCCGCAAAGAAATTCGCCACCATAAAACCATCTATCTGCGGTAAATTTGTGCTGTTGGCCTTTGTAAAGCCTCCGTCTGTCATTTTAGTTCATGCAATACGAGCTACTGATAACAACACGACGTTGGGCGTGAATGATCGCTCATCATGCACTGAAACACAGCTGTAGCAGTCGCGCGCTCGCAGGCCAAACCATCATACTGCGTCACAGAGGCCGCCGACCAATCAGCGCGCGTTTCTTCGCGGCAAGAGGAAATTCAAATAAATGTGATATTCAATTCATTATTAGACCCGTTCAATAATAATTTAAAAAAAAAAACTTTTGGAAATGCAATTGTTGGACACCAGACTATAAAACTAAGTACTTGTTACACTAAAAAAAATCGTATGCATGTTCCCTATTGATGAGGACCAATCCTAGATCATTGGCAAATACTATTAAAATTCGATAAATAAGCCTACTTTAGAATTTAAAGAGTAAACATAAGTAATAACAAAATTAAAAATTACGACACATACCAGTTTTATTTAAAAAAAAACACGCTGAATTTTAAAGAACTAAGAATATCTGTGTTCTACCACAACAGCCTTCAATTGTTTATCCATGGCAACGTTAAAGTTTGATCACAAATGTGGCCGCCACGCGCAAAGATGTGACGTACGTGCAACCTATGAATTGCCTCGCGAAGTAGGACGGAGATGAATAGAAGCACGCAAAGAGATCATTAGTTATATGTGATAGAAGACTCGGGAAAACATATCTGTAGTTCTGATACCTCTAGAGTAATGTAGTAGATTATGTTTATGCTATTATTTTCCCTCTGTTCAGTTCTGATGTGTGCGCCGTGTATATTGCGAGCGTTTATGTGCGGAAAAATGTACTGGGGCTGCGCCCCCGATTTTGACTGCGCATTGGAATATAACGGCCAATTAGTGACACACTGTTGGTTGGGCGAAAGTATCGTAATTGAGACAAAACGTGCTTATACGGACAACGAAGGCAATTAAGTTAATATATTAATTATGATTGTGCTGAACAGAATGACATAGTATTATCGTGCCTTATTCTTACCTCGAAATTGCACAGACTTCCTACCTTGTTTGGCAACTACTACAATTATTGCTCTCTACATACTCTGTTGTGTTATCCGTTTTTCAATGAATGGAAGGATTAAAACTCACCCGACCCTCTTACCTAAGTTTCAATGACGTCTTACTGATTATCTATCTGAGATCTTGTCTCGACAAGAGACTTCGCTCAACTGTTGTTAGCTGACTCGCTGATTGTGAAACTGACTCTACTTTGCCCCGGGGGTTTCCTTGGAATTCACAGCGTTGCCAGAGAGGTGATAAACAAGGCTTGTACGATCAGAAGAAACTTAAGTCAAGATTACCGATAATGAGAGTCGAACTGGCTGACGATCTACGGAATTAGAGGTTCGTGATCTAACGCACTCTCTCTTTCGTAGACTTCGGGCACCGAAGTCGACGAATATCCACCATTATTGGAAATTCTCGTTGTATCTATCATGCAATACAAGATAAAACCGTGTCGTGATAAGATAAAAAATGTGTATCGTGATATTATCATCGTTGTTTTAAATTTCGCGCGCGAAGATCAGATTAAATCGCGTTACGTGCGCATCCATTGGCAAACTTTTTTTTTATTACGCTTACGATTATTGATATTGATTTGTATGTATGCTTGGCAAAATTATAGAGTCCGTTGAGGATTCCTGGCCGTAAATAATATGTAGCTTTAGCGCTTTGCTAGACATGAATGGATATAAAAAACAAAACGAGCCGAACAAGTGGAATCCGTTTGAAGCTATTGACCTGATGGCAAAGATCAATGTAACTATGTTTAGAACATAGATCGTTTGTGTAGTCAATGTAAGGCAGGTCTTGCAAAATACTAGTTCGTGGCTGCCGTGAAACCAATATTGACAGTTGTAGCGGTTCACGGTAGGTAGCGCCAAACGTCGGCGGGCCTCGTGGGTAATATTCATGGCAAAAAGCGTGATGCATTCTGTGCGGCTACGGGTGACCTGCTATCGCTATTTATGAATTATGTTTTGAGTATTCACTTTTATTTAGCATTTGTGAAGACTGTGGGTATTTATTTTTTCATATGAAATAGATGTTTTCGAGCAGGAATAGATTATAATTGTATTAAAAATTATCTAAGACCCTAAAGCCTGAGTTAATGAAGGACAACAGACGGACAACGGACAACAATGTTCAGCAATTAAATACTAGTTTAAATTTCTTATGTCAAGGTTATTGATGCATACAACATCATCATCATCATTTAGTAACCTTGATTTTATATTTTTAATTGTTGTTCACTGTTGTTATTGGAGATTTAGAGGACAGTGATTAAAATCAATCTAAGATCATTTTAATAATGGTCTACCGGGATTTTTTTAATGCAACTGTGTGGATAAACTCGACGAATAATAGATATTCGAGGCGATGATTTGATAGGAGCTGCACTAGCGCTCACGGTCGCCTGCGGACCAAGTGAAAAGTAATTGGATGACTGTGGCGAGATGGCGATATTGGCAGCATTTCACACGAGGAAATTACACGATTCACAAGACCAGGTTTCCATTAGGAAGCGGCAATTAGTTTATTTTGCTTGCTTAATTAACGTTGCCAAGTCGTCGCGTTTCATCCGTATAGACAGAACTGAAAACCAATTCTGTACTTTTTAATTGATCAATGTCCATTAACACTGTTTTGTAGAAGGTAACAAAACTGATTTTTAATTGTTTCTGGTACCTAATCATTCTCTTTTTATACTTACATTTACATATTTGCATGCTTACAATATTTAACCAAAGATTTTAGATTTTGAACAAGTCTTAAATTAAACTGTTTGAAGGCACTTTTTACATTAGATTTTTTAAAATTTCTTTCAACAGATACTGTTTGCGACCGAATGGGTATAATACGGTGAATGTAATCATATTTAACTTGTTCATTTTTACACTTTTCGGATTTGAATAAAAATCACATTTCAACCGTGTGATAATAACCTGATACATCCATCTCATGCTAAATGGCCTGTTGTCTGAAAGTGTTGAAACTCTGGCCAACGGTCGTCCATCTCTATTCCCATCTCCATTCCCATCTCTACTCTTCTCCGACGATAAAACTATTCACCTACAAACATAGCTGGTACCCTGCTCACCGTTCATTTCAATTACCCTAGTTACGTCTTGAAACACAGCGTATGATCATTATAAATAAAGTTTAATGTTGTTTTTCCTCAAATCGTGATGCATCATTTTCCAAGTCACAACTACATTATTTAATTTACTCTCATATTTTCTACTTAGGTATAACAAAAGTACGTTGTATCATTACTCATAATATACGTACTAAACCCTCCTAACGTGGATGGTTCAGGACTATTTATTACAGTCACTTTTCTTTTTTTTTAATATCCATACAAACAGACTTACTTGTAAGCGTGAATCTTAAACGGGGTCTTATATATAGTTCAAAAATAATAAATAACATTTTTTGGGCGTTGCCTACCAGCAATATTACTTTTAAACTGTACTTTTAATGGAAAGCAAGCTGAAAGCGTGAAGGTTATTTTTTATATTGCTTTAAAAAACACCTTTGTTAATGTGATGAAGATTGGAAAAAATATTTCATCAGCAGTTTTCAGTTCCCACATAATATACTTGTGCCAGTTAACCTCCCACATGATATACTTGTGCCAGTAGACCTGATGCAACAATAATACTAATAACACTAATACTAATAATACTAAGTGTTGCTGCACGTCTCTATTATTGCAATAATGCTATTCGAGAAGATGAGGGATGATAGATAACGGTTAAGGACAATTACTAAATACCCTTGCCGTGTGCGGGATTCGAACCCACGTCCCTTGCTGCCGTACGCTTATAGGACCAGCGCCCCAACCGCAGACGGCCCTACCAACTAAACCTACATGTGAAATATGCACAGGGTTCGATTAAACCGGAAGCGGAAACCCGACTTCAACGGGGACACATGCCCAGATTGTCAAGCGAGTTGACCACTAGACCACTAGACCACCTGGGACGGAAACTGAACAATACGTCTGTGGTAATGTTGCATTTGAACTGGCCGACCACAAATATCAGTGTCATAACCTAGCACGGAGTGAGTGAAACGAAACACATGTTTTTGAGCTCAGCTCGAGAAGTTTCCAAATTATAGAAGTAATTCCATTTTAGTGGTACAAAATATGACGCCAGTGCGGAGTAGACTCGTTCGTTGTCAATTTCGTAGAGCGGTTTCTTCGACGTCATTGTCGACGCATTATACGCCCAACTAAATTCGTTGACAGAGGTTGTTATTGAACAGAGAACAGACCGAAAGCAACAACAATTCATTGACCATACTATTCAAAACACAAGATACAAACTGATCCATATAGACTTGAACTAATGTTTTCGTCATATGTAGTAGAAACACCTGCTTTGTCAACGGCATGTTTATTGGCTGAAAATACGTCCGATCTTTCGAAATCGATTTTATTATCGATTATCGACTAGTAGTTGTGTTTCTGATTTGTAGTTTGTTTTTTCCAACTTTATGGTTGTCTGTTCAGTCTATTTTCGAGATAAATATAGAACAATAAACATATTTTTAAATGGAGAATGACATTCATGGAGATATTACAGAGACCAGGTGCTAATGGTACTGGCAGGACTGCTATCTAGTTACACTTTGTCCAGTACAACTCGAAATTATGTGAATTTTCTACATCGCATTTAAACATATTCATAATATATCGTAACGAATTTGAATAATAACCCGAACTTGAAATTTAACCGATATTTGCCGAATTTTATACTACTCGAACCCGATCCGAAATAAAAAAAGTCCTTTAC
The DNA here is from genome assembly GCA_945910005.1 of Isoperla grammatica. NCBI lineage: Eukaryota > Metazoa > Arthropoda > Insecta > Plecoptera > Perlodidae > Isoperla > Isoperla grammatica. The sequence goes on from OX246743.1 coordinate 24,740,920, forward strand.
ATACCCACCCTGTATACTATTTCATCCAATACACAAATTAAAGCCGTTCCACAGGAATTTTGTGGATATTGACTTCATAGACGAGTGTGGCATTGACCAACCAAACGTCAGTGTTTGATAAAGCCACCCGCTGATTGGCTCCGACTCACTCATCTATGACGTCAGCATTCTCAAGACTGTTGTGGAACTACCTTACAATGTCTCATATTAGTTGTCCACAACCGTCTGCTAGGACTTAGTACGCGACGCGTACACAGTGGCGATTGTAGACCTAGGCGCAATAGGCGCGCGCCTAGCCCCCCCCCCCCCCCAAATAAATGAACTAACGCAAGAAAACTGGTAGAGAAACGAATATTTCTGATAACATTGATTATTTATCTCAGTTAGTTGTTAATTGAAAACGCTCGTTTTCAACACTGTAAAGTGTAAAGAGTTAACAGCTATTTAAGAAACTCTTTAAGACAAGAGCGACTTGAGAATCTTGCAAAACTGTGCTGTCTGTGCAATGAGTTTCAGAGACTGAATTTTAAATCTTTTAACTTTAATAATCAAATTGACAGCTTTTCCAATGCAAAGTGTATAGGAAGAAGTGATTGTGAAGTAACGCATGCAGTCAAAATATGTTTGTAGAATTGAATTTGAATAGCAGGAGCCCCAAATAATGTGAACGCGCCTCTGTGCGTACTGAGACTGAGAGTAATAACAGTTTCTCTCTGTACGTTTATCTAGAACCACGCCGCGAGGCTCCACCCCGCAGACCCTGAAGACTCCCGGGGGAGGTTTTAGCCGAGAGCGAGGCGAGCAGAGTTAGATGTTGGACTTCCGGCCGGATATCTCCTGCCGGGGCCGTGAATACAGGGTGAGTTCACTGAAAATTGCAGCTTTCCTACACGCTAAGACCTTGCTGAAAACATTGAGCTGCTCACGACACACGTAACGTATTCTCATTGAATTCTAGTTTCATTGAACTTATTGAGTTTAGACAGACATTATAAAAATAAAAAGATTGAGGACAGTTGGTTTATTTTAAAAAGTTTCCTCAAGTTTCTCATCGGTATTGTGGGGATTTTTTAAATCTTTTTTCCTCATTGTATGTATCCATTTTTGTTATATCCACTGTCTAATCTTTATGTTTTTGTATTATTTTTATGTTAAAATATTGAGAGTGATCAACTCATGAAATTTTATAATTTGTTGATTGTGCTTATAATCTTATAGATTGTGTTTTTCAACATCATCGTGCTTTTATTTTTATAATGCAGTTAGTTATGTCTGATCAAAAGTTGTTGTAACGGGTTATTTCCATTACGGAATGTTTGTTCAGCTAATTACAAGTTACATGAATTTAAAACATTAAAACCATGATGTGTCTTCACGGAAATTCAGGAGCTCGCACTTAAATGACGAAGTGAGCAGTTTGTTGTTTGTTGCTACCGGAACGTTGTTTTGCTTTTAGCCTTATGTATCTTTTACCACGCTTTGGTGGAAATGGTCTTGTTTTAATAACTTTTTCACTCAATCGTGGTTTGCTTAATGTGCGGGTAATGGAGAAAGGTATAAGACAGGGGAAGAACTTAATGTTAAATATTGTGACACAAAGTAGCATAGAGCTAAAGAGAGACTGAGGGAAAAATACGCAAAGATGCGAATTAAAGTCATAATTACATCTTACTCTAGTGCAGTATTCGTTATTTCAGACTCCTTTGTTTTGCTGCTTGTTTTGTCTTTGCGGATGTTCCTATCATAGCGTTTTAAGAAATTACTACGTTCTAATGCAGCAACGTTGTCCTCGCATTGACGACTGAGTCCGACTTTACGAACGGGTCTTCACTTCAAAATACAATATTTAATTAGTAAAATCTCCGTGACCGTATACCTATTACTAATTCCATCTGACTGAGTCTACCTCTGTGAAGTGTTATTCAACGTAACTCAACTGACCGAAGATTTTGTCCATGGCATTTGAACTGGTGCAATCTTGAACTAAATGCCATTGTATTCATCGGACTGTGCGGCAGTATTTTCCCTTGCCTGTCACGTGAAAGAATTCTACTTCTAAGAAATGTTCCCTCCATTCTAAGTCCCCAGGCCAAGTCCAGAGCGCGAGCGCGCGAAACCCTCCCCTCATTTAAACTCCTCATTACAATCTGCGGTCGTTATAAATGTTCCTCACTGCTATCCAAGTTTTATGACATAAGCTGTGTTCTAAAAAACTTCATAGTCTGAGTTTTCGTTCTAAGATTGAAGATAGCGAAAATGAAGTTAATTTTCATCTTCGAGACACATTCATTTCTAAACTCACTTTACTACTTAAACTAATTTAACTGTTGACTGTAGCCCTGCGTCTTATAACTTAAAACTTACAAGCATGATCTACAACTGATGAGAGGGTTTTTATCTTAAGAAAAAATAAATTGCAGGTAAAGACAATGCAGATTATTTACATCTTTGAGACACCTGAAGTAATAAATTACCTTTAAGTCTTAAATTAATCTGCCTTAAGTCGCATCTGATAACTTATAACCAAGCTATGATGTAGCTACAAGTGACAGAGTTTTTAAATACATTGAAGATAAAGAGGATAAAGATTATTTACATCTTTGAGACACCTAAAGCTATAAATAAACTTTGATTCTTAAATTAATCTGCCTCAAATCCCATCTGACGACATAAGTTATAAGTTATAGCCAGGCTGTGACGTATAGCTACAAGTGACAGAGATGATGAAGTACTCGTCCTACCTGTGAGATAGCTGGTCGGTCTTGAACGGTATACGAGGCGCTCTCCACTGGAACTGAAGCTCAACTGAATGACGTGAACGCAGCGTCGCGACGCCTAGCCGTTCGATCCATACCACACAGCGCCGCCTAGCACCGACAAGGGAGGGGCCTCGGCCAATCACAGACCTCCAAAAGAGAGGGCCGTGCGAAAAAGTGGAATCGCATAAAGAGCAGATACATTGGTAATCGTGGGCGACGGAGGGGGGGGGGGGTCTCAGTTGAACTGCCTGCGGGCCATAGAATGAAATTGTATAAAGGTCAAACTGCTACCCCTGCGGTGTAAAAAGGAACTAGACCAGCGAGGTAGGTAAGGGTGGGAAGATGCTGTGTGCAACAAGTATATTAACCGTGCGTGGGTTGAGATAGTTTGACGTCACTGTTCTCTCATATTCCAATAATAATATTTGTTCACAGTATCGCTCGTTGTAGAGCATGGACGCCGGCAGGATATTTTGCAAGGGGGGGGAGGGGGGGGGGGAGGAGGCAAAGCGAAATAACCCTTTCTACCTGGGTGAAATTTGTGTCTTGTCCAGTTTGGCCGGCAAGATATTTTGCAGGGGGGGGGGGGGGAGAGGGCGTAGCGAAATAACCCTTTCTACCTGGGTGAAATTTTGTGTCTTGTCCGGTTTGCCCCGCAGGGCTCTACTTTTTTTTAAACACTTTTTAACCGATTTTTGGATGTAAAAGTAAGTTATGAATAAAAGGAATTGAACCACGTACTTTGTCAAAACGTGGCTACATATTGATTAATAAATCAAGATAGAACCATGTAGGTCATATACCATGTGTTGAGCCATATAGATCAAAATAAAATACAGTATATGACATAGAAAGCATCAAGAGGCAACACTTAGGAACAATATCTTGAGAGATGCAAATGGTAGCTGGCCATGATTGACTAATCATCTCACCACACAGTGAACAGCCCATGAACTAACCTGAAGTGGTGTTGATAAAGAAGCTATTTTTACTACCCTTGATTTATATATGTCTCAGAGCATATATGTCTTACAATGCAAACACGCACACGTATTTTGTTGGATCTGAGTCGTGACCTTTAGCCTATCAACATTCCTGATGTTTACGTCATCAATCATGTCTTCGTACCAGCGTGGAAGCAGAAACACTTCTCCTGAAGCTTTATTGTGAATTGTAGACACGTTTCATTGATTCATAATAAATCTACGAAGGGAAATGTAGGTTTGCTAAAGTCGGCTTACAATAACTTCGGTAATGCTTTCGTCATCAATCAATGACGTGTTTACGGTCTCGGCCAACCCGAGCAGGTATTTGAATTAGCCATGGTCGCTGGTTGGCTGCCGCTCATCCACCCGTGACGGAAGCATTACCGAAGATGTTGTACGATGACTATAGTATCATAGCGCAGACCGGGGTAAAGCCGCGTTTTCACGAGACCTGTCGACAGGCAAGTATAACTGGCGGCAAGTTACTTGGAGCAAGTTAACTCGTTGCTCCGCTCGCAACTTGCAACTTTCCCCAAAAATCAGGCAATTGCATGTCCCCACGACGCCAGTTATACCTTGCTCCAAGTTACTTGCCTGCCTGCCGACTTGCCTCGTGAAAACGCAGTTTAAAGACGCAATCAGTGACAACTATTGACTGTCGACGTTGCTAGGAAATAGGTAACTCTGCCAAAAGTGCCCAAGATAATACCGATTAAAACACCATTGATATGGAGGGAGATGTCTCAAAAGTATAGGATCAGTTGACAACTCAGTGTTTCGAGAGGCTCTTAAGATATAATCTATAGTAGTCCAAACGTAACTAGTATCATATCGACCTCAGATCCTTATCTATTACCCCTTTCACACACGCTGTTTCAACGATAATTAACTTTGCTGGCGTTATTTCATAGATTCGTAAAGACGGTATTCCGCTTTGTACGGTGTACAAGCCTCACTAGCCACGCCCGCTGTATTAGGAATATATATATATATATATATATATATATATATATACATATATAAAGTAAGAAAACATGTTTACGGTGAAACCAATCCAACGTTTATTTTCCTAAAATAATTGTCAACCTCGTTCTTTTCAAGACATGTCTGGAACAACACCGAAGGCAACTGCCCTCGGTCTGAGGAAGGAGTAGGAACGTGTTACTCCGAAAATTCACCGGTTTTTAAAGTAAGTGACCTCGGTACCGTTTTATAATTGTGTGTGTGTGTTTAAACATTTATTCCGGGTCAATAAGGTTCTGCGTGTAACACACATATACATATATATACGGTCCTTAATATTATCCCTAAAAGACCGTTTCAAGTAGAGAAGTAGAAAATAAAGTAACTTTGGGACATCTTTAGAGCAGGAATTTTGCAAAGAGGAGGGGGGCAGTGGAAATTGAAAATAGAAGGCGATGAGAAACCGGTTTGTTCTTGGAGATTGTGGATGTGCAGCCCCCTCCCCCCCCCCTCCCCCGGGAGAACAGGAAGTCATATCGTTTACCTTCCTCCAGCGTTTCCTCGTGAGCCGATCAATCAACATTAGCAGGTTGTCTTGTGTTTCATCTGACACAACTTCAGTGTAATGTTCATCAGTAGATGATGTGGGTAGTGGATATACCACCGATATTACTTGCATAGATGAATACACGACTTTAATCCAACATTTCCGCCTGTGGCTCAGAGCCCGCAAACCCCTCACAATTGTTGTCTTCACAAAATATATAACCGATGTACCCACACAATTATGTTCACATCAACCTATCTGCATCCGATGCAAATGTCAATAGGGTGGGTGTCTTTCCTCGCAAGAAGTAGTTCGTATCGAATGTACAACACTAATGATAATTATGTGAGGAACGTATTTCAGTATTTGCCATGTGCTCACTTGAAACAATATTTTCAAAACATTTTCGATTATATTTTAGCACTGCCTCAACAAGTTACATTTTATTAATATTTTAGAAACGTACAACGCGGTTGGGACCACATTAAGATTGTAATTCAACACATATTCCTCTTGAAAAGTAGCAAATTATGTTTCTTTAAGCCTTTGCACTTTTCTAATAGCAAGAGCAGTTAATCCTACAGTTCTATCAGTCTTGGGAACCACAGTAGATGAATGAAGTTGGAACTTATTGTATACGGTAAGGGGCCATAAAAAGGTGTACATAAATCTCGAAAACATTCGCCTTCCGAAGCAACAGAAATGTTACAGTGGTGAGAGTTAATGTTTTCTGGATGCCGTTTGAGTGGGTCGAGAGAGAACAACAGATTGAGGCTCCGTTCATCTACTTTGTTTTCCAAGGCTGATTCCACTGTAGACATGTTGGTTTTCATATACAGTCAAAACAATTTCTATCACAAATGAAAAATGTATTACTATAATAATATATATTTTTTAAATACTCACTATATAATTGTTGCGAACGATGTGAGATCAGTAGGTTGCTCTTCTCTCGGTCATTGATCACAGAACACTGACTGACTAACCGATCAGTAGGAAACATTTCTCAGGTTGAATGTTGGTGAAAGTGTCTTCACTAAATATAGTTATTTATCTATATAAATACCACCCAGATATGTTTATTTTAATTTCGCGAACCGAAGTACCAAGTTTTGTTATATTTTCTTGTCCTCGATCCTATTGAGAAAACACCGAAAGCATTACACTTTTGGGAACAACACATTTTATGAATTAAGTTTTTCAAAGTTCTTAGAATTTACAACTATCCTGCCATATATCTACATGATTATACTGGTGTATATTTAAACGGTGATTTGGAGCCATTATAGCCACGAAGCACATAATAAATAGTATAAATGTCCCCCACTCGAAATCAGCTGTTGTTTCTGAATAGTTGAACAATATAGATGCAAAACAATGCATCACGCGAGTTATAGATAGACTTACGTTATATAATGCATCCAATAATGCCGGGCTCACACAACGTCGCAAGCATTATGGTTGAGTTATAAGCTGAGTTAGAAGATAAGGAGTACGTACAATGGTTCACACAAACTCGTCATTGAAATTGCAATAGTCATAGTCACAAGCAAATTGAAAAATGTTCAACTCTCTTAATGCTCAACCATAATCCATGTGACGGACCAATCAGACGTTGAAACGTGACTTACTCGCTTATAACAAGCCAATGAGATCCCATCGACCATGAATCAATTTGCAACAGAGCTAAAATCTTATTGCAATACCATATGACTATTTCCAAACCTTATGTAATAATTAAAAAAATTATGAATTCTACATATAAAACGAAAACCAAAAACATTTCAAAAAACCAACAGCATTATGTGATGTCTATATGTTGTAAAACTTACCTGGGAGAGAAGATAGCCAGCGTTCATTCATTTATGAACCGTTCATCGCACACTAATAGAACCAAGAAGTACACTAACTCTATGGAATGTCAGTAGCGGACCTCAGAAGTACACTCGGTGTGACAACTCGAAGGAATGTCAGTAGCGGACCTCAGAAGTACACTCGGTGTGACAACTGGATGGAATGTCAGTAGCGGACCTCAGAAGTACACTCGGTGTGACAACTCGATGGAATGTCAGTAGCGGACCTCAGGAGTACACTCGGTGTGACACCTCGATGGAATGTCAGTAGCGGACCTCAGAAGTACACTCGTTGTGACAACTCGATGGAATGTCAGTAGCGGACCTCAGAAGTACACTCGGTGTGACAACTCGATGGAATGTCAGTAGCGGACCTCAGAAGTACACTCGGTGTGACAACTCGATGGAATGTCAGTAGCGGACCTCAGAAGTACACTCGGTGTGACAACTCGATGGAATGTCAGTAGCGGACCTCAGAAGTACACTCGGTGTGACAACTCGATGGAATGTCAGTAGCGGACCTCAGAAGTACACTCGGTGTGACAACTCGATGGAATGTCAGTAGCGGACCTCAGAAGTACACTCGGTGTGACAACTCGATGGAATGTCAGTAGCGGACCTCAGAAGTACACTCGGTGTGACAACTCGATGGAATGTCAGTAGCGGACCTTAGAAACACCGTCAACAGGTGACTCACGTCGCGCGTGACTTTCCCATTATTTCAAACACTTCATCAGCCGCCAGTATAAACACGCTTGCGTAACGCTTAACGGAAAACATGTAATTAACTCTCGGATATAATGCACTGAAAACACTTTACTGTACTTATCAAAGAACAGCAATGACATTGTTTTATCAACATTGTGGTTTTATTGAGAAAAGTTTGTGAGTCGTAAACCGTACAAGCCGGCGTATAGTTATAAACGTGCCTCGTGCCTCATGATCGATCATATAAAGACGGAGACTTCATTTTGAGGGCAAGATCTAATCTTCAAAGGATACTAATTTTACCAAAGAGCAGCTCTTTCACGCGCGTTACCTCCTCAGAACACTAATCAACCGTAAACTTCAATAGAGTACCACACACCTTTCCTGCGTTGTAAAATTTAAACAACGGTGACTGACCATACGCCGGGAGCCGATCGAGAATGTACGAATGACCGCTACTGCACTGAATGTATAGGGAGCTTGCAATAACGTCATGTCCGGTATCGCACGGTAGCCATACTGAGGTACTCTCTCAACATTTGTTTACGTTCTTCCGACACTTCATTGTTGCAATATTGCAGATGTCCTTTGACTGACACATCAACTGTTTTCAAACAAAGGTTCCGTATTATGACTGAAAACAAAATAAGAACTAGTAAACTCTATTTGAAGACAATCATTTGCATGTGTAATCATTTGTTATCATTGTTGTTATCAATTTCTTGAACTTTTACCTGCACACATCAATCTATACGGCTTAAAACTCTGTTTTTTCCTGGATAACCTATGTGTCTTCTATTGACAGAACAAATGTAAACAAGCAATGTGTACCTCATAATGGCCGCCACGTGACGTCTATTGAAAGCTACAAACGTGGCTACCCTGTAGCGCGCAGGTGGATAATATGAGGGGTGTCTACCCGCCGGACCCCACTTATTCTACCTCAGTGGAGAGCGGCATATCCCGCCTTGCATCTAAATTGACGTCTGCGTCTTTACGTTGGTCTAGGTCTCAACGCCGACCTCAGAGCCACCACCTCTTTCACACACGCTGTTTCCACAAAAATAAGCTGATTCCTGATCGGGTTTACATACACATTCGTAAAGACGTCTTCCGTTTAGTAGAATGCATGTCTTATTAGTCAAACCCGCTGTGTTTGGGAGATTTTAGAATTCCAATACACGGTAGTAAATTATTATTAATGGATCTGTTTAAAGTTACTATTTTAGGTACTAGAGAAGTAAAAAATTAAGTTGGTACTATTGGACCCGGAATGAGACTAGGTACGTTGGGACTACTGTAAACGATGACTGCTGTGTTCTACGGATTCATAAGAGGTCCTAAGGTTGGAATTCATAGTCGGCCCCTACACCTAGGGGCACCCATTGTTGCTATGGATTTGTTTCCCTGATGGGAAATAACATGCAAACAATTGTTACCTTGGTAACAATGGGCGCCCCTAGGTTTAGGGGAATTGATGGAATTCATAGTCGGCCTTACTCATGTTCGGTCGAACATGAGTTAGGCCGGTCTTATCCCTAAGACCGGCCTAACTCTGAACCTCTTGTGAATCCAGCAAAATATCTGACAATAGATTTTGAAACATTATTGGAATGCTCATTATGTCCTTGTTCCCACCAGGAATCAGTAACTTCTTCATGTGAACTGGGTGGTTTTACAGGAGGTTCAAAGTTAGGACGGTCTTAGAGTTAAAAGACTTAGGATGTCTTATTAATCCGGATCCTGGTTTGGGGATGTAGATCTCTTGCGGAATGTTTTCATCTTCATACATCACACAGACTCATTGTTAAAATTTAACGAACGTGTAAAAAACGATAAAATATCTAAATAGGTAGTTAATAACTTCTCTCAAGATATCAGTATAAGTTTGCGCATAAAACGAAGGTAGAAAAGTGAAGAAGATCTTCTCGACCGTTTCGATAAATCCTTTATTTTCTTCTAGAACATCGTCGTAATATCAATGCGGGGAAAGAGTTAACGCGCAGGAATAAACCGCTTTCCTGTTGACAAGAGTTATTGGAAAAGTTTGGTAAGATATTAGCCTCAATAAATTGTCTTGAGTTGGTTCGGTGTAGCCGTAGATGAACTAGCTTCGTTTCATACAGTGATGTTGTTCATTTGAGCTGAATTACGAACCCACTCAATCAATATACTTGGCCCCGTTAAAATAAAAAATAAAAATAAATTCACATTTAGAGTCTACCCACTCAGTAACAAGACTGGTTTTCAGTGGAGACTTTAATTTAAAGCAACTAAACCAACCCTGTAGGCTCCGAACACCATCGACGAGTGAGCGATAACCAATCAAAGATCGATATCAAATATGAAACATAATGCATTCGAAAATGCACAGGACCAATAAACTTTGTGATCTCTGAAGTAGGGATAATACTAACGTGGATTTCTGGCTATAACCGAAAAATAGATGAAAGAAATCCAACGTTTCGCCCATATTGCAATGGGCTTCTTCAGGGTTCGTTGGAGAATGTTAACACTGGAATATCAACAGCATTAGAAATAAGTGTTACCAAAGCAATAAAATAAATATTTGATAATATTACTTAAAACATAATATTTTAAATTGGTACCGTGCATATTTATTATAATTAATGATAACATTCTCAATTTCAATCGGATTTGTATTTGTTTCGTTCGAGGCTAGACTAATAAATACATTTGAATGTTTAGCTGTGTTCATTTATTACAGTTAGATGCAAGAATATGCTTATGAGCGAGTATGCGAGAAACAAACCTAGTTTGTTGATTGCCTTCAACTCAATTTATAAATTTGCTCTTTTACGTTCGTATAATATAGTATAAAATGCATGCAATAACAAAAGCATCGTCTATTTGCCTTGAAATATTCATTTTAAACTTGTTTTGAAACCTCTACTTGAATATTAAAACCTGACCTTCTCAGAATCTGTATCATGGAAGGATTTTGCACAAGATTGATATGGTATATGCTACTCTAAACTGAACAGTAAGATTAGGTTATACTAGAGACGGAAAGAGAAAAAGATTTGCAACATGCAGAATTAATAGTACAGCCATAGATAATATTGCATTGTATATTATCTGTGTGTACATCAAGTTGTGGTAAGAGTTGAAATACAATTCTTTTAAATGCACCAAGGACATAAATATGCGTCTAGTTTTTATAATGTTTATTTATTTTATGTATTTTATGTACTTAATCAGTACATTACAGGTAATTGCAATTGGTAAATAGATGTAATCCGGTAAGCTGTCCTCGAAAACATAGAATAGTACCTTTCAGATTTCTCTTGAAACCGCAATAAGTAGGTTTCAATCATTCTTCAGTTGCAAAACCAAAACGGAATAATTTAATTTACATTCGTTTTGTTATAGAACTATCTATATACATTGATGGTTTCATGTAACTCGCTTAACGACTCTGTCTCGTCTGTCTGTCTGCTTGCATTACACTCGATCATGTTCTACGATCTCTGACGTCATCTGTGACGTTGTCGCATCGCATGATTGATCGCGTTGTGATATAATATCTGGGGCACTCTTCACTCGCGATGTGGCAACATTGTAATCAATCATTGATATAATTATGTCTGAATCAATCAACCGTAATACAGGACACGAGTTGTCTATATTTATCTCTCGTTAAGGGTTCGCTTCTTCTTTTAACTGTTTCCATTCCACTTTCAAGCGGTTTATACTCAAAGATGTAATCAAGAAGGTATAGCATGTATTAACAATGTTATCTGCATGCGTTCTGCTCCCTCTTTGAAACTTTATATTATTAGTTAGTACTTATAGTCATAAGGTCCAGTTTTTCAATCGGTTAACGGGTCGTTAACGAGGTCGTTAGCTGACAGTCCGTAATCTGTAACCCAACAAATCCTATGCAGATAACGGACCGTCAGCTAACGGCCCCGTTAATTACGGACTAAAAAACCGGGTCTTTTTCTAGTTTATAAGTCCACTTTTGTACATGGCTACAGAGGGCAATTTGTGCCCTACATTGGCCTTCCCGCTCTGGAGCGGGTAAACTACAATAGATATTAGATATAATATTTTATGCATGGTGCGTATTTTTACGGCGAAATACGTCAAAACTACACATTTTACGTTATATTTGTAAAATAATCGTTATCTAGATAAATATGTATCGTATATTGAATGCGTTTAGTCTTTTTGTATTGGTATTTGCTTATATATTGCTAGATCTTGGAAGAACTGGCTTCTTAGATTTAAAATACTTCTTTACATTTTCTGTGTGTAAAATAGCTTAGGTTTTCCGTCAGGGGGCGTTTACCTGCGTTACGTGACGTCATTGTTAAATTCCTTTACTAAATGTTTCATGCAAAAATGCCTTGTGAATTTTAGATGCCGCGACCACCGAACAAAGTTCAAGAGAAAACTGGAGTTGCGAAAATCACTTCCACTGAAAAGATTAGTGAGCTTAGGTTGAAAGTTTCTCAACTTGACTCGAGTGTAGGGATAAAAGTTCTGTCAGTAACACTAACAGCCAATGACGACCCAGGATCCATTGGCATTACAGATAATCCGTCTATCGATAGAACGTTGTCTGAATCCGACCCGGTTGTAAAGCCATGCATCGTAAATCCTTAAACCGAAGTGAAAACAAAACAACGTATGTATGCATTATGTATTCCCTCTTTTTAAATCAGTATTATAATAACTGAAGAGAGCAAAGATTTGATTAATTAATACAAAACACTATTGTATGATCATAAAATTATATAATGTTATTTTTTAATTTCAACATTCTCAACATGGATGATGATTTCAAACTTTAAAAACTTTTCAATTCAAAACTTGATTTCAGTGGAGCGCAGTCGATATTTCATAGTGTTTCTTTTTGTTATGCTAACATTAACTCTATTATGAGATTAAACCCAATATTAATTAAACCCTGAACTAAGGGGATCAGAATCTGGGAATGCATTCACTAAAATGCCTAACTCTAAGTTGTCCTAAGTTAGGCAAATCTTAGCTAGATAATACAAGATAAATCATCTCTGGGTATTACTACACATTTACAAATAAAATATTATTAGTTAATTTGTTGATATTTTACTATATTTTATCTTTATGACAATACAGAACTATATATGCGTGATTTATATCACTAATATTTGCCTAAACTAGGACGTCTTTGCAATTAGACAGGCTCCTTTGTGAATCTGGGCCCTGTTGTTCAACAACATACAACATGCACACACTTATATTGACCAATGGTGGCAACTTTGAAGAATTTTGGTCAGAATGCGCGTAAACGTTGAAATGCTCGCTTGTCAACGCGTCACGCATAGCGTTTTTTTTTTTGAGCTCCACAACACTGATTGGAGTGTGCTAAAGTGTGTGCGGAAGTGTGTAAGTGCGTAAATGTGTGTACGACACTGCGTCTAACAAAGACAATGACAATACCACTTACTTGATTAACAGTCACTCGTATTTCGGGGGCTTGTCGTCCTTCATCTGGCGCCCCGGGTGATCGCGGCTCCAATCGCCTAAGTGACCGTGGTCAGTGTCTGCAATATACGTCGATCTGGCCGCTGCTTATTAGAGGCAATGTTTCCACACAAAACAACAGTGATGAAAGCAACGGTGCTCTACTTAAATTCCGGAGCTTATATTTCTCATATCATAGCAATTTCTAGCTCGTACATGTTCATAGTTTTAACGTAATGTCATAGATGCCATATTGGTCTCATGATTTAAACATATCCTAGCTAGAAGATAAGCGGGTATGATTTCTAAATGGAGTAAAGGTGGCGTTTAAGGGCGGATTGCAAGTCGTCGACTTAATTGTTTATGGAGTTTGTTCTTCTTATGGAAAATAGCATGTAATATAACAATTCCATACCAACAAATCATGTACTTAACTTGACACTTGTCTCTGCATACGGCCCTAAATAAGGATAAAAATCGCAAATTACCCTACCAAGCAAATGAATATTATTAGAAAACATTTCTGTTAATTTTGTTTATACTACATTTGTCTTCCATGCCAACATATCAAACATAATACCAAGATGGCTGCCACCCACATAGTTTTAAGATTCGTAAAGAAACATACATTCAAGAAATATGAATATTTTAAACTTAGCTAATCGTACACAAGTGTAGCCTACCACTAATTAATATCACATAATAATAGTTATTTTCGTTAAATCGGTAATCAAAAAATGATATTTAAAAACAAAATAGTTTAATATGTCCAGAGAAAATTGTCCGTCACAATGTTTACTAAGCACTATAAATTGCACCTTATTGTATTGTGTACTCATACTTGTATTTTAAGGGGTGTGAGGGGGCCAAATGAATACTATGGTGAAGCAATCTTTGTAACCACTTTCAATACTGCAACAAATCTGTGCACACTTCTCTCGTATTCTCGTTCAAATCCTTGCATTATTTTATCACCCCCCCCCCCCCCGCCCCCAACTCCCTCCCCGAACAATGGACGAAGTATCCTGGAAGAGTTTCGTCTCCGCGTTTCTGTGTGTGAATGATGAATGTCTAAACGCTCATTCAGATGAGAAGAACACAACAGCTGTAGCAGGTGTTTTTCCGAACACAACGGGCCAAACAAATCTAGAAGAAAGCTTATAAATCTCCTCCAAACATACAGAAACTTCTCAGGTACATCTGAATATTGTTTCAAGGGAAGGAAGCGATACGAAGTAATCATCTAAAGTGCTGGGAAACGTCGACGCACAACTTAGCAAACGTTGGGATACAAGTTAGAAAACGCGGTATATAAATAAAATATACAATTAATAATAATTTATAAAATATAAATTATAACTTTTAAGTAAAAATTAGAAACGGCGAGCACAAGTTAGGAAACTTTGATGTACAAATTGAAATTAGATAGCTTTGAACTAAAATAAATAAATCGGCGACGCACAATTTTAGATAACTTCTAAATACAAATTATAAAAACGGCGACGCACAACTTAAGAAACGTCGAAACACAAGTTAGATAATTCTTCGAAGTATAACTTGCGAAACTTGACGATGGGACGACGTGTTGTTTGAAGTGGAATTGGATGGATGTATAAGGCTGGGTCAGCGGGCAGGATAGATCTGCCTGTCGCACATTTCAACTGATTGTGTCTTTGAAATAGGTTTAAGTAATTATAACAAATTTTGGTAAAGAGAAATTATGTATCAATCAATTTTCCGTCAAATAATGTTGTTTATTCCCCAATAGATGATTTTCAGAATTGAAAATCATCTAAAGGGTCTTTGATAGTTATGTCAAGATGCATTTTCCACTGTTGTTCATTGTTGTCATTGAAAATCTAGAAGTGTGATTAGCTCTATCTAAAGCCTGCATTACACGGTCAAACTTTTTCATCCAACTCCTTGAATTCAAGGACAAAAGCGCATCAAAAACAGTCAGTATGTAGTCAAATACAATACTAGGAATTATTTATTGATGCGCTTTTGTTCTTGAATTCAACGAGTTGGATGAAAAAAATTTGACCGTGTAATACCGGCTTAAGGGTCCTAGATCAATTCTGAAACAGGTCTATTCATGATTGCATGTGACAGCGTTTTAATTGGTACGACTGAGGCCGCGGTGTGGGATAGACACATGGGTATCAAAAGGCAAGACCTCGCTTCAACAAAACACATTTATTTCTCTCTCTCTTTCTGATTTTCTGCTGTGACGTCATAGACAGTTTTGTTTACTCTTCAGTTTGTCTTTTTTATTTTACCTCATGTGTACATTTTGCCAAAGCATTATTTCGGTTAGCAGCACAACGGAAATATTGACGCTTAACTTTTCACAAAATGGTAAAAACATATTTACACATAGGCCCATTTGTTTGATTTCTCCCTGCGTTAACATGATGAGTTTTATGAATGTCGTTGTATATTTTCACAGTATTTGTTGTCATTTCCACGAAAACACGAGTTTTCCGGTCGTAGAAAATATACATTCAAACCAGAAATGTTATTTCATATAATAGTTTAGTTTTTTTATTTACCGCCACGAAGAGTTGCTTTACTCGTCGCAAATGTATTTTTAATGTGTTTTTCAGTACCACCTATGATATTTGAAATGCAATTACATTAGCAACACGTCACACCGGTAACATTTGCTTACTGATGTTGATTTTCATTTCAACTCGAACATTCCAATGTTCGAGTTATCGAATTGAAATCCAATAAGTAATAACATGGATGTTTTCACTGTTAACAAATATTTTTTAAGGAACTGCAATATTTTTAAACTCTCTATTTTAAAAAATGACGAAATAAAACAGCCCGTAAAAAATTGCAATCAGTAAATGGCTAAAAGGGTATCCAATGTCCATTATACAAAATATACGCACTGATGTTCAGTCATTAAATCATTAGAGAATGAAAAGTGTACGCGTTGGTTTAATAGATTCACAAACAAGTTAAGTTTGTGGAGATACTCCGGACGAGAACTCTTGCAAATAAGGGATACATTTAGGTTTTGCTCTTTCGAGACATCTTTAAATATAAAAGTCGCTTAATAAAATGCTCAATTGTTTTTCTTATGCTTTGATCTATGTTCTGTATCAACGTTATATGTGACTTTATTGAAACTCGTATATACGCGCGTCGTCGGGGTCGTAATAAGAGACTCCAAAATAAGGGGGAGTTGGAGGGTTATGGGGTTTTAGGGGGCGCGGTGGAGTTGGTGGGAGTTTAGATACAAAAGAGGGCCGCTAAGTATGAAGAACAAGTGAGAAAGTAGGAAGAGTAAAAAGTGATGAAGGCCGCGTGAAAATGTATTAGATTTGTATTTATTTGCAATGAAAAACATAGCTTTGGATACGTATGAAAACATTTGCGCAGAGAACTTTGTGCATTGGAAGCTTTGTCTCAAATTAAAATGAAATATACATATTATGTGAGAAGGTACAAGAATAATAATAAAACATTAGGTATAGTTAAAATCTAATCTAACATTATTTCCTGTAACCTATAGTAAAGAAATGACAAAACAAGATGGAGTAGTACCCTCTTTGCAGACATCGGTCACCACGAGGTGGCATCCATCTTTGGGGCGGTAGATAAGTGCATGAGGTCGGCATGAGACTATAGTTACGTTGGTACGCTAGGATGGCGTTAATTCAGAATACAAAAATAGTCGCTCGCCCCTTGTTTCGGACAAACATTGAATGTGCGCGAATCAGACACAACAATGAAACTAGCTATAGCAACAGATTGTTTGTCCGACCTGTGTCGTCACAGTTGGTTGGTGGTTGGTTTGTGGTTAAATTCAACAAGAAAGTGCGCCAGCAGAGAGTGCAAGGTCCACTAGATCGCTAGTAGCGCGCGCGCAGTGCGCGCGAAGTAAGGTCAAGGGAACCCGCAACTGACGTCACATCCGGACTACAACAATGGAACAAATGAATTGAACTGATGGACACACAATCAGCTGTCAAAATAATAAAAAAAATTGCAACCATAGAAATAAAAATAGTAACTGCTCGCCATTTAAAACTTTTAATGATAGACAACGACTAAGTGAAAGTTTTGTATGTGTATTTGTTTGTTTTTTGTTTTGTTTTCAAAATCAGAAGAAATTATTTTTTGACAGCTTGGTGTTTGTCCATCGATTCAATTCATTTGTTTCATTGTTGTCTTTTGGTGTTGCTAGTGCCCTATTTCTATAATGGCAAAAATCACATGTTATTCAAATGAGAGAATCATTCAGAAAAACAAATTAATTGATCTGTCAAAACAAATTATGGGTCAAAAAGGCAAAATAACAGTCTGTAATGAGATTTTGTCTTCACATTCTATAAATATATTTACATAGGAAATACTTTACGCGTAAGTTCACATTATTAGTGAGGATAATTAAAATAATAATGCGATTTTTGTAGTTGGATCCAAAATGGCGATTTTGGATCTCATTCAATCACCTTGTTTTGGAGTTCGACGACACCCCGCCAGAGGATTTAGTGGACCTTGACCGTCAGCTGTGAACAAAGCAATATGGCCGCAGCATCGAGGTATGGGAGACCGTATGACAGGTAGAGTGCGCTGTGAGCGATGGCGTTCAGTTTGCCTATTATATCTAGCCCAGCTTCAGTTCAGTGCTCCAAATCTTATATGCCTACTATATAATTTACAGTAATTTTTGTTATTGACGTACTTAAGCACTTAAAACTTGATTATTAATGAGTGTTATGTAATTAAAATAAAAATCAGCTGAAGAATCCAAAAAACAAGTGAAACCTAGTACAATGGTTGATGGAATAACACGGTCTGCCACACTCTTCGCACGCGGTAAGATTAAGCCGTCCCACAGCCATCTGTATTTGCCCGACATCATAATTATATGCGTCAAGTGAGGGGCATACTGACATTTGTGTGAACAGGAACGCTCACAGCGCTGCTGTCATACGGTCTCCCATGGGGTGGCGTACAACAAACGACTACACTGCAGCGCTTCGAGCGTTCCGGCCACTAATGTTTAGTTCAGTACATGGACGTCGACGAGCGCTGAGCGCCGGAAGTGGATGATCCGACCAATCAGGACGAAGCGGCGCTTGTAAGCGCCGAAGTTGGTTGGTTCCAACTTCTTCGGATCATCTACTTCCGGCGCTTGGCGCTCGTCGACGTCCATGTACTGAACTAAGCTTAAGCACTGCCTGTTCCCGATAACCCCTCTAAAAGGCAGTGCACTAATTTTCATAGATTCCAAAGAAGTCAAATAATTTTTCAATGGCATAGCAATTCTTATTTTTGAAAGTTGTATGACTGTTGGCCGGATCGCTCGCAACGCTCTCTGTGCACTTGCTACGCCTCCCCATACACCGTACTTCGCTGTGGAAGAAAATACGTATAGCAAACGATTTTTTAAGCTTTATAAAGATCTAGCGATATTCTCTTTTCATTTTTATATTTTAGATTCCTTTTTAGGTTTAAATGAACTCATTTTTACAATCTAGGGCGTAATAACACAACGTTAAGACTAGGCCTAGGCCTAGGTCTAGGCCGTGTCAACTGGCAAGCTGTACTCGAATCCCTAGTTCCTGTTTCTACCGCATGAGTGCGTATTAAACTTTTAAACACGACAATGTCCTAATAACTACTTATTCGTCGAATAGTTTGATGGCAACCACCAATCAAAACCCTTGAAATCCTCCAAATAGCTGAATTGCTACAAATAACCTTGTTATTAGGATATTGTAAGATCGGCCCTAGCGCTATTTGAGCGCCCGTAGTGGCCGTCTGTGATAGCCAATAGCCAGCCACTGTTTTATGAATGTCTTTGGTTTGATGACGCTTAGAGGGAACCTACGTCACAGCTCGCTGGCTATACGACCGGCCAGCTATTGTTCACAGCCCGAGTGATAAGGCTCTGTCAGACCACATAACCAGGTAAGCACATTCGTTCCGCATAGTTTCCCTCTATATCGCTATTATTCGGACGTGTAACTCGTATTGAGTTTATTAGTGTAAATAACTACTTATTGAGTGATTGGATGCGGCCGTTAGCAAGGCGCACTTGTTTTATATCCTCATTCGTCGGACAATTACTCAGTGGACTTTATTTTTATTGGCATAGTTCATGTACATTACAATGCTTTTCGTGTTTCCACACATAAATGAAATTGCCGTCCGCGCCTTTGTTGTAATTTCCTGACACCTTATTATTAAAATGCCAACAAAAATGATTTTCTTTTCATTTTAAATGCCAATTTCGATAGTGTGTCATTTAAAAAAAAATTGATGTCAGATTACAATAACTCGCGAGAATATCATATTATGGCCTAACGGTTGAGTACGGCGTCACATCAAATAATCAATATCCATTTATGTAACTTTTCGTCGTCTCGATTAGCCTTGCCTTGTGTTACAGACATGGTGCCCTGGGTGACCATCCTGCTGCCCTGGTTGGCCCTGGTGAGCACCCAGGATCATCGCAACAACGAGACAACTCGAACAAAAGGCGAGATTTTGAACTACGAGGAGCTGCTAGGGACCCCCAGACGTAGGTACCTCCCCCCACCTCTCGGTGACGTCACGCATTGGCCCACGCAACAACAACAACAACAGCAATAACAATAATAATAATAATAATAATAATAAAAATAATAATAATAATAATAATAATAATAATAATAATAATAATAATAATAATAATAATAAAAATAATAATAATAATTATTATTATTATTATCATAACAATAATAAAAATACTAATAATAATAATAATAATAATAATAACAAAAATAATAACAATAATAATAATAATAATAATTATAAGAATAAGAATAATAATTATTATCATAACAATAATAATAATGTTAATAATAATAACAATACAAATAACAACAATAATAAAATTATTGGAAACTTTTTTAAATGTAGTTTTTAGTCTTACACACGTCATGCAATCTTATCACCTTTTCAATGTTGTCACGTTTATTTCCCGCGATTTAAACACGGACCATACACACACTTTTTATCGACTTGTTTTTTTGTATTTTACAGCAATTGTTTGGAAGAGCAGTTGTGTCAACAACCGAATGAAGATGATCCATTGTTCGCATTGTGACTGTACCGTTGATTTCTTTCCTGTTATCGAGCGATGCCGGCCAACGCCTTGTCCCATAGAGGACTTCCTTGACTACAGGAGCACTAAGCTGATCCGTAAGTTGGGTGCACTGTGCATGTCTCTATACATCTTGTTCCCTATTATCAAGAGATGCCGGCCAACGCCTTGTCCAATAGAGGACTTCCTTGACTACAGGAGCACTAAGCTGATCCGTAAGTTGAGTGCACTGTGCATGTCTCTATACATCTTGTTCCCTATTATCAAGAGATGCCGGCCAACGCCTTGTCCAATAGAGGACTTCCTTGACTACAGGAGCACTAAGCTGATCCGTAAGTTGAGTGCACTGTGCATGTCTCTATACATCTTGTTCCCTATTATCAAGAGATGCCGGCCAACGCCTTGTCCCATAGAGGACTTCCTTGACTACAGGAGCACTAAGCTGATCCGTAAGTTGAGTGCACTGTGCATGTCTCTATACATCTTGTTCCCTATTATCAAGAGATGCCGGCCAACGCCTTGTCCACTAGAGGACTTCCTTGACTACAGGAGCACTAAGCTGATCCGTAAGTTGAGTGCACTGTGCATGTCTCTATACATCTTGTTCCCTATTATCAAGAGATGCCGGCCAACGCCTTGTCCAATAGAGGACTTCCTTGACTACAGGAGCACTAAGCTGATCCGTAAGTTGAGTGCACTGTGCATGTCTCTATACATCTTGTTCCCTATTATCAAGAGATGCCGGCCAACGCCTTGTCCCATAGAGGACTTCCTTGACTACAGGAGCACTAAGATGATCCGTAAGTTGAGTGCACTGTGCATGTCTCTATACATCTTGTTCCCTATTATCGAGCGATGCCGGCCAACGCCTTGTCCTATAGAGGACTTCCTTGACTACAGGAGCACTAAGCTGATCCGTAAGTTGAGTGCACTGTGCATGTCTCTATACATCTTGTTCCTTATTATCAAGACATGCCGGCCACGCCTTGCCTTGTCCCATAGAGGACTTCCTTGACTACAGGAGCACTAAGCTGATCCGTAAGTTGAGTGCACTGTGCATGTCTCTATACATCTTGTTCCCTATTATCAAGAGATGCCGGCCAACGCCTTGTCCTATAGAGGACTTCCTTGACTACAGGAGCACTAAGCTGATCCGTAAGTTGAGTGCACTGTGCATGTCTCTATACATCTTGTTCCCTATTATCAAGAGATGCCGGCCAACGCCTTGTCCTATAGAGGACTTCCTTGACTACAGGAGCACTAAGCTGATCCGTAAGTTGAGTGCACTGTGCATGTCTCTATACATCTTGTTCCCTATTATCAAGAGATGCCGGCCAACGCCTTGTCCCATAGAGGACTTCCTTGACTACAGGAGCACTAAGCTGATCCGTAAGTTGAGTGCACTGTGCATGTCTCTATACATCTTGTTCCCTATTATCAAGAGATGCCGGCCAACGCCTTGTCCCATAGAGGACTTCCTTGACTACAGGAGCACTAAGCTGATCCATAAGTTGAGTGCACTGTGCATGTCTCCATACATCTTGTTCCAGAAGAAACAACTAACGAACCTATCTAGTATCTATACATTGTTAATGCATATAGTTTTTAATACAATTTGAATTTCTTATTTTTTTAAGTTGGTAGCAGCTTCATATTTGTTGAAAATCAGATGTCAATGATACAAAGAGTCTAGCGCTAATAATATTGCCAGTGTTTGGGCTAGTAGATAACTTAGTTAAAACGTACCAAATTTTTATTTCTAATTATACTAAACTCGTCTTGTTTTCGATCTGGTTCTCTTTGAATAAGCATGTAAAAATGTATATTTATATTATAGTACAGAAATATATAAACAATAATAATTATTATTAGCTGTGGGATGATCTGTGCACCCATGAGGAAGAGGCGGGTTTTGGGGAAAGTCTTTGCCTATTGGCTTCTTGCAAGTGACGTCAAAACGAGAACTGATGGAAGTCCCCATGGTAACAAATTTTACTCTCATATATCAGCACGTTGTTTTGTTGATAACCTGTGGCTTGTCCACCAGTTAAATTAATCTGTTTCGTTGTCATCCTACTGGCTTGCAGGAAGCCTATAATAGGGACTTCGAGGCTCTGGATGGCTCAGCCCTAGGTTGGAGACGCCTTCACCGTGTTCTTCCGTAGAAAGACTTCAACGCTCAAAATAAAGAGCTCAGAAAACAGTGGTCTTGTTATACTTCGGTAGCTCTAAGTTTTTCTTTTGTGTTAATTGCTTTATATGCTTGGTTGACATCCCGCATTTACTGTAAATGCAGAAATGTGATGAATAGTGACCAACATTACTAACAATAGCTTAATTTTCAGACCCGCCTGTTTGTGGAAAGTTACGGAAAAATTGGCTCTTCTGCGAAGAGTGTGACTGCATCAAAGAGAAACCAGATCACTGCATCGGAATTATATGTCCATTACAATCGGAATACGATCGGCTGCACATAACTCGCAAGAATGCTTTGGCACGAGGTAATCCGACGGTCCACGACGGAACGCCTTTTAACCGTTCGTTCAACGACACTTCTGTTGTTCATGACGTCTTTGAGGCGACTACATTGATGCCATCTAAATATAGTGACAAAGGCTCAGTGACTGGGTACGAGACAAGTACCACTTCTACAAACCTTCAAGGTGATATTAATAATGAAAGTTCTGTGACTGATGAGATAACTATCAGTGACTTGACAAGTTCCACTTCTACAAACCCTCAAGGTGATATTAATAATGAAATTTCTGTGATTGATGAGATGACTGTCAGTGAGTTGACTTATTCCACTTCTTCCACTCTTGCAGTTGGTCTTAATAATGAAAGTTCTGTGACTGATGAGATAACTGTCAGTGACTTGACATGTACCACTTTTTCAAACCCTCCAGATGGTCTTAATAATGAAAGTTCTGTGACTGATGAGATAACTGTCAGTGACTTGACAAGTTCCACTTCTTCCACTCTTGCAGATGGTCTTAATAATGAAAGTTCTGTGACTGATGAGATAACTGTCAGTGACTTGACAAGTTCCACTTCTTCCACTCTTGCAGTTGGTCTTAATAATGAAAGTTCTGTGACTGATGAGATAACTGTCAGTGACTTGACATGTACCACTTTTTCAAACCCTCCAGATGATATTAATAATGAAAGTTCTGTGACTGATGAGATAACTGTCAGTGACTTGACTTATTCCACTTCTTCCACTCTTGCAGATGGTCTTAATAATGAAAGTTCTGTGACTGATGAGATAACTGTCAGTGACTTGACAAGTTCCACTTTCTCAAACCCTCAAGGTAATATTAATAATGAAAGTTCTGTGACTGATGAGATAACTGTCAGTGACTTGACAAGTTCCACTTTCTCAAACCCTCAAGGTAATATTAATAATGAAAGTTCTGTGACTGATGAGATGACTGTCAGTGACTTGACTTATTCCACTTCTTCCACTCTTGCAGATGGTCTTAATAATGAAAGTTCTGTGACTGATGAGATAACTGTCAGTGACTTGACAAGTTCCACTTCTTCAACTACTGCAGTTCTTGATGAAACTGAAGATGGCAGCGATGAATATTATGAGCCTGAGCCGGCCCCTGTCGATTCTCTTCAGTATAGAGATGACCATGAACCAGACGAGCCGGAACCAACGGTTTCTCCAACAGAAAGCGTCTGGCACGATAGCAGATACCCTGATGTGAATTTTGGCAGAGACCTAAGACCTACCTATGTAGCTGATGTGAAGCCAGTATCGGGTAAGCTTGTGGCTCTTCGTTCACTTATCATATGCCCATGCACATTTGGCCCGTCAGACGTAATGGTAGATCTGGCCAACCAGTAGAGACAGGCTTCCTCCCGTTCTATATCTAAGTTCATTGCACCTAAAGATAGTTATCTAGGTGATTATGTCTTCTTCTTATTCTTTCTCTTATCATACGCCCATGCACATTTGGCCCGTCAGACGTAATGGTAGATCTGGCCAACCAGTAGAGACAGGCTTCCTCCCGTTCTATATCTAAGTTCATTGCACCTAAAGATAGTTATCTAGGTGATTATGTCTTCTTCTTATTCTTTCTCTTATCATACGCCCATGCACATTTGGCCCGTCAGACGTAATGGTAGATCTGGCCAACCAGTAGAGACAGGCTTCCTCCCGTTCTATATCTAAGTTCATTGCACCTAAAGATAGTTATCTAGGTGATTATGTCTTCTTATTCTTTCTCTTATCATACGCCCATGCACATTTGGCCCGTCAGACGTAATGGTAGATCTGGCCAAC
Organism: Isoperla grammatica; assembly: GCA_945910005.1. Lineage (NCBI taxonomy): Eukaryota > Metazoa > Arthropoda > Insecta > Plecoptera > Perlodidae > Isoperla > Isoperla grammatica. The sequence continues at coordinate 24,765,613 of OX246743.1, forward strand.
CAGTAGAGACAGGCTTCCTCCCGTTCTATATCTAAGTTCATTGCACCTAAAGATAGTTATCTAGGTGATTATGTCTTCTTATTCTTTCTCTTATCATACGCCCATGCACATTTGGCCCGTCAGACGTAATGGGAGATCTGGCCAACCAGTAGAGACAGGCTTCCTCCCGTTCTATATCTAAGTTCATTGCACCTAAAGATAGTTATCTAGGTGATACTGTCTTCTTCTTATTCTTTCTCTTATCATACGCCCATGCACATTTGGCCCGTCAGACGTAATGGTAGATCTGGCCAACCATTAGAGACAGGCTTCCTCCCGTTCTATATCTAAGTTCATTGCATCTAAAGATAGTTATCTAGGTGATAATGTCTTCTTCTTATTCTTTCTCTTATCATATGCCCATATTTGGCTCGTCAGAGCAGCATGACACATAAAGCTAACAAGTAGAGAAAGCCTTCCTCCCGTTCTATATCTAAGTTTATTATATCTATAAAGATAGTTATGTAAGTGAGTATGTCACCTTCTTATCCCCATCACCATCATGATAAGTATTGTCAACAAGTAGACACAGGTTTTTTCTCTTCTCACTTGGTGCCGCTAAGCAATGTGTATATAATGTGTCATAGTGTTTTTCTCTAAGTTTATCACAACAACAAATAATAAGTATAACAAAACACTTGTGCCAGATCTAAAGAAGTATGATAGTCCCGTACTGAGCAGTGCAGGTGGTTCCTAATAGACAAGTTGTGCGTTTTACCTGACATTGTGATTAGGGATGGGATAGTGTACACGTGTAAACGTGTACACGTTTTCATACGTGTACACGTTTACTGTTTTCATCTAAATATTAAACGCATGGACCTGTGCAGGCCGCCTTCACACAGGGTTAAACTGTGTGCGACCGGCCACAGCGTCGACCGACGGCGCCGCTGAACCAACATCGCACACGAAATGTGCATGTGTACAGTGCACACCCTAATTCACGTGCAAAATCTATTAGGTACGCAAGTACGAACGTGTACACGTGTATACGCCTTTCACAGAGAGAGGTTACACGTTTACTGAAGTACACGTTTTTGCCCATCCCTAATTGTGATGTTACCACCTTCCGCAACAAATTAGAATGTATATCGTATAAAGTTCTAAATCGTTGACTCTCCTGTTAGAACTGAGAGTGTTCCGTCTATAGTTGTAAACCTGCAGTGTATTGTTTCCTCGGTTTGTTTGGTCCTTTCTGCAGTTTAACTCTTTTTTATATTGCCGCATTCTTAAGCAGCATTTACAAAGATTTAATTAGACTTTGCTAGAAGACTAACGATTAGTGTTTAAGAGCGAAGAATACCTCTGCTTAAAAAAACGCAGAAAAGTTTAATGTTGTAATTTTATCTCAAGAATGCTCCTCGAAATCAAAAACCTGAGTCGGAACTGAATGAAACTGAATTAAATATTGAACCATTAATATAGTAATTTTAATTATTAAATGGATAATTAGTAATACAATTAATTAAAAATAAAAACCATACTGATTATAATTTTAGACACATTTAGAGCATTCAGTATGTAGAGAGGAGCTTACCAAACCACAGTGCGCTGTTGATTAAGATTTTCGATCACGAAGTACATTCTTTAGATATAATTTAAAAATAAAAATTGTGCGCGGTTTAACTTGACGTAGAGGTACCCTTCGCTCTTAAGGTTTCAACAGTTATGACGTCAAGCGGTGACTTGTTGTTACCAAGACATATCGAGTGGAGATTAGTTGGTGCTAGAAGAGATGCATGCCGACAATATGGGTTGCAGATGTAAGTTGTGCAGCACTAGGGAGGGCTACCTGTTTCTGATAGGACTGCTGCTCAGATAATGACAATAGGCGGCCTTATGTTTAATTATATAACATTATTTTTTAAATTATAGAGAAAATAATGAATTATTGATATACAGGCCCGAAATGCTAGTCAGGGAAGCCCGAAAAACTAGCCCGGCCCGTCCTGACTTTTCAATGCTTCGGCCCGAGCCCGAAGGCCGAAGGTAAATTAAACGCCTGGCCCTCCCGGCCGTCCGGGCTGTCGGGCCGTCCGGGCTGTCAGGCCGTCCGGGCTGTCAGGCCGTCCGGGCTGTCGGGCTGTCGGGCCGTCCGGGCTGTCGGGCTGTCGGACCGTCCGGGCTGTCAGGCCGTCCGGGCTGTCGGGCCGTCCGGGCTGTCGGGCTGTCGGACCGTCCGGGCTGTCAGGCCGTCCGGGCTGTCGGGCCGTCCGTCCGGGCTGTCGGGCCGTCCGTCCGGGCTGTCGGGCCGTCCGTCCGGGCTGTCGGGCCGTCCGGGCTGTCAGGCCGTCCGGGCTGTCGGGCCGTTCGGGCTGTCCTTCATCCAGTGCGCCAACTGTATCTGTCTGCAAAAGGACACGAAGAAGTGTCTTCTTACTGAATGTGTTGTGCGATGTTCACGTTGCTATGGTTACTCTTCCAGTCGAGTGGAAGCGACACTGTGATAACAACACTGACCGGCCTATCATCCAGTGCGCCAACTGTATCTGTCTGCAAAAGGACACGAAGAAGTGTCTTCTTACTGAATGTGTTGTGCGATGTTCACGTTGCTATGGTTACTCTTCCAGTCGAGTGGAAGCGACACTGTGATAACAACACTGACCGGCCTATCATCCAGTGCGCCAACTGTATCTGTCTGTACAAGGACACGAGGAAGTGTCTTCTTACTGAATGTGTTGTGCGATGTTCACGTTGCTTTGGTTACTCTTCCAGTCGAGTGGAAGCGACACTGTGATAACAACACTGACCGGCCTATCATCCAGTGCGCCAACTGTATCTGTCTGCAGAAGGACACGAAGAAGTGTCTTCTTACTGATTGTGAGATCGAAAGCTTTGCAGCCTTCGTACCGGCTGTCTCAAGTAAGAGTAAGTAGTCAGTAGTGAGTAGTGAGTATTTAATATTATTGAGTAGGGAGTGGTGAGTAGTAAGTAGTAAATACAGTAAGTAGTGAGTAGTGAGTAGTGAATAGTGAGTAGGGCGTAGTGAATTATATGTAGTATGTAGTATGTAGTGAGTAGTAGTAGTGGTGAGTACTATGTAGTGAATAGTGAGTAGTATGAAGTGGGTAGTAAGTAATAAGTGGTGTGTAGTGAGTAGTTAGTAGAGTAGTGAGTAGTAAGCAAGTAGTCACAGTTGCCGATGATATAGGAAGCTAATAACATGCATGGACATGTAACGTATAGGCCTAGATTCACCTCCATGGAATCTTGATCTCACCCCAATCATAGACGGCCGTCTGAAACCCTGAGGGTCCGCGGTTGCTCAAGCGGTTGGGGCGCAGTCCTAAGCGTGCTCTGGTTCGAATCCCGCATTATTCGTGGTTACTGTCTTGATTTTCATCTGTGACCCCTCATGGTCTCGAATAACAATAATAGACACAAAGCAACGGCTGATCGAGGAGGTTTGGTTCCAGGGGCCGCCGACAGGTGCATAAAGGGCAGCACTTGGTTCGAGTGCCGCATGTGCAGCTGTGACAGCTCGGTGGTCAAGGAATGCAACGTGATGCGCGCCTGTCCGCCCCTTCAACAACTGCTGGACAACGTCCCCATCGTCGAGGTTGTCTCGATGCGCAGGCGCAGGGACGACTCTGCGCTCTATGACGTCACACACGGCACCAACCGTGCGCACAGAATCATAAGCGAATATGACGTGATGCAAGGGACTAGGCGAGGCTACATCCACCCTTATGTCGCTCAGAGCGGATATGACGACAGCCGTGACGTCATACACGACACTAGGGCGGATGAAAACAGTATCAGAAGCGAATATGACGTGATGCATGGAACTAGGCGAGGCGACATCCGCCCTTATGTCGCTCAGAGCGGATATGACGACAGCCGTGACGTCATACACGACACTAGGGCGGATGCAAACAGTATCAGAAGCGGATATGACGTGATGCATGGAACTAGGCGAGGCTACTTCCACCCTTATGTCGCTCAGAGCGGATATGACGACAGCCGTGACGTCATACACGACACTAGGGCGGATGCAAACAGTATCAGAAGTATTGATGACGTCATAGAAGAGAATAGCGCGGTCTCCATCTATGCGCCCACTATTAACTATGACGACATCGTGCACAGGAATAGAAAGGGATACATCCATGTCCACAGTAGTAAGACCCGTGGAGCCAAAGCTAATCCATTCAAGAAGAAGAAGAAGAATGGATATCAAATAGGTTGATGTTCTTTCAGTAGTGACACAATATACCATTTTCAAAATGATTTAGGATTCTTTGGCCCAGTATTATGATATACTTAGTATTAGTATAGTATAGGATACTAATTTGCTTTCACTTTCATCATGGCAACCACCAGGCAATGGGAAACCTGGATGCCTTGGATAAAACAAGATAGTAGCATTGAGTTTATTAGTGTAGACTGTAGGGCAAGGTCCACTAGATCGCTTGTAGCGCGCGCGCCGCACTTTGCGGTATGCAATTACTCCGCTAGGAGTAAATTCAGTAGACCTTGGTGTAGGGTAGAGTCCCAGCGGCCATTGGCGACTGTCTACCCACAAATCGCCCGTGTGCGCTAGTAGTACTGGAGGGGAGCCGCTGGTGCCGCCACACGTACTCACTGATTAGGCCGCGCTGATGTGGCGGCACCTAGCGGCCCCTCACCAGTACTACTAGCGTACACGGGCGATCTGTGGGTGGACAGCCGCCAATGGCCGCTGGGACTCTACCCTACATTAAACTCAATGATAGAAGCTTAATAAATACTTCATAATTCTGGCTCTTAGATTGTGTAATAACGGTCTTCTAAGGCCCGGTATTTGAACTTCGGATAAATGTTTAGTAAGCTAGTTAAAAGTAAGTACAGCGATCTAAATATGTATTCGAAGTTTATAGTACTACTGGGTCTATCTGCAATGTCAAGGTTTATTGCATCAATGATAAAATAAATATATCATCATCATCATCATGATCTATTAACCTTTAATTAATATTGTTATTGTTCATTGTTGTCACTGAAAATTTAGAGGACTGTGATCTAAGGTTCCTAGATCAATTTGAAAATCGTTTGTAGGCAATTTTACGCGCAATTTAGTGGGCGCTGACTTCTTGGGCGTCCGTCATTTACGACCATTCTACTTCCTCAATGCACAGCCTTTTCGACAGGTCAATCCGCGGTAGAACCTCGGATTGAACTGACGTTCAAGAAGGCTGTGCCTCAATATAACCCTGCAAAATTATTGAAATTACGAATTACATTCGAGAAGGGTGTGTATTCAAGAACGGTTGCAATGCAATGGCGGCCGAAAGTTCAAAGATGGCAAAAATATCCTATTCTAGTGCTTTGTCTACTTGTTTATTGCTCCTTTCACATCAAGAGAAGATGATTTAAATTTCCCAACTACAAAGCAACGCCGACAACATTGATTAACATAATATTGTATCTTTGATATCTTTGTAATGGGTAAAACTGAAATAAAGCAGTGTTAATGTAATTTGATCCAACTATATTTTAACTCCATTAAATTTATATCCGATGCGAGACTCGCAGCACTGCACTGCACACAACACATGCCTGCGCAGTTCCTATCAAGGTCCACTAGATCGCTAGTAGCGTGCGCGCAGCGCGCGCGAAGTAAGGTCATCTAACCTATTTCTATAATGTTAAAAATCACATGTTATTGGAGTTCGACGACACCCCGCCAGGGGATTTAGTGGACCTTGGTTCCTATGCCTGTGGACTGTGGACCCAGGTGAAGAGTCGATAAAGCAGTGTTACTTCATTTGTAATGGTAAACAACGTATGTCCATTAGGTTACCGCTACGCCGCGCTAGTGTCGCAAGCAGCCGTGTTCAATGTTCAAGCAAGTTCAAGCGTGTGCAAGCGGTTAAATGTTGCTACTGGCTGCATTCATTTAACGAATTTCACGTGCTTTTCCCGTTTCTCAACTTTTTCTTCAGGCATGGAAAATCCTTTATTTATTCGTTTTTACAAATTACATATTTCACTGTTCTGGTTGGGTCTATTAATTGGGGCTAATATTTCCTAGAACTTGTGTCAACTCCAAGGGAAAAAGTGTAACCTGAAGACCTGTTTCACCTACGGTTATGCAATTTTAAATTGTTGCTAAGGGTTGTTTGGATTCTGTATGGGGAACTCGATCATTCAGGAAATTCGTAAGGAAAAATAAAGAATATTTTACTAAAATAAGTTTCTTTTAATCATATAACATAACAATAATAGGTACATAATTTACATAAATAAATAAATATACAGTTCATGAGTACAAATTTAAATACTAAATCGTAGTAATAAATAATAGTGAAAAAAGAACACTTATTCATTGGTTTGCTTCGTAGAACGTTCCCACATTGAATGGGCTCGAGCGCTGGAATCCTCACTCATTCCACATAATTCGAATCACAGATACCTCAAAAGTCTCACAACCAAAGTTCGACAACTATTCTCAAGAGAAATAAACAGCCAAACACAATCTCATGACATGGAAATGTTCATTGGTGAGAAATATTGACTGACTCCTGGATTACGGCGAGTGAGCTTTGATACCGACTCCACTAGTCTGTTAGAGCACCACTAGACGCACTGAAACTGTGAAGGATGGGGTGACTGCTGAGATGGGGGTGGAGTTGAGTCCTGCATGAATGCTTTTTAAAGAGTCTTGACAACAGTGAACAGTGCAACCTTCGTTCAACTTTTCAGCCTACTTGCAGCTCTGCAGCCAAGGCTTGTAGAAGGTGGTTCACAGGTTGCTTCTTCTTGCAGCTCTGCAGCCAAGGCTTGTAGAAGGTGGTTCACAGGTTGCTTCTTCTTGCAGCTCTGCAGCCAAGGCTTGTGGAAGGTGGTTCACAGGTTGCTTCTTCTTGCAGCTCTGCAGCCAAGGCTTGTGGAAGGTGGTTCACAGGTTTTTTCTTCTTGCAGCTCTGCAGCCAAGGCTTGTAGAAGGTGTTTCACATGTCGCGTCTTCTTGCAGCTCTGCAGCCAAGGCTTGAATGCTCTGTAGCCAAGGTTTGTAGAAGGTGGTTCACAGGTTGTTTCTACATGCAGCTCTGCAGCCAAGGCTTGTAGAAGGTGGTTCACAGGTTGCTTCTTCTTGCAGCTCTGCAGCCAAGGCTTGTAGAAGGTGGTTCACAGGTTGCTTCTTCTTGCAGCTCTGCAGCCAAGGCTTGTGGAAGGTGGTTCACAGGTTGCTTCTTCTTGCAGCTCTGCAGCCAAGGCTTGTGGAAGGTGGTTCACAGGTTTTTTCTTCTTGCAGCTCTGCAGCCAAGGCTTGTAGAAGGTGTTTCACATGTCGCGTCTTCTTGCAGCTCTGCAGCCAAGGCTTGAATGCTCTGTAGCCAAGGTTTGTAGAAGGTGGTTCACAGGTTGTTTCTACATGCAGCTCTGCAGCCAAGGCTTGTAGAAGGTGGTTCACAGGTTGCTTCTACTTGCAGCTCTGCAGCCAAGGCTTGTAGAAGATGGTTCTCTACTTGCCCACCCCTGTAATGCTCTGCAGCTAAGGCTTGTAGAAGGTGGTTCTCAGGTTGTTTCTACATGCAGCTCTACAGCCAAGGCTTGTAGAAGGTGGTTCACAGGTTGTTTCTACATGCAGCTCTGCAGCCAAGGCTTGTAGAAGATGGTTCTCTACTTGCCCACCCCTGTAATTCTCTACAGCCAAGGCTTGTAGAAGGTGGTTCACAGGTTGTTTCTACATGCAGCTCTGCAGCCAAGGCTTGTAGAAGATGGTTCTCTACTTGCCCACCCCTGTAATGCTCTGCAGCCAAGGCTTGTAGAAGGTGGTTCTCAGGTTGTTTCTACATGCATCTCTACAGCCAAGGCTTGAAGAAGATGGTTCTCTACTTGCCCACCCCTGTAATGCTCTGCAGCCAAGGCTTGTAGAAGGTAGTTCTCATGTAGACGCCGGGCAGGTAGGGCGCGGCGCACTTGATGCCGTGGGAAACGGTTCCAACTAAGACCCATCGCCCATCATCCTTCTCTATCATGAGGGGTCCACCACTGTCACCCTGGTAACAGAATCAACACATGGTTAGTGGTTGGTCCCTCAAACATTATACACATGCACGTTGCTCCAAGGTCTACTTGATTTCCGCCTAGCGGAGGCTCGTCGATCTCGCAACTTGGTAGTTCGACCAGCCTCCGCTAGGCGGAGATCAAGTAGACCTTGCGTTGCTCGTGGACATATTGCTCGTGGACATAGTATGCAAAATATGTTGAATTTCATCTATTTGATATAATATTATTACATCGTTAGATCGGAATGCACCAATGTTTGTAAATCGCTAATTTTATTACAATCTCGGATTGGTCACTATGGTTTCATCAAACATTTTCGTTCACAATAAATGGTGTTTCATGTTCTTTATTGATGTTCTGCCATGTTTCTTAGTAGCAAATCTCCTTTTAACGGTTAATTTCGAGATTAAACATTTGGTGCAACCGGGCCTTACCCAACAGTTTGGTAATTTTGTGCGATCATCACTAAGAAGGTTCGATCATATTTTCCACTTTTTCAGTGTCTTAGTACGTAATAATGTATTAAATCTACTTTTTAAGAAATTAACAGATTTGTTATTAATTGACTTCCAACATACTGTCATAAATAACAATTTTCTAGGCGGTTCTTACATGAAGTTCATCAATCAATACATACACTTCAACATTATGCATAACAGCACATTAAATCATGATAAACATAAGTACAAAAAATTAATTCAAGAAACATTAAAAATTAATTAATAACAATGGAAAAGTAGATAACATTTAAAAGATAATTGAAAAGGTACAAAATTGCGGACATTTGAATAGAAGTACATTTGAAATTTGCAATAAATCGGCTAAACAATTTCGAAATGTCATGATTGCAATGATACAACATATTGCAATCGCTATTCTCGCCTCACTTCTTGTGGTAGGTTAGCTTCAAAATGGCTCTGCCCGTTGTACGAGGAGTCTAAAACAACGCCATAACAGTGTCTAGATTCAAAGCGTGTTATGCAACAAAACTCAAAACTTCAACATTTCAGCCACATCAACTATCCTTATCTACGCGATACTATTTTAAATTCAGCCTCGCACAAACCTCTTTTATTTCCTTCAAATGCTCAAACTTGCTTTTCTTCTGTAATTTAATTAGCAGTATTCTTAAACCCTCCCCAGACTCATTTACTCAGCATAATTAATACTTCTCTGTAATTAAATTCGGTCGCACAGAAGAAGCTTTTTGCTCCCGACTACTTTACTCCGTCTTCCAGTTAGTTCACATTAATTATGAATGCTAATACATATATTCAACTAGTGTTTGCATTGTGACTTGTTTGCTAATTGACAGGGTGAGCTGTCTTTTCTGGAGAGACGATCGAGACCGTCTGATGAAAATCACGTGGCTGCAGGCATAGAATAGGCTACATGAAATAATATAGGCCTAAATTATACCAATTACGTTCTCCTCATCCTCATCCGCCCAACTCCCACCCTTGTTTTCACACGTCATCATGGTAGTGTAGAGATATAATACGTTTACAATGTACCGGTCATTGCTGGTGGTTTATTTGTTAGTATTTGATGGTTTATTGGTGAATTGGTATTGGCCCCTCAAAATAGACTAGACGCATTCTGGTGGCAAGAAAATAAACTACTATAAGGATGAGTTTATCTGTCAATTGTTCATTGTTGCTTTATTGTTAAATCATCAATGGCGCAGATAAGGGTGCTGCTTAGCAGCGCTATCTATGTGTTAGTTTGAGTCTCCAATTGATAAGTGGTGACCAATAGGCACCGAGATTGGCCACTGATGGCGCTAGTGAAAACGAATGAAGCGCTCAAAGTGGCAATGTCGCGCAACAACCTGCTGAAGCAGCGTCGTTCTTCCTACGTCGATAATGGCAAATTGTGAAAATTGTTTAATTAAATACGGCTTTTAAAATTTATGGACAGATTATGAATCCCATCAGTAAATCTTAAAAAGGCAAGCCACCATTTTAATCAGGACACGTTTTAGACGTACAAACAACAAATAACACACAACAAACACAAACAAAACAAGACAATAAAAACCAAAACAAAAACACAAAACAAAACAACAAAACAAAATAAATACACAACAATAAAAAACAAAACAAACACCAAACAAAAGACAAGATTTATCGCAATAATATCCAGCACTATTTTCAACCGCGGAATGAAATCTTCAGCAGTTAGTTGCTAAATTTGGCCACATATAGCGCTGTATGTACTAACACACGGTGCCTATAGCTTGGTGATATGTTTGAGTATGTTACCATGGAGAAACATTTGAAGTGAATAAACCTTTTTCAGAATTGATCTAGGATACCCTTAGCGCTAATCACGATCTTCAATGACAACAATGTACAAGAGTGAAAAATATACCTTAACATAACTATCAAGGGGTTAGATAGAGCAAATCACGGATTTGTAGATCAATATTGAAAATCATCTACTGTTATAGAATCAAAACACCTAATTTCGGATGAAGCATGTTTGTTAATTTTTTTGTGATAATATGTGTGATTTGTATTAACTTAATTCATATGTATTTTTAATTCCAAACACACTGCGTTAATCCAATGGGGCCTTGCACGCAAAGCTTGACGTAGAATGCGCCACCACCGTCCAAGCCCAAATCCATGACCTGCTGGATGGGTAAATCAGCGCGGACAAGGTCTACTTGACCCATCCAGCAGGCTGTGATGGCAGCATTTTGCCAAAGACATTGGAATAGAAGTAGCGCCACCATAGTTCGAGCTCAAGTCCAGAGCCTCCTGGATGGGTAAATCAGCCCTTTTTTCATGGCTAAGTTATGCGGAGATCAAGTAGACCTTGTCTGAGGGCTGGCACTACGCTGGCGCTGCGAGTGGGAGAATGTGGCAGTGCAAAGCCCCATTTAAAAACCATCCCCGCTCATCTTCTCTTCTAGGTTATACTTGAACAATACATGACGTCATAATGTACGTTGTGACGTCACGTGGAAACTACAAATTACTAGGGTGATTTATTTCAAAGCATTCATTGCATGGTTGTTGTTGTGGTGGGAAAACGTTATCCGGAAGATAAATATCTATCGGTTTACTGTAAATCCGGTGTCCCGGAACTATTCATTCTGCCGATAACTGCAAAACAAAGCTTTGACGCGTTGTTATGGATTGACACGTTATCTGCAGGATAAATGGTTATCAGAACATTGTAATGCCGATGTCCCGCTTACTACTCATTCATTCAATGACTTAATTTAAAGCACGTTATTTGGGAAGATTAATAGTTGAGAGAACATTTTAAATTACAGTTTGCCGCTAACCATTCCATGACCAAAAAAACTGACAAAGCGTTCGATCAACATCGGTAGGGTAATTATTATCTGTCAATATCTGTCTGTATTGTAATTACGATCTACCAATAACTTTTAACCCCTCTGATAACTATCCAAAGCATAACGTGTTTTTTTTTTCCATCGTGAAAACCGTAACGTTTTCCCAAAAACACTTGGTTGGTGATAAAGACAACTCACCTCGCAGGAATCCTCCTGCGCGTTAGCGACTCAAGTATCGTCTTCGAGTGTCAAAGCACTTAACTGGTGGTTGCCATGGCGACAGAGATAACTCACCTCGCATGAATCCTTCAGCACGTTAGCGACTATAGTATCGTCTTCGAGTGTCAAAGCACTTGACTGTTGGTTGCCATGGCGACAGAGATAACTCACCTCGCATGAATCCTTCAGCACGTTAGCGACTCAAGTATCGTCTTCGAGTGTCAAAGCACTTAACTGGTGGTTGCCATGGCGACAGAGATAACTCACCTCGCATGAATCCTTCAGCACGTTAGCGACTATAGTATCGTCTTCGAGTGTCAAAGCACTTGACTGTTGGTTGCCATGGCGACAAAGATAACTCACCTCGCATGAATCCTTCAGCACGTTAGCGACTATAGTATCGTCTTCGAGTGTCAAAGCACTTGACTGTTGGTTGCCATGGCGACAGAGATAACTCACCTCGCAGGAATCCTTCTGCCCGTTAGCGTAGCCCGCGCACAGGAAGGACTCTAGTATCGTCTTCGAGTGTCAAAGCACTTAACTGGTGGTTGCCATAGCGACAAAGATAACTCACCTCGCAGGAATCCTTCTGCCCGTTAGCGTAGCCCGCGCACAGGAAGGACTCTAGTATCGTCTTCGAGTGTCCGGCTGTTTGGAACATCTCCTGGCAGACCGCGTTCTCGATGACCGGAACTTGGACCTCTTGCAAGACGCTGGGAACTCCGCCTCCTGGATCATAACAAGACAATGGGGCGTTTAAGGTAGGATCCATCAAGCACTGCTTTGAGATTATCAGCAGCGTCATTATCTGCGCAATAGATCTTTTTCAGAATTGATCTAGGACCCTTAGATAAAGCTAATCACGGCTCTCTAGATCTTCAATGACAACAATACACAACATTTAAAAATCCACCTTAACATAACTATCAAGGATCCTTAGATAGAGCTAATCACAGCCCTCTAGATGTTCAATGACAACAATGCACAACAATTAAAAATCCATCTTAACAACTCTCAAGCACCCTAAAGCCTGTATTACACGGTCAAACTTTTTCATCCAACTCCTTGAATTCAAGGACAAAAGCGCATCAAAAATAATTCCTATTGTTGTATTTGACTACATACTGACTGTTTTTGATGCGCTTTTGTCCTTGAATTCAAGGAGTTGGATGAAAAAGTTTGACCGTGTAATACAGGCTTTAGAAAGAGCTTCACGGCCCTCTAGGTCAATTCTAAAATCATCTGTAGCATAATTGCATCGATAAGGCAGCGAATTACGACAGTTTTTATTAAAAGCGAATGATGCCTATTATTTTTGTTGTTGCTTTGCGGAAAAACAAGCAATGCCATAATTTTATGGCCGTGGAAATCGATTGGATAATATAAATTGAATAACACCTTTGGTTGTCCACACTTCCTGAAGTTATTTGGCAGTGCCACAATCTCGAATCTATTTCGTGCTTGTGCTTAGGTTGTTTTAATATTCAACAATTGACAGCTAGACATCGCCGTTGTTGTAGTTCATTGTTCTATCACCAGGACCCTGGTTCTGCAAAGCGGGGTTAAATATGAACAAGGTTAATTAGGTAGTTCTCAAAGGCTTAAAACGGTGTTTTATGCGTACAGATGTAACGTGTTCAAAAGGAACTATCCACTTATACCTACTAGCCAGGAGCCAATAACAATTTTATGCGTGACAACGTTGATGTAGACCTACTATAAGACAAAAAAAAAATACACGGTTTCAAAATATGGCTCAATAATATTAAATTTTTTTTGTATCACAAAAATAAATTCATACTGATGAGCCATCTTCGAACATTAATCATATTGCGAGTACAAGAAAATATATACTATGTTACAGCGCAAAACGGTGCTCATCCATTTGTATCCGATTTATTTATTTATTTAATGTCTATCCTATTCAGTTATAAAAACTGATTTACAAAGGAGGACCTTAAAAATAAACATTTATTCCTGACTCGGCACCTCCACCAAACGTCAAAATTTAATGTCAAAATTTTGACGTTCAACGAGATTCAACTTTACTACCCGGCACCTCCACCAACCTTCAAACTTAATCACCGTTAAAATCAAATTTTCAAATATATCAACTTTACTTACGACATTCACATAACTTATCTCATTTATCAACTCGTACGGAAGACCATCGTTGTTAAGGCTGGTCCACACAGATTTTTAAGACATACGATTTAAGGTTTAACGCGTAGTCGTAAAGTTGGATCATAGGAAACACGTACTGGCGTTCACACAAAGTTTTAGTTTTAAGACGTTGTTTTCATTGTTGTTTTTAAAACAACGTCTTAAAACCTTATGCATTATGTATTAAAAATCTGTGTGGACCAGCCTTTACACAAACACACAATGAATACGTTGGCCGTGAGCGCAAAATGAACAAAGCAATGTTACTACAGCGTTGGGTAAAATAACATAACAGCACTTTGACATTAAGCGCGTTTGTATAGAGCGCACGCTGAAGGTTATTTTAATTACGTATTGTAAACTCAACCCCATATGGCGTCCACATCTCTTTCGCCTCTTACGTCAGATAAACTACCCTGGCTCTATTCTATCCGTTCTGTCGAAATATCTGACAGTTTAGGGCACATCATACAGAGAACTGAATGTACTGAATCTTGTTTGTTCTCCTATCGCACAGGGGTGTGACTATCTCACTTTGTTACCATTACAGGTTGCCAACCTAACTGACGAATAAGCTGAGTCCGGTAGTACCAACTTAATTTGCTACACCTAACGTCAACTTGAAAGGGGTATTTTAGTGATAATTTACGCCCATGTATTGAATACCTCGAAACCACAAACAAAGTAGACGTGATTATTACAGCTTGTGTAGGCCTACTCTACAAAGCGGAATACCGTACCTGTACGATTGTATAAGAACACCGGCAGAGCGTGCATGCACGAAGATGCTCAACTAATAAGTTCTCTTAGTTAGTATATAAAGTAGTATGAATCGATTTATACTACTTAATACTAACCATCTACACAGGCATAATCATGCCTGTGTAGTTTTACAAACTCATGAAAATGAAATATAATTAACATATCACAACTCCGTTCTACAATAATGTGTGTTATAAGTGTAGGAAGATCCATAGATTAGTTAAGTTGCTATTCATAGTTCCCACGTGACATCACAGCGGCCATGATTGCGACAGAATTTAGGAGGACCAATCCTACATCATTGGCAAATACTATTCAAATTTAATGAATAAGCCTAATTTAGAATTTAAAGAGTAAACTATTAATACAAAAATAAAACATTACCATCACACATCAAAATTTTATTTAAAAAACAGGCTGGATTTTAAAGAACTAAGAATTTATCGGTTCTAACACAACAGCCTTCAATTGTTTCTCCATGGCAACGTCAAAGTTTGATCACAAATCCAGACACAGGAATCTGTCGATTTTCGTTGAGACAGTGATCATGAAAGGGGCGGTAGATAAGGATCTGTGGTCTTGTTGCGTTGCTACAACTTTATTCCCAATAAAAACACAACTATAAATATAACTTGACTACAATATCCGCTTCAAGAGATGAACGGATCTAGCTGCCACGAACAGATAGTTGAGACGTTTGACGCACGACCTAGTTTTGCTATGACGTCAGAACCACACTTGTTCGCCGTGTGACCGCTTTAGATCTGTTTTATGGAATACTGTCCTCAAAACGTTCGCGTCGACATTATTTGTACTCGGTCTTTTAAAATGTCAGGGTGAGTCTATATCGGGTGATAGACAAAAGAAACAAAACGTTATTAAAATCGTATACAAAATCAAAGGTGTTTAGTAGTAACGATACATAATCTTATCAAGCAAGTGATGTTAACTAAAAACTGCGTTAACAAAATCTCAAATATTGTAAACTTTTTACGGTTGTCATTAGGGAAGCCAATTAAAGAGTTGGGAATTAATTTGTGTCCCTAACGTCAATCAAAATGATTGCAATATTTGAAATGCTATCAATCTAGCTTTTAAGTTTATATGGAGCCAAATAGTTCGTTAAAAAAACACTTGATTATGTATCTTTCCTGAGATATTACTAAAGGCCGTGGTCCTTACAGATTTTGAAGACATAATGCATAAGGTTTTAAGACGTTGTTTTAAGGCTGGTCCACACAGATTTTGAAGACATAATGCATAAGTATTTAAGACGTTGTTTTAAAAACAACAATGAAAACAACGTCTTAAAACTAAAACTTTGTGTGAACGCCACTACGTGTTTCCTATGATCCAACTTTACGACTACGCGTTAAACCTTAAATCGTATATCTTAAAAATCTGTGTGGGCCAGCCACAAAACCGTTCATTTTGAGCAGTTTTAATAAGTGAGACTATCCCTGCCTCACTGCTAACAAGTCAGCGAATCTCTGAAGTTCAAATCTATTTTGTTTACATGTGTAACAGATAATCATTACTCCAACATGTACACGTGTTTGTTACTGGGGTGGCGCATTAACCGGGTCGGTGGCATTTAATGGGCATTAGTTAACTACATAGCGGGGCGCGACTCTGATGCAAATGAATGTTGCTACAGCTGTGTGAAGACCACGCAGCGCTCCTGGTGGTAGAGTAGACAACTGTGAGGTTGCTTTGATAATGTGTGTTCACGTGGTTGTGTATATAGGGCACGGCTTGGAAATATAGTGGTGTTGTCTTTATAGGGTTGAAATAGGGCGCTGAAGGTTTGGTTGATATGAGGGTCGTGGAATGGATGTTGTTCAGTTATGGTTGATTCAGGCCTGGTATTATAAACTTGGGATAAATATTTGGAAGGCTACTAACTTGGTTTGGCAACACCCAATGAGAAGACTGGTTGCATGGATAAAACAAGGAAGTATAGCTTACTAAATATTTGTCGGAAGTTCATAATACCGGTCCTCGGACAATTATTTGGGGTTTAAGATTTAGGGCTATAAGAAAAAAGCGAGGCTAAATGAAATCAGTTGAAACAGTTTTGTAAAGCTAAATAACAACGTAGAAGACACGTTCTTAAAAGAATGAACTCTTTAGAGTATGCTGTTTGGAATCAAAAAAGATACCATGCAGGGAACACGAGAAAGAAAGGAGAGCAAATTTTTAAATTGTTAAATCAAAGAATGAATTATTTTAAGTGATTCCTGTAGATAGAAAAATAATAAATTGACCTCTTGCGTTGGTCGGGTCAGGTACAGAAATTATTTAAAGTCTGTACGCTTGATTTGGAAATTAAACAATATGTGACACCTAGATATTACAAATCTGTTTGAACTGTTTGATTGACTTGCAAGTTGCAAGATCTCTGAAATTCAAACATTAGTCACATTTCTACTTCACAAATATTCATTTTCAGTATAATACTACAATATCGTTACTCATTAGGGCAAAACATTGAATGGAGCAATTAAGTTGAAGGCCCATTGTACTTATATTGATAATTAGTTTGAGCAACACAGGTTTCTAAACGCATTATGTTAAACGTGATGTATCACATTATATTTCTCCACTTGTTAACAACTTAAGGTTCATCTTACGGTTCAAGTCAATGTATCCAAAGCTGCTTCGTAGCCGTGAACTGACTTGTACCGAGGCCAAAGTTTGTGAACTCTAAACTTTATGAAAGAACCAATTAGAAGCCACCTAGAGCAAAATTACAGGAGAGCTTATTAATTAAAACAAACTAAATAAACAAATTGACGAAAACTCGTTGTGAGAGTTAAACGGATTTTAAGTCACGAACGGTGTTCAACCTCAGAGACTTTCAACAAACATAAAGCATACTGAATGCGCCTCCAGTCATAGTTAGTTGCGTCTTAACAAAGTTCGTGCCGGGGACTGGGGGAGTAAAGGTTACACTTTTAATAAACAGCGCTGCTGAGGTACTATGTCCAAATTCTTCACAATAGAAGAAACAAAAGCTGTTCTTTGTAAATAAGTTTTAAAACTGACAGAACATCGAGTAATTCAATTTAAGGCTCCTCGACAAAATTGGTTTGGAAAGCGTAAGGATGAGAGGTTTTCTGTTAGTATCTTTATAACTAAATTCAATGTCAAAAAAACTATGTGGAATTTGATATTGTCAAGGTAAACGGATGTTCTTAAAAAGGATACATGAACACGATCGATTTTATTTTGAAAATATCTCAATTGTGTAGTTTTTATTCAAAACGTTTAAACATATTAAATTATTTTGTGTGAATATCTGTTGATATATTGGTAGCCACGCTTCATTTCAAATTTTTGAAAATGAATGTCTTTTGAATATATGATCAAAAACCTTAACTGCTCTACTATTTTGAGCTATTTTGTGTCTAAAGCAATTTACAAACTGTCATTATTGGTTTGTTTTATATTATACTCGACAATTGGGTCAATTATGACCAACCCTAAACTTAAGCCGCTTTCATAGCAACACGGCAACACGTTTTTTCCGGACCGGCAGGTCACGTGAACCAATCAGAAGCTTGCCGTGCCTACCGGTCCGGCACGGCCGTCTCACATAACCGAACTTCATCTTTGGACGTCCTCCGTGTCTGCCGTGCGTGACGTATACTCACACGTGACACTAGGCAGCCAATCCCGTCCTCGCTCATTCCTCCACGGCCTGAACCCGCGAAAAAGGAGCTCGTTGTTTGTGTTTGTAAATAGTTTGTTTGTTACACGTGCATAATGAATGCTGATACACTAATAACGTTAGTTTACGAAAGACCCCTTTTATATAATGTTGAACACAGAGATTATATAAGGAAAAGCTTATCAGAGAGAAGAGTTGGATGGGAATTGGATTTGCCTTTGGGTCTGACTGGTACAAAACATGTTAGACAAAACCCAGAATAAAAACCCGAAATTTCATTTTAAGTAAAAAAGATTTAATTCATGTGTATTACAAATGCAAACACTTTAGATTATAAGAGCGAAAAAGAAACGGATATGTTGGGGATCTAACCCGAGATTTTTTGGTGACAGCCGCGGACGCAGTCGTTGAGCCACGACGGCGGCTGAAAATTTGCTATCTTAATTGAGAACTCATTTGGCAGTTTGTAGGCCTAGGGCTCCAGGCCTACTAAAAATAGAATTATTGCTTTTTAATGGTGTATTTTACTTCACTCATCCATAACTTAATTTAATTGATCACTTTTATCCTGAATATGCCTAGGAAATACGATATTTAAGCCCTGACATTCTTCGAAGCGTCCGTTTTGATTCTCTGTTGTCACTTTCGTCCGTTCCGAGAAGAGATAGCGCTCGAGTAGCTTTGCCGTGTTGACGTGCACCTATGAAGAGCTATAATAATTACCGGACCACCGTGTCACGTTATACGGACCCACGGCACGTTTGCCGTGTTGCTATGAACTAGGCTTTATTTTCTCGCCTCCAGATTGCATCCAGAAACTTTTTACTAATCATCACTTTAAAGTACCGTGATTCTCTATTAGCCGGATCAAAGATTTTGGGATCAGTGTCCGCCTAGTATTTTACCCCTTACCGTATTTTGGTCTGCCCCAGCCGGAGACGGTCGCCATTCTCCGGTGTGCTGCTCGAAGGTCACCCCCCCGTGGACACCCAACACCCCTTACCGTATTTGAGCCTGCCCCAGCCGGACACGGTCGCCATCCTCCCTGTGAAGTCCTCCCCGTCCTGTGGCATACAGATGGGCACGATGTGCTGCTCGAAGGTCACCCCCCCCCCCCCCCCCCCCGTGGAGACACCCAACACCCAACACCCCTTACCGTATTTTAGCCTGCCCCAGCCGGACACGGTCGCCATCCTCCCTGTGAAGTCCTCCCCGTCCTGTGGCATACAGATGGGCACGATGTGCTGCTCGAAGGTCACCCCCCCCCCCCCCCCCCCGTGGAGACACCCAACACCCAACACCCCTTACCGTATTTTAGCCTGCCCCAGCCGGACACGGTCGCCATCCTCCCTGTGAAGTCCTCCCCGTCCTGTGGCATACAGATGGGCACGATGTGCTGCTCGAAGGTCATCCCCCTCCCCCCCGTGGAGACACCCAACACCCCTTACCGTATTTGAGCCTGCCCCAGCCGGACACGGTCGCCATCCTCCCTGTGAAGTCCTCCCCGTCCTGTGGCATACAGATGGGCACGATGTGCTGCTCGAAGGTCACCCCCCCCCCCCCCCCCCCGTGGAGACACCCAACACCCAACACCCCTTACCGTATTTGAGCCTGCCCCAGCCGGACACGGTCGCCATCCTCCCTGTGAAGTCCTCCCCGTCCTGTGGCATACAGATGGGCACGATGTGCTGCTCGAAGGTCACCCCCCCCCCCCCCCCCGTGGAGACACCCAACACCCCTTACCGTATTTGAGCCTGCCCCAGCCCGACACGGTCGCCATCCTCCCTGTGAAGTCCTCCCCGTCCCGTGGCATACAGATGGGCACGATGTGCTGCTCGAAGGTCACCCCCCCCCCCCCCCCCCCCGTGGAGACACCCACCACCCCTTACCGTATTTGAGCCTGCCCCAGCCGGACACGGTCGCCATCCTCCCTGTGAAGTCCTCCCCGTCCTGTGGCATACAGATGGGCACGATGTGCTGCTCGAAGGTCACTCCCCCCCCCCCCCGTGGAGACACCCAACACCCCTTACCGTATTTGAGCCTGCCCCAGCCCGACACGGTCGCCATCCTCCCTGTGAAGTCCTCCCCGTCCTGTGGCATACAGATGGGCACGATGTGCTGCTCGAAGGTCACCCCCCCCCCCCCCCCCCCCGTGGAGACACCCACCACCCCTTACCGTATTTGAGCCTGCCCCAGCCGGACACGGTCGCCATCCTCCCTGTGAAGTCCTCCCCGTCCTGTGGCATACAGATGGGCACGATGTGCTGCTCAAAGGTCCCCCCCCTCCCCCCCCGTGGAGACACCCAACACCCCTTACCGTATTTGAGCCTGCCCCAGCCCGACACGGTCGCCATCCTCCCTGTGAAGTCCTCCCCGTCCTGTGGCATACAGATGGGCACGATGTGCTGCTCGAAGGTCACACCCCCCCCCCCCCCCCCGTGGAGACACCCAACACCCCTTACCGTATTTGAGCCTGCCCCAGCCCGACACGGTCGCCATCCTCCCTGTGAAGTCCTCCCCGTCCTGTGGCATACAGATGGGCACGATGTGCTGCTCGAAGGTCACCCCCCCCCCCCCCCCCCGTACCCGGGGAGTACCCCTTACCGTATTTGAGCCTGCCCCAGCCGGACACGGTCGCCATCCTCCCTGTGAAGTCCTCTCCGTCCTGTGGCATACAGATGGGCACGATGTGCTGCTCGAAGGTCACCGGAGACTCCAGCTCGAGCAGCGCCAGATCGTTGGCGAATGACGAGGCATCGTAGTGGCGGTGCACGATGACACGACGGACGTTCTTCGTCACCGAGCGCATCGACTCTAGCTCGCCGCTGATGTCGTACTCGCCAAACACCGCCACCAGGTTCGCCAGGAACCTGCAACACGAAGAACATGTTTTAAAAAACTCTCGAGTACCCCCATGCATGTATCATGAATGAAACATATAAACGCTAGCTGGATAAAATTAATACCCACTATTTTTAGAGATTCTTTTGAAAAATTGCTGATTTTTTTAGTTCTCAGATAAGATCAAATATGTCAATGAAATTAGGTAACTTTGTGTTTTGTTGTTGGGATGTTTTAGGATTATATTTTGTTGTTAGTGATCATATGACGTCGGGCGCTGTGTTAAGAAAATTATGGGACAAGTAGAACGTAAATGGGGAGGACGTGGACGGCCTTTCGTTTGGCTTCTCCCCCTCGACCTGTCCGGCTAGGGTGACCCTTGGGAGAAAGAAAACTTATTAACGTATTTCCCCACTATCTAGTATCTTCTATGTTAATTTTAGTGCGAATTATAATATTTTTTGACTTTTTATCAAAGTGCATCTGTTTTTTTTTACTCGTTGTAATATAATGGGTTGCAGCTTATGTATAAAACATATTTGGTCCTGTGTTACATCTTCATATGGAAGTAGCACTACTTTACATGGTGAGAGCCTCGATCCCAGACATTGACAAACGACTGATCATGCAACTGTCCTCATATGGTGCCGGTATTCAGTGTGCATAATAGTGCAGTGCATGCTAGCTATAGCTAGACAGTTGAAGAGGCTGCGTAATGGACTAGATTGCGATGGCATTCAATTTCAAATATAAAAGAACCTTTGTCTCTAATTGGAAGAAAGAAGTCTGCTTTGGTCACTCCGTACGCTCTCAATGTGCACATTGTGCCTAGTTTTAGAAAGTGTTTTCATCAATGAGGTCTTAGTATGGTTGTGATATCTATTGACGAAACTTGCCACTTGTAGGAATGATTGAATGTTTTTGTCAGTGGATCGGCAGACTCTTTTAGTGTCTTTATTAAGTTAGGGTGTTGGTCGTGTTGCGTTTCTGTGAAGTTTTAAAGAAACTCGTAAATGGTTGCCGACTTAAACTGATCAATCACACACCGCTATTTCGTTAGGTTGCATTTATTTGGGATGTTCGAATATGCTGATCAATACGCCGTAATGGATAAACTTAATCAATAATTAAACAATTACAACAATAAAAAACAACAATAATATCACAGACAATAAACAAATAAATATTTTCGGAATAAATCAATGAATCATTAAAGATTAAAATGTTATTATATATATTGCTCAGAATCTTAAATCACCTTTTCTGGTAGTCTTGAATGAGCCCACTCGACACGCTAAATACGGTTCAACACCTTGTCTTAAAAAAAAAATAGTCCACTTCGATAACATTGTAATCAGAACATTTTAGTTTTTAATTTTTGCTTGTGTAGATCGCGTTCATAAAACCTTACACGAATGTTTTTATAAATTGCTACTCATGCATGCTGTCTTTACTTTAGTGGAAGTTACAAATTGCTGTTTCAAGCTCCCGTAAAATCAGACCGTGTTGTGATTTATCTTTACTTTGCAAAACATTTTCTTCATTAATTTTCTTCGTCAAACAATGAAGCTCTATACACCTTTTGAAAACTAGTCCACACGACCTTATTCTCATTCACTTGCAGCTGATACTAGCTCACAACTTGGGGAGTAATTTATTCGCTATTATGTTCGAGACCTTAATTGACTATATCCTTCTGAATTAATAATAAAAGGAAGTCAAACGATTCGGAAGCAAAAACTGCTGTCGTTATCCAGTCCTAATCAACTGACGAAGGATCTGATTCGTTGACCCGAAACTGTTTAGGTACTAATTTTTCATTTTGATTGACTATTAATCTTTCGGATAGGATATGGCATGCCTTTGAAAATTGTCGTCATATGTTTATTATAATATCTCAACGCTGTCATCACATAGTTAACATGTTACAGTAGGGGAAGGCATTGATGATTAATAAGGGACGCCTTTCTTGGGACAATCTACTTCACATTTGCATTCTTATTGTTTGAATAATGGCCTTGGATAATTCAGCCCATTTGCATAACTCATTAGGATCAAAGAGTGTCACCAAGTCACTATCAATCACGCTAGGAAGAAGTTAGCAGAGATCTATCTCCGACATTACAGGACTGATGACAGGTTGCTAAATTTGGCTCATACCCGGCGAGAGATGGAGTTTAATTCTCGCAGGCAAATGACCAAATAATTGCAAACTAGTAATTAATAATAATGTTATGTTGACAAAGCAAATATAGAACATTAAAAATCAAGTGAAAATATCGTTCAAAGCCTACTTCATATAAAATATACTTCATTGTTTTAACTTGAAGAGCTCTGTGAGTGCAAGGTTACTTTATAGAAGCAACTAAGTAAAGATGGATTAAAATTGAGATCCTTCTGAGTCCGAGATCCGTACCAAGTGTAACTCTAACTGGTAGATCTTTTTGTACGTCTGTGATCCCGGATCAAAAGTTACTCACATGTTCGGTGTCTACTGTTCGGTGTAAGTTGTAGCAAAATGATGCAGTATGTCTACAATCTATAATGATGCTTGAGCGCGCTATCTTACACTTGGCAGTGGTACCATTCACTGGTAGTTGTGATATCACAGTATAAGGAGGATACAGTAGCGAAACTTGGGAGAGATTCCATCGGCAAACTCCTGCGCGCGCAGCTACGGTCGCCCTGGCGGCGAGTTATCCGAGTTAGCTCATATTGTAGGCGAGGAGAGCGGCGAGGGGTGGCGAAGGTATCCCTCTCCCCCTCCCCCTAGGTCTCGTCCATGGTCTCGTTGAGTTTGGTCTAACCCACCGCTACGAACGCCACCCGCTTCCGTTCCGCAAGTCGTCTGCTGTGCCAGGCATAGCGCCTTCGCTACTGTATCCTCCTTATACTGTGGTGATATCGAGGTCAGAGACATGGAGGATCTTTGAGTCTAAGGTTGCTCGAGTACGTATCAAATTGATTAAAAAGATTACTATACCAGGATATAATGATTAATGTAACAGAATTATTATGAAAAGGACGTTCTTTGCATAATCTTTCCTTTTTACATGTCGCACAGTGTAAATTGTCTTCCTGCACCCCCTGTAAACCATGTTGGACTCACCCGGGCTGGCAATGCGCCGCAGTCATGGACATATTTGTTGGTGATGAGAACCCCGCATACCTGTAAACCATGTTGGACTCACCCGGGCTGGCAATGCGCCGCAGTTATGACGTATTTGTTGGTGATGAGAACCCCGCACCCCTGTAAACCATGTTGGACTCACCCGGGCTGGCAATGCGCCGCAGTCATGACGTATTTGTTGGTGATGAGAACCCCGCCGCACTTGTTCTTGGTGAACAACCCCAGCCAGGTGGATTCCCTGACGAGCACCTGCCAAGGCCACTCGCCGAAGGTCGACCCCTTCCCGCCGACTATGCGACCGTTCTTCGCCCGATGCATCAGCGGTCGCACGCCGCACTCTGTTGGGAAACACACGAACCAACGTCAGTCAGTCAAGTTATCCCGCCCACATATAGTTTTGTTCAACAAACAGACGTTTCCTAACGGAATTTGGTTCTATTCTTCCTATTTTATTTGAGTAGATCTAAAATAATCTCAATAGGCCTACAGTATGTGATTTTGTACAAGATTTAAAAATTGTTTCAAATAAATATAATATCCTGATTTTATAAAAATGTTGAATGTATATAAAACAAATATTTGAAACCAAATACATCCTTCCTACATATTTTATCTAAAAATAGATTTCTTCAAAGGAACCACTCTTCATATTTTCTCCTCTCAAATGCAAGAAAAGGTATTAATTAATCACATTTTCGGGACATATCAAAACTCTTGTTTTTAACGCTTTTCGCTAGCATGACTTTTTAAACGTATCTTATCATAATCATAATTCATAATTAATCATTATTCATCACATTGAAATGAGAAAAAATCCTGCCGGTTTTAGTGACTCAGAGCAAACGTTTTTGAATTTAATGAAATAAAAAGTCGGTGTCACCAGGTAGTAACTCCTTCATGTAACCAAGGTGGTCTGGATTCACAAAGGTCGAAAGTTAGACTGATCCTACAGTCGAGAACATTAAATTTATATATGCAGTCTTAGATCCTGCACATGAGTTATCGATGTTGATACTTACGTCGTCGATAGTCGGGCTTCTTCGTCGTGATCGCCTCGTCTTCCTCATCTATCGTCTCCGGCGTCGTCGACGTTGTCGTCGTCTTCCTCACCGGCTTCGACGTTTCGACGATCTCGTCCGCTTCCTCCAACAACGGACTGGTCGCCTCGGTAGTCGGACGTTTCGTGGGCTTTGGTTTACGCGTCGTCACCGAGGGTCGCGGCCTCTTCGTCGTCAGCGGCACCGCGACGGGGGTGGCAATCGTCGTCGTTCTTTTCGGGGGCGTCGGTCGCTTCGTCGTCACGTTGCTGGGTCTGGTCGGTCTCCGGGTTGTGCTCACTTTCGGGGGCTTTGCCGTCGTCTCTGATTCGACTGGTTTCACGTCGGTCGACGCTGGTGTTGTTGGCCTTGGTCTACTATTTGGAGGTTTGACAGCGGTCGACGCTGTTGTCGGCCTTGGTCTACTACTGGGAGGTTTCACACTTGCGGGGGTGTCCGCTACGACCACCGGTTTCGGCGGCTTCGGTCGTGTTGGAGGTTTTGGTTTAAGGGTTGACGATATCGTCGTCTTGGGCGTCGTTGTTCGGGTAGGCCGGGGTTTCGATGTCTGCGTTTCAACTGGTTTCTGCGGGGTTGTTGGTTTCTTTGTGGTCGGCGGTTTCGCGACCGGTCGTTTTGTCGTCACGGGAACGGGCGGTCTCTGCTGAGAGGGTTTCTTAGTCGTCACCGGTGGTTGAACCTTCGTGGTCAGAACTTCCGAAGGTACCCGCAGCGTCGTGGAGGCGCTCTCGTCCTGTTCAACGGGGCGTCGCGACGTCGGTTCGTATTCCGTCTGATTCTGACTGTATAAGACGTTCTCGAGGTCCTGGAAGTTACCCTGGAGCGACTGGACGATCTTGTTGACGAATATCTCCATCGTGTCGTTGAGTTTATCGTCCTCCACAAGGGACACAGAGTCGTCTAGATCGTCGTCGTCGACGTCAAGGTTGATGGCGGGCGAGGGGGTCACGATGACGTCGACACCCGGACGGTTCCCCTGTGACGTCACACCACTCGTGTTCAAGGACGGATTCCTCACGGGTGGGAAGGCTGACAGGTCGGCGACGGACGGTTGATACTCGTAGTCAATGTTTGACGTTGTGGGCGGTCGTTTTGTGATGATGGGGGAGTACGAGGGTTGGTTCGTGTAGATGCCGCTCTGCGCCGTCGTCGGCCGTCGTGTGACTAGTGTGACCTTGACCGGTTTCGTCGGTCGCTTGGTGATGATGCCGTTCTGGCTGAGGGTGGCCGGACGTTGCGTCACGACGAAGTCCTCGATGTTGATGGTGGGGTTGGTCGCGGTGAAGAAACCGTCGCCTCCCGCGGGGCCCGATACCACGACCCCTGACGGCGGAGGACGCAGGATCGCGCTGTTGGACTGCTGACTCACTACCTGCGTCAGCGGCTTCTGATTGGTCGGCTTCTGATAGGACGGCCGGTTCGACCCGGAGCTGACTTGGATGCCGGTCGATGACGTCACTATGGTGACCGGCTTCCTGGTCGGGACGGGACGCGACGAGGTGAAGTCCGACGCGAAGGGGCCGAGTACGATCACGGTCGGGGCCGGCTCCGGTTTCTGCGGTTTCCCCTCGGGCACGACGTTAAAGGACGGTCCGGGCACGTTGACGGTCGCCGTCGGCCGGAAGTGAGACACCGGCGTCGACTGGTAGTGGAACGACGGGATCGTCTGCGGTCGGTTTTTCGTCACCGAGGTCCACGTCGACATTCCCGGGTTCTTGCTGACGATCGACTGGGTCGTCTCCCCGGACGCGATCTCCACGGGACTGTTCTCGTCGAGCATGTTCAGGATGTCGTTGATGGAGTTGACGTTGGGGCTGAGACTAGAGTGGTTGATGTCGGGGTCCTCGGCGTTGAGGGCGGGCAGGAGGATCATGTTCTCGTCGGTATGTGCGGACGCCGGGAGCGGGGTAGTCGGACGCGGCTTGAATCGCGTCGAGGAGGAAGACGAGGTGGGTCGCGGACGGAACGCAACCGTCGGACGAGGACGATTCGTCGGCCATCTTGACGAGTAATACGTCGGCGTCGGCGTCGTCACCGTCGTCGACCACGGCCACTTCGTCGTCTGCGCATGCTCGAACGGTTTGATCAACTCCACCTTGTCCGAGAACGAGTTAGTGCTGTAGCTGGTGTGAGGCGAGTCCGTGGCCTTGGTTTGTACGACCCCATCTGGTCGCGTCACGTGATGCCCCGGCTTGGACGTCACAGTATCCAACACCGTCTGCAGCGTCGAGAGGTAGTTGGCCGAGTCGTAGTTCTGATTGGACGCGAGGATCCCGTCCTGACTGCTGACGTAGCTGAAGGTGCTCAGCTCACCAGGCGATGACGTCACCGGCTGGAACAGCTCATCGGGGTTCGTGAAGTCCTCCACGTTGGAGCCGTTAGTGTGGTAGACGACGGTGTCGGCCTCGGGGTGGTCGACGTGGTACGCGGGGTTGCTGAGCAGCTCGTTCATGAGGTCGGTGGATGTCGGCGGTCGTCGGGTCGCCGTCAACGCGGGCTTCTTGTTGAGGGGGTCGGTGTATACCATGTCCGTGGGCGGGGTGTACTTGTCCAGCTTGCAACAGGTGCCCACGAGGAAGCCGTCCATGCATGCGCCGATCAGTTCACCCTTGCGGTCGTTACACTCGTAGGTGAACATGCACACGCCTGTCTGACCCGCTGCCTTGCACGGCTTGGGTGTGATGCGGTAGCCGCCAAACAGCTTCCGACCTGTGGACAAAATGACTCGTTAGGGGCTACATACACGCACTACAATTGGTGTTTAACGATATCCGAGGGAGGTGTAAAGAACCAAGTGGGAGGACGAGTTTAGAACTAATATCATAAGTAGTTTGGAGAAGGAAAGGGAAAGGAGAGGTCGTCAATTCTTCTCGCTCTATGATTGGCAGTAACTCCGGGCCAAATTCTACCTTAGGTTCAGACGGAGTTCAAGCATTAGGGGGATAGAGAGTAGTTTCTATGTAAGAACCACGAGGACATACATATTTATACCTGATATCTATAATTTCCCAACAGATAGTTCGAAAACTGGTTCCCATTCTCTTGCCACGCGGCAAGATGATGCGCGTTGACCAACCGTCGCGATGCTGCCGCGCGGCAAGTGACATGGAAACCAAGCATTTAGATTGTTTATTCGTATCTTCTAAACGGCATTTACAATCAAAATTGTTTGATTTATATTGTGATAGTAGTGTCTAGATAAGCTTTAAAAAAAACTGGAAAAGTGTTACAATTGTGTAAATTGCCAACACATTTTTTAAATTGTCTGTCTGATCTTATCCAAATGAGATATATGTTTCATTCTGTTTGAAAGTTCATCAGTATACAGTCATAACAGCTATAGCTATATACGCATGATCGCAAAGCTTTAAAAAGCAAAGCTTAATGCCTCACGGTTTGTGAGCTGTGTTAGATACTTTTAAGCTCATGATTAGTAGGGGTCTTAGTAATTTTTACTGGTGGATGAAAAATAGTACAAATCGAAAACTATTACGGCCAATTCGTTCTCGAACTTCGTCATCAAAAGGAAACTTTACACAATAAAACATAAACCAAAACTTAGCATTTTTTTATTCATAAGTATTTGAAGATAAATTTGTGAGAACAATATGCGTCGTACATTTTTTTAAAGATATTTTTTAGTCTTTGATTATAGCGTTTGTATGTCCACTCTCTGTAAGTTTATTTGTTTTATATTGACAGTAATGATATTTGTCCACAATGTTTATAAACATTCGACCATGTGTTATTAATATTACAGTCACACTATATTTGCTTTACAAACCGACATAAATTTCAAATGTATGTAAGTAAGTAATCTTATCGTAGTCGTGTTACTTAATTCAATTTATTAAAATATGTATATGGGATTGAGCTCCGTTACATTGTTACGTGATCTAGAATGTAATACTTTTGCTTACAACTTGCGTAACAAATGTACGATAATACGGTAGTTTAGTATTGGAGCCAATTAGATTCACCATTACTATAATATCTTGCAGTCGAATTCACGGAAACAAATCTGTGTATAGAATTAAAATATTGAGGATTTAATATTGAACAGGTGTTCACCTAAAGAACTGAAAAATTCCAGTTGTCTGATATGGTATGCAAAAAACTTATGAGCAAATGAGAAACAGTATGGGCCCGTACAATGGGGACAAAATTTATAATATCATCCTCTTTTGCACCTGGATTGAAGGTTGTTTTTCTGGAAGAGTACATACTGGGACATCTGAGCTTCGTTCGACTGTGGGATTGATGACGAAAGCATTACCGAAGTTGTTCTTCGACGATTTAATATACATTCAGTAAAAGAATTACACCCTCACCGAGGACAATATTTCCATGCAAGTTATACGTTTTGTTAAAAGAAGGGATTCAATTAATTACTTCGTCTTGATGCTTAATGGTGAAAATTGCGCACTACATCTTAATTCCCATACGAACCAAAATTGTTGAGCAGCAAACCCGAAATTCGTTTAATAGTTGTAGTGGAAATATAATTTCCCGTGAATTCAAATTCTATTTTCTAGATTAACCATTGTTCTTAATTGAGCTTGGGTGTCGAGTATTCCAGCCTCCATTTGAAGTAACACGGACGCGATCATAAGCAGCGTTCCAGAATTCATCGGATTTCTAATCCCACTCAGCCAAGTAATAATCGAAGTATTCCAATATTCATTTACGCTGGCTTGCTTCTCATATGTTCCAGAATCAATTACGAAGCAAAACCAATCCCATCAGTGTCCCTTTATGTCCCGACGTCACGGCAGATAATCCGCAGTTACTTGTGAGATGAATTCTGAAACTCAGCTCTATTTGACAGACAAGATTCAATCAAGACTACGACCATGAAATCCTACGTCAAGTTTAAAACATGTATTTATTTATTTGATCCTAATTACAATACCGGTAATTTGCACGGCATTTGGCGTCGGCCTAGTTTGGTGTTATGTCCGTGCAAGGCAAGTGATGTAATCTAGACTAATATTGTGGGAATACGGAAAGTGAAAGAAGCCGGCCGGCCTGGTTTCCACGGCCTAGCGCATGTGTGATGGTCGGATGAACCAGCTGGCTATGGCTGTTGGCAGCTCATCATCGTCATCGCCAATATGATGCGGGTACTCGGCGCCTGTTATGCTGCGGGTACTCGGCGCTTGTTATGCTGCGGGTACTCGGTGCCTGTTATGCTGCGGGCACTCGGTGCCTGTTATGCTGCGGGTACTCGGTGCCTGTTATGCTACGGATGTGAGAATTAGGCGGTAAAAACTGTCAGGTTCATGTAGCTCAGAGATACCCTTCTGGGCTCGGAGTAAAATACGCCCATGGTGACTCTGCCAGTCGTACGAGACGACAAAAGGAGATACTGTGCCATTAACGCCCCCCCCATACCCCCCACCCTCTACTGTGCTGCTATTTAAGATTCCTCCTCCTATTTGGCATTGCCTACCTTTGCTGGACTCCCCTTATGACGACCTCCGCGATGCATAATAGATCTGATTCGGAAGACCATATGACCGTAGCTGTCGAGTACGTCGTTAAACACCTAGTAATAAAAAGATAACGAGAGATACCCGAACTAAGGGCGGGCGCGAGTTCCGTTCCCGTCACCAGTAATCGGCCTCCAGGTGCAATGGAATAGTTCTATGTAGTAGGACTAGATGACGCATGGCGCTGCTGTCGTTATAGCAAATTGAAGGTCTCCATTAGATATCTTTGAGGGGTGGAGGTAATGTTTTTTTACCCCCCCCCCCCCCCTCATCTCACGACATCCTAGTAGCAATGCTTGTCTCCAAGATCATGCACGGTACATATTAAACCATTAGTTGTATGTCAATTTGTTGGGTGAAATATTTGCATCCAATTTATTTGACAAACAAACTGTTAGATCGTCCAGAAAAATATGGGATTTACCTATACACGTTCTATTCTTAGACTCTGAGCAAAGCGTTGAGGGGGTGGGAGTGGAATGGGGGGATGAGATAGGACGACGAAGGAAACCTGAAAGTGTTTTTCCATGTTTGCCCATAAGTTAAGTATATTGTTTCAACTCTTTCTTTTCTTCACTATAAATAGACAAGGTAACATCGTAAACAGATTCTTCCAGAAATAGCCGCCTATAGTAGAACGCCTACTAAAGCTTCTACCTTTGATATATGTTCGCGTACTTCGTGGGAAAACTGTCCTGGGACATCGTGTCTATCTCCATGGCAGTAACCTGTAGATAAGAGTGTGAGTGGGAGGGGACTTCTCAGGGATTTCGTCTTAGCATTCGCCTATTGACTGACGATTGACGGTCTTTTCTGCAACCCGCTTTCCCCAGTAGGTGGCTCATTGGTCCAGTAGGTGGCTCGTTGGTACAGTGGTTAGCATCCCTGCTTTCAATGCAGAAGGTCCCAGGTTCAAATCTCGGTTCAGGCAGAGGTTTTTTAACTTCAATTAAGTATTCAGTTTCATTACTTCTTGGCTTAGGAACAATTAAACGGTGACTTTGGAGCCGTCCTAGCAACGAAGCACTCAATAAATTCAAAGCTGTTTTGAATCGGCCTTGTTGATTCTGACATTTGTCCGCAGGTGTTAACAATGTCCAATCACTGATTCATATGTTTCGTATTTGAAATATCGATCTTTACTTGGTTATCGCTCACTCGTCGATGGTGTTCGGAACCTACAGAGTTGGTTTAGTGGCTTTAAATTAAAGTCCCCCACTGAAAATCAGTTTCATTACTGAGTGGGTAGACTCTAAATGTGAATTTATTTAATTTTATTTTATTTATTTATATTGTATTGGTTGTATCCTATGATATGTGAAATAAACACCTTGATAAGCTAAAACATTTCATGACGACGATCATTATTGAATGCAAAGCTGCTTTCCGACCCTGTGTTGTGATATGCGAGCGATAGTACAATAGAACCCACCCCCCCTGTAAAGCCCAACACAGAATCCTATGGTTAACAAGCGAACATAGATGGGGCTGTATAGCTTGTGTAATAATACCCAACTCGTGGGATTTGAAACATGCTTGTTTGATCCTACAGCCCTTCTGTTTATACACACAATTAAATTGCCGCAGTGTAATCTATGTGTGCAGGCTTAGGGTGTGTCCAAAAGCTAAAATATCTTGCTTACTGTTAGTTACCCAGTTAATAGGTTACTTGTTTATCATATACAGTAGCTTTAGGTCTGGTGATAAAATCAATACAGCCCATTTTGCAATGTGCCTTGACTGGCATTGTTTTATAAACCATTTTAATTCCCATTTAACCGCAAGCATGCTACAGTCCTCCGTCGGTTCCCATACGAAAACCGAAGTTAAGCAACCTCGGTCTAGGTCAGGAGATGGATGGGTGACCACTGTCCTCTGAAACACTAGTTACCGTTGGTTAGAGGAGATTGGTGGGTTCGAAAGCTTGTGTATAACAGCTTCGTTCTTCTCGTCAACTGCTCTGCAGTCCAGGTTAGTGGAGGAACCTATATGACTGGTCAAAGTTACACCGTCCTTTCGTATGGGAGGGACGTAAAACCGATGGTCCCCTTGGTACTTTTCGACAGGAGTAGGCTACGTGCCGGTACCAGGCTTCCCCTCCTCCCTTCCTCATTTATCTATCATCACTCATCAGGCTAAAGAGGGCATTGTGCCCTACACTGGCTACCTGCCGGTACCAGGTTTCCCCTCATCCCTTTCTCATTATCATACATCAATCAGGCTAATCAGGCTCATCAGGCTAAAGAGGGCATTGTGCCCTACACTGTCCTTAATCAGAATAAAGTAAATAAAAATATAGTCCTCCATAGACTCAGCTCGTCTTGTGATGGTTCAACTTGTCACCAACAACAACAGCTGTCGTCGCCAGCTCGAATATTAAGTAGAACTGTTGTAATGTAAAGCAGAGAACAGTGAAAGAACCGCTACACGCAACGCCTTATCGGTGCTAAATAGATTGACAACAGATGACGCCGACTGTTACGGAAGTATTTTACGTGAGTCGTCTACCCGACGTTCGAGTAAATAGATAATTTTACGATTATATGATTGAATGCTGTACATTTTTGTATGCGTTTTTTTGCGGGTAATTAGACATACTAACAAGAAATCGCTCGCTGATGAGTAAACAGTTATTTTATGTGAAATGCAAAATCACAAAGATATTGCATAAAATGTATGTTACTAATTGGTACAGTTTTCCGTTACACAAAGTGTTACAGCGTTAATCATTGTTAAAAAGTAATCCAATGTTTGCTTAATTTACTCACGTCTGAATAAGACAATAATTTCAGCGCTAACGGTTAACAAAAACAAATCAAGCCAAAAGCATTTTGGGTTTATTTATGATTTAAAGAAACCATATAGCACCGTTAGCTCTTATACCAAACATTCTTAGCCCAAGCCAATGAAAAGCGACGTTTTATAAATCCGGCCAATGGTAGCGACCCTACGTAAATAGTTAGCAAAATTAAATCTTTAATAAACAAATAGCAGTTATTTCTGACAGCAACATTAGTTACCGAAGATATAGTTTACAACGCGGCCACTGGAAGCGCTCGTGTTGCTTGTTTAGAGAGAATGAGGGCGTTGAGTCACGTTGTGGTGGTGGTAATGATTGTGGTACGGTGATATAGGTTGGTATCCCTGAGTGTGTGGTTGAAACAGCTCATTACATAACCGCAGCTTCCTTCTAATGATGCAACTTCATTCAGAACCCCCACCAAAAGTACAACAAATAACGTGACCCAAGTGTCTCAACTAATACAACACATTTCCAAGTATTAGCTAAGTAGGCTATGTATTTCTCTAGGTCACTATTCACAATAAAATAATGTAATAGGTTTTCGTATAGGAAACCTGCCCTGTGACAATTATTGCGGTACTGTATTTGGAATAGTTGGGAAGGAATGTCCGAGGGCTTGTAGTACGACTCAATCCAGGCATTCGCCAATTGTGACTGAGGAAAGCCTCGGAAAACACCTTCACTCAGGACTGCCGGTAGCCGGTATCGAACCGGTGAACTCCCGAACTAGAGTATCGAGTCTTACCGCTCAGCCACCCCTATCGGTGCTATTCACTATAGTACATAGAAAGAGCGCCCAGCTATGTTTTGATTGACATTCAACTTCCTTATTGCAGATTAATGATAATCGCTCAGTTGACGTCCAAGATTTCAGTGCAAAAGCAATACTTACAAAACTAGATATTAATTTTTGAAAATCGAAATTATTATATAGCTAATATAAAGGGAATTATATAGCTAATATAAAGGTATTAAAGAGTTTTTTTGTACGAGTAATATGATATGCAAATGATTTGTTTGATTTACAAAAAGAAAACGCTCACATGGCAATGCGGAGCGTTTTCCTAGTTAATTCATTTCATTTCATTAATAGCTTCGCATAAAAGTACCTAACATGAAGAATATAAGGTAATATACCGTTGTTTGTGATTATATACAATGGAGCCTGTGTGAAATATAGGCACACATAGTTGCTACATATAAATACATGCATATAGAACAGAATATTAATATATGGTATCATCAGATTATCACATGCAACCGTAGCATGGTATTTAATCATCATATAGTTGATTACACGTTTAAGAAGACCAACACCAACCACAACATTGTATATACAACATAAATGTTCTAATTTGTTTATAATGAACATCCTACTGAACTTGTTTCTATCAACAGGTAGTGATAAATAGCGACCACGAGAAACAAGTCTTAGCAGTAATTATTTGCATGCAGGAATTTTGATCTATTTCCGATTAAGAACATGTCAGCAAGATCCGTGTAGTGAATATTGTTTAGACACAGTAAATGAATAATCAATACGTGACCCAAAATATTCACTATATTTACAGCCTATCACTTAAAAAAAATGGGAAATTGTTACTTATAACGTTAAATGAAAAAGTAGAAAAAATCTTAAACGAACTAAAAAAAACTGTATTAAAAAAGTATAAATACTTAAATCGTTACTGGGCATTAAAGTACTGGTATTTATTTATATTTTCAATAATACCAGTTTTAATTATTTTTGTAATCAATTTTTTGGTTGTTACAAAATCATATCTGAATTATTTATAGATAGATATTTTTTGTCAATATTATACATCAAAATAATGACGAGAACTCGTAAATTTTGCGCGGTTTTAATATTGAGATAGGTAACCTTTTCCCGTTACATATTATCATCATCTTGTTACACCTACACGCGATGTCTATCAATCCACACGCACACGCACACGCACACGCACACGCACACGCACACGCACACGCACACGCACACGCACACGCACACGCACACGCACACGCACACGCGACATCGTCGTGAGTGAGTGACACTGCCAAAAGTCAAGGTCGATATTTCCTGTCAAGCTAGTAGATATAGTAGGCAGTGCTCAGCTAGCGCCGCGCGCTGTGCGAGTCAGGCAGGCGGTGGAATTCAGGTCGCTTCGTCTTAACGGGACTCCCTGCGTCTCTCTCTGTCTCTCTCCCTCTCTGTCTCTTTCTCTCTCTCGCTCGCACTCACGCACGACTTTCTGCGCAGCGATGGATGATGGTGCATTTCCGATCGGGATTGCTCGTCTGTCCGTCTGTCTGTCTGTCTGTCTGTCTGTCTGTCTGTCTGTCTGTCTGTCTGTCTGTCTGTCTGTCTGTCTGTCTGTCTGTCTGCCTGTCTGTCTGTCTACTTGTCTACCTGTCTGTCTACCTGTCTACCTGTCTGTCTACCTGTCTGTCTACCTGTCTGTCTGTCTACCTGTCTGTCTGTCTACCTGTCTGTCTGTCTGTCTACCTGTCTACCTGTCTGTCTGTCTGTCTGTCTGTCTGTCTGTCTGTCTGTCTGTCTGTCTGTCTGTCTGTCTGTCTGTCTGTCTGTCTGTCTGTCTGTCTGTCTGTCTGTCTGTCTGTCTGTCTGTCTGTCTGTCTGTCTGTCTGTCTGTCTGTCTGTCTGTCTGTCTGTCTGTCTGTCTGTCTGTCTGTCTGTCTGTCTGTCTGTCTGTCTGTCTGTCTGTCTGTCTGTCTGTCTGTCTGTCTGTCTGTCTGTCTGTCTGTCTGTCTGTCTGTCTGTCTGTCTGTCTGTCTGTCTGTCTGTCTGTCTGTCTGTCTGTCTGTCTGTCTGTCTGTCTGTCTGTCTGTCTGTCTGTCTGTCTGTCTGTCTGTCTGTCTGTCTGTCTGTCTGTCTGTCTGTCTGTCTGTCTGTCTGTCTGTCTGTCTGTCTGTCTGTCTGTCTGTCTGTCTGTCTGTCTGTCTGTCTGTCTGTCTGTCTGTCTGTCTGTCTGTCTGTCTGTCTGTCTGTCTGTCTGTCTGTCTGTCTGTCTGTCTGTCTGTCTGTCTGTCTGTCAGTCTGTCTGTCTGTCTGTCTGTCTGTCTGTCTGTCTGTCTGTCTGTCTGTCTGTCTGTCTGTCTGTCTGTCTGTCTGTCTGTCTGTCTGTCTGTCTGTCTGTCTAAGCTCAATCGTTCGTTTTAATGTGTTACTTTGTTTCCTTTCTTACTTCAAAGCTCCTGCAAGCTTACATTAATAAGTGTTGTATTATATTATTTATATTTGTTTGTATATGTTTGCACTCTGATTTATAAAAAAGCCAGTATAAACGTATCGGCAAACATACTTGTCGAGTATTTCCATGTGTTTTTGTATTTCCCTTCACTTGATACAAAAGCGTTCTGGCATCATTTTTCACCCTCGGCGTTGGTCGTTTACAAATAAACTCGGTCAACCCCGTACTAAACATGTTTTACGGACGTAAATATCATCTATTTCCACGTGTTTCACTATATTTTATTTCCCGTCGTGTAAGCTTACAAGAACCATTTTACAACTATTCTGCTTTCTTAAAGTAAGAACATAAACCTAGTTTTATAGTCATGGCGACAATGAGATTATTTCATATTTATTTTATGTCTGGTCGTGGTTGATTTATCGCGAACATTCTAGCGACAGCTCGTTGTAGGGTGGAAAACCGCAAAAATGTGAGGACTATTGTAATACACATGATCCAATATTGTTATGTTTAATTATAGTATTTATGAAAAAGCGACATTACTCATCAAATAGGTATATCATTATTCATTTCCCATTACATAATTAAGGTACATACATTCGGGAGAACTCATAAATATTTATTTTTATGTCATAATCGGATATAGACAAAATGACTACCGGTACTATTGTAATAAAAACATGTTACAATTATAATAAGTTATTGCAATTATTTAAAGAACTGATGTCAATTCCGTTTAGAAAACCTGCACTGTTGTCCATTCTGTCTCATTTTCTTGTAGGCTATACGTATACAGTATATTTACTGCCTTCTGTGTTTTCTAAAGCTTTATTTGCAATCCACCTATCGGTCCAGGGTAACTCTGCCTATCGTACAAGTTTACGTAAAGAAATTGAACAAAAACAATAATACCACCTCTTTACAAGCAAATCGGGACATCGAATCGATTTCACTAACAGTGGCGACGCCAGGAATTTTCCATTGGGGGGGCCAAGGGGGGGTCCTACGAATGTATGGGGGGGCCATGCAGATTCAAGGCTTGTTTTCTATTATCGGGGGGGGGGGGGGGGGTACACCAAGCTACATGCACTCGCGGACATGAAAATATGCATTCCATTCTCACCTAATTAATGCAAGGTTATCCTCAAGTTGTGATGAGGTCCATCAAATTTGCGAACCACCTCGCGCATGCTGAGGCCCTTGGCAATGTCTTTTACCACTGATAGGACAGATAGTGTACCAAGACGATTGTTTCCCATTCGATTTCGTAAGTAACTCTTGTTACGGCGCATGCACGAAAATGTTCATTCACAAGCAGCACTTGATACAGATATTGTTAGGCCAATAGTGCACAGTTTGTAAACTTCATTGAAAGCAAGGATATGCCCCATACAACTTTCCAATGGCGTTTGAAACTTCTGGCTTCAATTACCATGTGCAAGCAGTGAAAAACTTGAAAGTAAAAAATCAAAATGCTACGAGCTCCAGTTTGATAAATAATTGGTAGAGTGGTGGATTGGTGTAGTGAATTTCAACTACAAGAACTAGTTAGAAGCGCGGCTATTTGAACGCGAATTATTTATTTGTTTACATTCATGCGGCGGCACCAACGTAGCAGAACGTAGTGTATCAGTGGTCATTTATTTTGGCTTGGGGGGGGGGGGGCCCGCTGGGGGGGCCGAGGGATTTTAGAGGGGCGCACCGCCCCCCCCCCTGCCCCCCCCCCCCCCCCTAGCGTCGTCACTGTTCACTAACAAAACGCAGCATAACAAAACCTCTCACCTGGTTTTACATATATTGTGAATATGACAAATTGTACCCGTCAATACACCCTAATTGTCCTGCCTGTGTTTTTGCACTTGTGTAACTTTCAGAGCACAGCAGCAGTGCTAAGCTGCTTATCTTTATGATCTAACAGTCAGTGCAAGCCTACCCTACCTATCTCTGTGCAATCAAACAGACAGATGTAGAAAGAGAGGAGTGAGATCACACATTTGCGGTGAAATGTATCTTATGTGGTGATTTATGTCACTATGTCATACGAGATAGTAAGTGGATGCATGAC
This sequence comes from Isoperla grammatica, assembly GCA_945910005.1. Classification (NCBI taxonomy): domain Eukaryota; kingdom Metazoa; phylum Arthropoda; class Insecta; order Plecoptera; family Perlodidae; genus Isoperla; species Isoperla grammatica. Next base: position 24,804,378 of record OX246743.1, read on the forward strand.
AATTATGTGGGATTCGAAACCGAGTACCGATCGTATTGACCTAAGCTGTCGTGTACGTCGTTAAACACAAACACATAAAATACAATAATAAATCAATCGTATTGAGTACCCGAGCTATCGGAATTGCAAATATCTCTTCAAGGTAAATATGAATACAATCATTACACGTGTATTGATGTTATTGTTATTGGCATCGTTCATGTATTTGTATTGTTGGTAATGTTATAGTCGCTCAGTTATTATGGTTCTTAATATTTAAAGCTGCTCAGGCAAAAACATGGTCTAAGAAAACTTTAAAATGTAACTCCAGTTATTTTATTTCCAATTTTCATTATTTTTATAAATATTCGTAAATAAAAAATGTATATAAAGTCAACAATGTCGACAAATACGTCTTGTTCTAGTGTCATACCTATGGGGAGAGAGGGGTGGAGGGGAGGGGCTAATTTGAGATTGTGCACCTTTTTGTATTACTCACACACATAGATCTACATCTATTAATTAAAGTGCATACAAAATTGTTCGAGTTTCACTACCATAATATGCCTATCTTGATTCTCTCATATTATGTGCTATGTAGTTCTTAATTAAAAACGCATTTAGGTAAATTAATTTAGACATCCTTGACAAGAATGTAATTGTGAGATATGTTTGTTTACAACCGGCGACCGCAAAAGAAAGAGAACAGAGAAGGATCCGCTAATCTTTCTGTCTCGCATCACACGGGTGATAATGTTAACACTGCCGGAATTAGGTTGGATGCTATCAAGTGCGAAGATGACAGGTATTTGCACGCGACCAGCGAGTGTATATATGCGTGGGTGGGCCGAAAAATATTCAAAATTTGTTTTCAAGTTGTAATACCGCGGAATAATTGCGAATAGGGGAGACAAAAAGAGATGAAAAAAAAAATAATCGGTTTATATCTTCCGGTCGCGCATATATCCTAAATTTTGCCAAAATGTAGAAAAACTCACATTTTTACGACAGTAGCTTCTCCCCGAAAGCCTTTGAGCTATTACACCACGTATTTACTACATATTTACATATTAAGGTATTACACTCGGGAAGAGGCTATCGGGAAGAGGCTATTCTCGTAAAAATGTGAATTTTTCCAAGTTTTGGCCAACTTTAGGGTACATGCGTGGCCAGAAGATATAAACCGATTATATTTATTTTTTCATCTCTTTTTAGTTTCCCCAATTCGCAACTTTTCCGCGGTATTACGACTATATCGCCATGTCGCCAAACATGTTTTTACAAATTTTTGCGAACTTTAGAGCAGGGCACGACCGGAAGATATAAACCGATTTTATTTCTTTTTTTACCCCTTATTAGTCTTCCCAATTCGCAAATGTTCAGCGGCATTACAACTTGAAACACAAAAATTGAATTTTCTTGACCCAACCTAATATATATGGGTAGTGTATGCGGCCGGAGATACGGGGTGTAAGGTACACTGCAATCTACAACACTGGGCCCGCGTGTGATTGGAGAGTTGTCAAGGGGTGCTTTCATAAACGTGTAGACCCGGACATTGAAACAGGAGGAAACAAAATGGTTCAAAACATTGTGTAGTAGCCTCATGATGTTTGTGATAAGTTTATATTTTATATTATTTTTCTGTTTTCGCAATGTGGGTTATGAGTTATGACATGACCCATTCCTACTTTAGCTTTCCACGCATGAATAGCTTAGCAATAAATCATCAAACACATTTTCATAACTTCGCGACAAATTACTTGTGTGCTATAAAGAAATTATAAAAACGCAAATTATCTGAAACATTGACGATTGAGATTGATTGAGAAAATTTCATTAATACATGGTCAACAAATGAGCAAAATTTAAGACATGTACGCTCAAATTGTCCTGCGAAATCGAAGCATGGTCGTTTATTTTACTGTAGGATATATCTGCAGAAAGTGTCTTCCTAGGCCAGCTTGATATATGGGCTAACTTGGATGACAAGGAAGGTTTCTGCGAGAGATCTTTCTTCAAGAAAATCCTTGTGAAAGGAATTAATCAGGATTGATGGTGACTGGAGTCGAGCCTACGACCTCTCGAAGCGGAGTGCAGCATAAATATTGATTTTGCCAAGGGTGCCAGGCTGTTTGGCATTTGCTTCTTGTTTAGCTACATTAATACACCCCTTTGGATTTTCAGTTACAAAACTGTTGCCTTATCTACTCTTTACACTTCATGTGATGGTGTACAATGATATGACATAAAAATTACATCGAGAGTTTCAAACCGTTTCTTCAATCATTTTTTAAAAAACTAAGCTTTAGAGCTAAGTTGTAAATATATGCCTAATCCGTAGTATTATGATTGTAATTGAAATCAGACAATTAGTTCGTAGTTTATACATGAGTATTGTATTACCGATTCTTGACTACTCGAGTGTTGTTTGGTCGCCTCACCATGTGACTAATTTCCAAAATCTTGAACGTCTCCAGCAGAAGTTTTTAAAGTGGTGTTGCTCAAGAAACCAGGTAGATTACCATAGGTATGACTATGTCAGATTATGTAATGAAGCCCACTTACTTCCCTTGGACGCCAGACGTAAAATGTTTGATACTGTAACTTTTAAAAAGATTTTATCGGATGAGCTTGATTGCCCGGTTTTGTTGGAATCAATTTCTTTAAATGTTCCTGTAAGACGCTCTCGCAACAAACTTTTATTTCTACCCCCTAAATCTAGATTGGATATTTTTAAATACTCTTTTTTTGCTACGCACTGTTAACATGTTAAATAGTTCACATTTTAGCCATATTGATGTTTTTAATGCCAATGTGAAGTCAATAAAGTCAAAGTGTTTTCACATTTTATGTTCATGACACAAGTGGGGTTAATTGTTATAGCTACCACTTACCTAAGTTGGTGTTTTTTTTTTTTAATAATGAGTCGTTTTAATAGTGAGTGTTTGTTTATTTTATTGAAACATATGTATCAATGAGAACCTATCAATGTATTATATTATATGCAATTGTGCCTGGAATTGTTAATTCTGTTGTTGGATAAATAAATAATAATTACTGTAAAGGGCTAAAGATGCGAACACCAAACTTAAAATTCTCACAATTTTCACTCGATCGTGTTGTACTCGCTTAAAACTCTTCAGTTAATGTAAATATATTCAATTTTTAAACTTAGTTACACACTCGGCTGTACTCGGCTATATCAGCACATATTAGCATTTTAATGACATTTTATCCATGCCTTACAGCATTGATAAACACACATGAAAATGAATACGCAGAAAAAGCTAGCACATAGTTCGTCAGTTTTACTCGATAACTAATCCCGACAGGTTTTGCATTTAAAGCATTCTTCTACCCTTGACCCCAGCCAATCAAACGTCGGGACAATATGTGTGTTCGTCGGGGCCAGCGTAAGAAGACAGACATTGTGAATATTCCATGCTAATGGAAATGTTTCCAATCTATGAAATGAAATTTTGTTAAGATGCCTTCCTAGAATCCCCCGTGAGATTTTAATTCAGAAACAATCAAGCATGAAAATATAAAGTTATGTTCTTTGATTCTTTTAAATTTTAGTATTGAAAGTTCAGGGATGTATTTTTCCGTCAGGTATTTTTTCACAAAATGTTTCTAAAATATTCTAAAAAAGCTATTACTAATAAATAAAGTTGTATTTTTATTTAAAAAAAAAATGAATGCTGTACGGACATTTACCATTCTACCTTTATTCTAGGATGTCCTGTTCGGCAATCCTCGGCCAACTTCGTCAGCTTGGCGAGTGCAGAAGGGAAACGAACTCGGATCTGGGTTGTCTTATCACGACAACGATGAGATAATCCGAACACGTTAGTCACTAACTTTGTTCCTAATTCTACTCGGAAGTTTTATGTCAGTTCTGACCTGAAAGCCTCCATTAGTGTATTATCTGCTAGGACGCATTCCGGCGTCGTAGATCAGTTGCTTGTTCTATGAGGCAAGGACCCGTGGATATACTTGCCCATAAACACAACCTCCAGATGCTTTCGTCATCCTCATTGATGAGTGATTTGTGATGGTCATCTGCGAGCCCCAAATTCAAATTCAAACAAAATTCAAAGTGCCTTCTTCAGATTGCATCGAGTGTCGAACCTGTTTCATCATTATAGTTTTCGTATTTTGATAATTATATCAGCCGCCCCCCCCCCCCCCCCCCCCTCAATACAATCCTGGAGACAGTTCAGTGCTGGTCCACGAGGCTCTAATTCAGGAGGTGACCGGTTCGATTCACACTACCGGCAAACCTGACTGAGGGTTTTATCCGAGGTTTCCCTCACTCACAAGGTAAATGCTGGGATTTTGAGTCGTACAAACAATCTTCGGACATTCCATGCCACAATATCTAGTTAGTCACCTGAAGAAGGGCATGAATTGTCCCTCTGTAGGTTTTTTTTAGGAAAAATAATTAATTATTAGCGTAGTTAGGACGGTCGTCCATCAAGTGCAGCTGGCATTGGGGTGAGTTTGGTGTGAGTTTGGTGTAAGCCCTGTACGGGTTGGTTTATCAGCTTCCCCCCATGAATCCTACTCCTAGCGGAATGAGTCGTGAACAACGCTATATTTCCAATTTCCAACGTATCGGTAACTGATCCGTGAAAAAGAATTCAGTTGAATTTTAATCATCAATTTCATTTCAATTTGTTCGATTCCAATTTGTAATGTATACTTGAACAGCCGATAGCGATTGGCTTAATTCGGGATACATATCTATTACCTGGGACTGGGAGTAGGAAATGCAAATGGCATTTCCTATGCCTCGTATTAATCTCGCAGTTTTTATTTATTATACAAAATATGTACTATACGATACTAAACATATTTACGATATGCTATAGCAAAACGTATCAGCGCTCATTCGAATAATATAGAGAGTTAGAAATACCCTTTTATATATTCTATATCATAGAATCAATAATAAAATGATCACTCATTTAATTAATTAATTATTTTATTAATTAATTAAAGGGAACAGTTAAAAGTGACGTAGAACCCTCACAAGCTACTGACGGCCCCGCAGCAGTGCTGACGTCAGAACCCTGACGCGACATGAGGGTGACCAGAGAGAGAGAAATCGATTGGTTCATTATGTGCGAGATTATTATCAGTGATGTCTTTAAAGCGGTTGTGAATAATGGGAAGCTGTCAATTGAACGAAAACGGGAAAACTCTGCATTAGAAACTATGCATCAAACAGATGTTTTTCATCGTGTTACATTTAAATTAATAAAAATACATTAAGTCATAACTTATTGTCTACCCACTCAGTTAAAGAACAGTTAGGCCCATCATCTACCGCGACCATAAAGCACTCGATCAGTAGATCACAGCGTCATCGAGGCCGCTTCAATCTATACCACTGACACTAATCTGACACACTTCCTAAGCTGTTTTTGTGGTTTTACGTTTTTTCGTCTTCGGCGACTATTTTTATTTCATCCGACTTTCAGAAACGTGTTTAGTCTAGTTGACGGAATACAATAATGAAACCGAATGGTTTTTTGAAGATTCGTCCTACATTTTCTATTTTATACATTTCTTTTAGTGTATGGTTTATTCATGTAACGCCCATTTATTGTTTAAAAAACGTTGATTGTTGATAACAATTGATAAACGATTGTATGTTTTTAAATGGTTCCACAAATTATTTTTTTATACTTTGTTGTCGTTTCCATTAACTGGCTAGTGTGTAAACCGTGTGAAGCGAATGCAACAGCCCGAGAGACCAAAGTTAAAAATATTTTGACAGTTCACTTCACTCCCAACGTTCTTTTGTTCGTACGGATTCCAGCCTTCTGATTGGTCCTGAAACTATTCGCTTGCCTCATTCGAGTACATTCAAAGTGATTCGCAAAACATGAATTTATCGACCTGTTCTTAGTGTAAAATCTTATATGTAGACATCTAAAAAATAAAATGTTCGAAAATAATGCTCTTTAAAGAGAACCATATGCAAATAAAACTGTCTACGTCCAACATTTTCAAGCCCTGGATCATATTTCAGGGACAGAGACTGATATTGTAGTCCTCCCCCCCCTACCCCTCGGCCCCTTCAATCCCTCGCCAAACAAGATAGAAGTTATTTATTTTAAATGTTGTTTGCTCTTATTGAAAACAAGCTATGAATAATAAAGTCTGTTGGTATTTCATTGAAAAAAGTTTGCCTATATTTTTACCGACATATTAAAAGAAAACAGCTCCAAGCTTCGTTACCATTCATTGATTACACTACGCACACAGACACAAGTTCTACAGACATTGTGTAAGTTTACCATGGACGTAGCGTAGCAGTGACACGCGGTACTATGATTCGGGGGTATCGAGTTCGATTCCCGCCATCAGCAATCCTGAGTCCTGACTGAACGGGTGTTGTACAGATTTTATTCTAGAGGAAGGTTGTCCAGCACACAGTCAATAGAAGATTTTATTTTCCATATTATGGTAAACTTGGATTTCCAGTGGGCTATGGGTCGACCTAAACAGTGTAAGGAAATTCCTTTCCAACTATGTGGCATGACGGTGCCAATGTTTGGCCTACTGCGTCATTATCTTACCTATCCGTCTACTAATGGATGGATTGGGAGCTTCGCTAAGAAAAAACATTTAGGCCTATCCTAGGCCTACTACATATGATGTTCGGTCAATTAACAATACATTTAAATAAGTGACTGTGCACTATTGTCGTCCTACTTAACTAGAAATACTCTTTGATGGTTAAAGTTTCGTTGCTATGACGACTCCAAAGTTTTTATGCGTGGTTTTATCTTTGTGTATAGCGCCACTAAGCTTGGTTAGAGGACCTACACCAACGGCTGTTTGTCTACCGCATTGTACGGTCTAGCTCCGCTAGTCTGTAGTACAACAGAGCAATGACAACGCATCATGCTACATAACGGCGAGTTTATAATTAAATAGCCAACTATAGCGTATATCTTGGGCTGTGCGGCGTGGTAGATAAAGAGCCACGTGTGTTGTGACTTTACCGGCATACAAGTGGCGTTATACTTAAAGAAAATGTGACAGTATTATGTTGCTAGTTTCAAGTCACTTCTAATTAGAAGCTAAACCCTGCGCCATAAATAGGAACTAGATACACGGAACATACGAGTCTCAAACATCTGTTATAACTTTCGTGAACTGGTTTAAGTGGTGACCGGTGCCCGCAAGGAACGGCATTATGTCTCACAATATATGTAATTCTTCTTCAAAGTAGTAATTTTTAGTGACCTGAAAGCTCAACGCAATAAAAAACCTTTCTAGCTTTAAAATGAAAAAAATAATTGGTAAGCCTACACACTTTTATTAATGAATACAAAAATGAATAGGCCTACATTTATCTACAAAATTTTGATTCCTCTCTAAATTTTGAGTGTGTGAATTTGCACGAGTCTCAAAGATTTCACTCATTTTACAATAAATAATTTTTTTGTATTAAATTGGAAAATATTACGTATTTCTAGATGTTCCATACAATGTTTTATTTAACAATATACTGAATATTTCAGCATGTTGGAGGAACTTAATACGTACAAGCATACATTTTATGTATATCTATCCACCTACACATATTTCAGTCATACCATCTTTCAATAATTATTTAAAGTCTGGATTTTTGTTATAATTATTCTAAACATGGTTAAGACTGAGTACTAAGTTCTCAAACTGCTACAGGATTTAATATTTTACCCTGAATACCTTCGTAAATAAATAATTCGATTTTAGTTTCAAGAATGGTTTTTGCTATGCGAATTGTGTTAAATTCTTGCAAATTTTATTTGTACTTTTATTCCACAACTACAGCATATTATACGTCCGGTCTCTAGGGATGTCTGAAGAAATGGAGGATTCGCAACATGAACGTCGAAGAGCGCAAACCAATCAGATTCTTTTCTGCCGAACGCAGACGCAGCTTCATCCTGATTGGTTCGTTGGTGTTAGTTCGACGATCATGTCGGGGGAATCCCCCGCAACTCTCACACATGGTGGGACTCGAACCTGTGACCTTGGAGTAGTGCAAGCTGCACTAACTAACCCACTGACTCAATAGCCTCTGTGATCTTGGAGTAGTGCACAATACACGGGGAGCCTGAATAGCGCCGAATCGAACAACGCCGAATCGATCGTGTGTACTGCACTTTCAAGTATAATCCTAACCCAAAAAAGTAGACCTTGTAACCTGGAACAACGCCGAATCTTATTCTGCGTTAATCCACCGGAACAATGCCGAATCTTTTTCGGCGTTAATCCACCGGAGCAACGCCAAATCTTTTTCGACGTTAATCCACCGGTCGGTGTTATTCAGCGTCCCCCGCTACACTTACTAACCCACTGACTCAATAGCATCTGTGACCTTGGAGTAGTGCACGCTGCACTAACTAACCCACAGACTCAATAGCATCTGTGACCTTGGAGTAGTGCACGCTGCACTAACTAACCCACTGACTCAATAGCATCTGTGACCTTGGAGTAGTGCACGCTGCACTAACTAACCCACTGACTCAATAGCATCTGTGACCTTGGAGTAGTGCACGCTGCACTAACTAACCCACAGACTCAATAGCATCTGTGACCTTGGAGTAGTGCACGCTGCACTAACTAACCCACTGACTCAATAGCATCTGTGACTTTGGAGTAGTGCACGATGCACTAACTAACCCACTGACTCAATAGCATCTGTGACCTCGCCCCAGTCTACCTAGCTAGACAGAGTGGGAGAGACAGACAATGGACTCACCGCCCGCGTTAGATGTGCATCGTGCTAAGCTATCACCGCCACCTCGGGCTCGAACCGGTTACAAGGCGGTGCGCGTGCGCATGATCCCGGGGTTATCATTAATGCCATGTCCACACTTGGGCTTACTTCAAGTGGCAGTTAAAGTGAACAGTTTTCTACACTACAGCCTTCGAGGTTACTTTGTTTCCACGTTTAGAGTGCAGTGACCGAACAATTGGTCTGTGCTGTGCTTGACTTGACACTTGACAGCAGCTGATCTTGTTTACATTGGACAGTTTGCATAACAATTCGTAGAAAATGATTGATTTGTTAATGTTAATACATTTCGTAACGCAGTGGTTCAGTTCCTGGACAAACCATAGACAAGCACTTGCCGAGAAATGAAGGCGACAAGATGACAGGAGACAGATTTTGACAGAAATTATTCGTCGTAGACAACTGTTGCGTGTGCAAAGAGCAGCTAGGCCTAGGCGTCGCTCATATTGGGCATTTGCCCCAAATATCAATTAGGCAGTGAATTTCATCTGCTGTGTAGTTTCGTCTTCGAATTTTTCCGCCTCACTCGCCATATCTTTGCAACTAGACATCTTGCACAGTACTAGGCTAGATTTCAGCCCCAATGACATAACCTCAAATTCTAGGTTTTCCCTCCATTTTTATATCGAAATACAACAATCGATTGTGAAAATTAAACAGCTCCTCACTTCAAGTGGGGTCTCGGGATCACTTAAAGTGAGGGGGACTTAAAGTTGCTTTTGGAGCTGCTACACCTAGCTTTAAAGTACTCTCACTTAACGGTCGCTTTAAAGTGCTAGTCTAGACAAGGTATAAGCAAAGCACTCAGAAACTTGCCTCAGCTTAGTTTAGACGATCGCATCTTCTTAAGATAAGTACATATTTAAGTAGAAGATACTTAAGTACCAGATATAGTATTAGGTTTGTATTCTTGGTATGCAATACAGTCATTTGTTTGTCTACAACAATGACTTCGTGTACGGAATGGTGACCACTATGTGTAGGAACTGCAATACCTCATGCACGGAAATATGGCCGCCAACAATGTCAGTGACGTCACGTGAATATAAAGAATAATAATCCAGTAGCACATTCAAAGTTATAATACCCTGCCAGCGCTCTCTTCTATGGCGAATGCATCGGTAAGGTGGTTTTAGGACTAGTATATTGCGTATATAAGTCCGTATTGCACAATACAACCCTGTGAAAATGAACCAATCAGAATAGTCTACGTCACGGCCAGTCTTCCTATCCCCGGGGGGTATTACCTCTAACGAGGATGGAGCGATCTAGCAGTGAACGCCGGAACCATCGGGTGCTATAAGTGGTCGTTTAGTCGTCCCCATCACTTGGCGGTTAAACGACGCCCGGGGTTTAACGTCTACCGTCCTCACGTTAGCTCTATAGTGGCGTCCAACGTCATCCAGAGTAAACACGTCTATGTGGGTCGCTCTAATAGGACAATATCATCCCCTACTGATAACCTTGGGAGAGTCTATTTCCTGGGGGATGCGCCGTGTGCTATCCCCAAGTATATTGTCTCATACCAACCCCAGATTCCATATCTTTTCAAGCACGCGGCTACAATGGTAATCAAGGTTCTTGCACACATTTGTAAATGCAGTCTTTCGTTTAGTAGAGTACACACGTATCCAAAACAAGATCGTAGATTATAGTCGCGTCAAATTAACTTGCGAGGTGTTGTCGTCACGGATTATGTAATACGGTAGTGACGCTTGTGACAACTACCAACCTAGGCCTAAATCTAGTTGCATCCCGTTCTCTTGCCTCATATATTGTAGTGATAATATCGCCCGCCTGTTGTCAGACGTGGTGGGGTCGGTCGCATTCCGTTCAAGGCTGGTGCAGTCAATGCAGTGGACAATAACAACACAGGTATCGGGAAATCCCGCGGTGAATACCTTTGAAATAGACCGTGTGGAGCGACCGTCTCTTCTCAGAATTTTAGGGGACACCTTACTTCTTACGGCGTCGCCAGTATATCACTGATGGAACTGTTTCAAGTAGATGGCTGGAAGTGGACTCGGTAGACTATAGTAACGTTTGGACTATAGCATAGCAGAGATGGAAATAATTGCAAACGTTACAGGTATTTCCGGTAGAAAAAATATTTAACTCAACATTCGAAAATTACTATCAGGATACGCATACATTTACGAGAGTTTATTGTAACCACGCAAGAGATGCACTCTCCAAAAATGTTGCAAGTCTATTCTAATAATTCTACCTCCATGCTGAGATATTGGCGGACGATCATCCCAGAGTATTTAGGGCTAACGCTTAGGGCTAGCACTGTGTTACTAGGGCTACAACGCTCTGGTTAGCAACCTATTATTTACGCGACGCGCTCAACTGAGTTGATGACGTAATAACTCAATCATATTAAGTTAAGTGAGACTTAGTTACGTTTGGGCCTACGCGCCGTGAACACAGGTATTGACTCGTGACTGTGTGTAGTTATACTTCTATTATTCAGCTCACTTCTCCATCTGGGCCCCTATTCTGTAACGTTCTATTGGATAGAACCGGCTATCTTGAAAATGGATTCTGTGTGAAGAATTCGAACGTGTTTACTCGATTTTAGATTATATTCATCACAACAAGGTTCGAATTCAAACAGAATTCGTTTCAGGATTCACAACGAAAAGTTATAGAGAAGGGAGTAGCGATCATTTCGGGCACTCTCGCTGTCTGTTATTGGAATAACAAGTTATGTATTATTTATATTTGAATTTTACCAAAATAGTGCTACATATTATGTTTTAAAAATTTAAGAACGACAGCACAACCCAAAATCACATTTAAGTATCTCTCAATAAACAAAACGTTTACAGTTTTAAGCCCGTTTTCACAAAGAATACAAAATGCTTTGTATAGAGATTATCGACCCTTACTTCTTAAACAAACTGCACATGTTCTTAGTAAATAGAGTAAGAAATTATTGTTTTGTAAATTGATGTCGACTATCCAATTACGTTTCACGTTAGGATTTCGTTCGAGGAGATAACTAAATTATTTCTGCGTCTACAAAACCTCTACTGCAATCTCAACAAAGGCAGAGCAATAATACAAGATTAGATTAGAATAAATGCAACTACCTTGTTACGAAATAATTAAACTTTAACTATTACTGCATTGTAAGCAGACAAATCAATGTAGCCATTAAGATGCACAATAAAACAATGGATTCACGCTCGATTAACAACATAGCGAGCTTAACCCACAACTGTACCAAGTTTTGATTGTCTCTAGGCAGAACACAACACAAACGAGATAAAAGAAGATAAAGGAGACGGTTGTTTTTAATTAAATTGCCATTGCAACTGAATTAGTCGATCAGGAAGAAAGAGCATTGTCGGATAATAGATGAGCGTTACGAGGATGCATGTGCATGCGTGGTTAGTAGTGGCTCACGGTGCAACAAGGAGAGAAGTGCGAGTACAGGCGTGCACAGTAGGATTGCGTCAGGCATAAAACAAATGCTAGTAGTGCATCATGTAAGAAATTCCATCCCAACTACCCACATTCTCTACGCAAAAACAATAAATTGAACGAAAGAATAGTTAATATGTTTGTTCCTGTTTTTAATTTATTTCCACTGTTTTCTTCATATTTCAAAGAGAAATACGGCGTAGGGAAGTAGACAGTAAATAAGAAAACTCTTCACATTTTGCCAACTTGAATACTCCCACACACTACACAGGGTTTAGAAATATGGATATTCTCTTTTCAGTCCATGATATATGTAACTGTGTATTGTTTCATGCAAGTACTAAGTACGCATGAATGTTCATGTCCTGTACTTAGACAATATGCATAATAAGTTCAATTCTATTATATTGGAATTACTTCCCTCTAGATGACCTAAAACGTTATTATCTGAGTTCCTTTCAACTTGTATTGACGCGACCCAAGCCTGAGCTTATATGGGGCCTCTATTCATTCTTTTATTTCGCTTTACCTTCTGTGTTTTTGTTTTGGCCATAGCAGCCATTACTAGGGCATCTCCTAGCCGTAATTCTATAGTATATATACGATAAATCTATACTACTCTCTTTATAACATAATATGAAAAATACAAAATCCCATCCCTAAGTCTTACTTTACAAATTGCAACTGGCATTAGCCTACTTCACCGTGATAATGCTCGGTAAAATTACCTTTAATCCGTCTCTTTACTGTAACTTCATTGTGTAAACACTAAACTGTCACCTAGTTTGCTATACCTTGTTATGTCGACACGTTCCATGCACCGCGTGGTAATACCACATCTTAAAACTAATAACCTAAGTATATACATCATTATTTATGCTAGAATGTTCTGAGATGCAGTAGCGAAGATTCTGCTCGCGAATATAGGTAGATTGCGACCCAGCAGAGCGTACACACAGTTGCTACGCTATATACCTCGTCAAGGCGTATTTCCTCGGGCAAATTGGATAGACTATACGGCTGGATATCAAGGAGTAGAGGGTACATTGCATGGATAGACTCGTATTGCAGTTGAGTTGGTTTTAATGAGAAGTCTGGTCGGTCTCTCACTATTAGTGTAACGAGTTAGGAAGAAAAGAGGACATATTCCTACTTCTTCTTCAGTCAGGAAGTATAATATGCACCAGAGAAAATCAACTCGAGACAAAAGGATGAATAAAAATACATTCATAGTGTTTACATGTTTGAATGTTAGTATAAAATCGAGGTATTAATTGTCCATTCTAACAAATATAAAATAAATTGATAGAATTCAGTATTATTGATCAATGACAATAATCATATTAATTTAGGTGTCGCTTAGAGCTTATCAGGATGCTCGATCGTGTTAAATATACAATATGTTTATGACTGCTATGTAATAATTTGTTTTATTACATGCGTATTTCCTTAAGAAAAACAAAAGCCTTCACAAATTACAGATCCTACAGTGAACTCGACGAAATATTCGAGGACTTGACGCAATGTTTTTTCTGTAACTGAACAAATTTCCCCCATATTATATTTGTATTTTAATCTGATCTGACATCAACACACGCAACATATAGGCCGATCCTTAGTGATCCAGATGACAGGTATTCGTACGCACCCCAAATGAAAAGTAAAACCGCATCTCTAGGTCGGTCAGGTCAGGTTCTCACACGCGGCCCAAATGAGTAGCGCTCCCATGTTTGGCGGTAATAAAATGCACCGCCGACCTCTGTCCTAGATGTGAATACTTTCCTTCTGGTACTCGCCCACACCGAGTACACTCGCCCTAGATGACACAGCCAAACAGGGATCTCATGTTTATGCAACGAGGCTAATCGCGGTGTACTTGTCAGGCTGTGCGTGGCCACCGATCTCTAAAGTCTACCGCGGTCACTGTCAGAAGTGCTCATCTCTGTCTCTATTTGGCCCAGCATGACTCTGCCAGTCGTAAGAGGCGACGAAATAAGGTACTACATTTCCCCATTTCACACATTAACACCTTTAAATATATTTTTCCGTCCTAGTTATCTCTGTCCTCAAATCTCTTCTGACATCATATGGACTAGTTGAGTACTTCATTAAACACACAGACTAAAACCACGTGAAATTTTTGTTGTTTAGTTATTATTTTAATTATTATCATTATTATTATTATATATATCTCGGTAATGGTACACTACATCGAAAAAGTGAAAAAAGGGCTCAATTTGAGTTCAAAAGAACTGAGTACTCTTCAAAAATTTGTAATATTTTATAATAAATAAAACTATATGGTTGTTATTTTAAATGATCTTAATTCCAAAGGAAATTTGCAACAACACATTTGATGGTAATAATATTGCAAATATTTTCTACGTATAGTATTTTAATTCTCACGAACCCAAATTGATCCCAGTTCATTATTTCACGCGGTTTCAATATCGGCAGTAGTCTTTCCTCAGTCTTTCCTCAGTCTTTCCTCATAGTCTACTGTTGTTAGAGAGTAATATGAAGATGCTTACCTTGCTGGCCGTTGTTGTACACCACACTGAATGCGTCTGTTGACCAGATATGCACCGCGCACAGGAACACAGCCAGCACCAAGCCCTGCATAGTTATCCTGCAACAAGACAAAAACACAACGTTAGTGATATGGCGGCACTTCAATTCAATTCAGTTCAATTTTATTCACATTTTATTCTCACTAATCATACAAAGTATAAAAAGTATTGTTAAAACTAACATAGGTCCTACGTTCATTGCTTATAAATATGTACATCAATTGATAATTGTGAGAAGCCCGCTTAAAAATGGATTCTTGTGTGTAGGTTGATATAATTATGCAGTAGTAGATGTAGAAACTATGCATGATGGCTGGCCAGTAGGCGTGAGTCAGTTGGCTATATGATATTTGAGTGATTATTGTATGCATAATAATGAGTAGGCACTAATGTGTTATAATCATACAATTTTGAGGCAATATAAGGTACCTAAAAGTAAGACAATAAAGATCATGATACAGATTAAAATACTACAGAAAGTTATAAGTAAACAATAAAAACAGAAGTAAAAGAACAAAGTTAAGGAAAACAAATGATATACTAATAATAATACAAAGTCAGGTTTTGATCGAGGAAGGACCGTGTAGCTATGGAGGTTTCTTCCCCAGACGGAGCACGGATAGCTGTCACATAATCCGCGAACACTCCATTATTATCTAAACGCTGGTTTACACGGTCGAACTGTCCATTCAACTTCTTGAATTCAAGATGGAATTGAAGAAGTTTCATTGAAAGTCGAAACAAACAAGGAGTACACCCATTCAGGCGGGCAGAAGAGTTGAACCAAAGATTCTAAATGTGGAAGGCAACAGATTGGAAGAAAAATGAGTTGGAAGACCACAATATACACACTGCAAAAGCAGATGTATTTATCTTACGGCTTATAGTTATCACTAATATTCAATCAAATTACATATAGTCCTTTTTTGAAAATGATATCAATTTTTATCGAAAACTTTTCCATTTTCATTCAACTAAGCTTAGTTCAACTTGGCTCACTGGCAATGCCAAACGCTACTAATACATATAGCACCGTCTTCACTTTGTAGTTTTTAACGTCCCATAAAGTACTAATATCATCTAATATCATGATTTATAATTATACATAAATAACCAATAACAACGTTACTGACAGCTCAGTACCCACGGTTTAGCCGCTACAAAACGCCACTTTTTCTTATTGTTCCTGTCCTGTCACTGTTCCTTTCCTCGAATAAAATGTGAACATTTTATTTTTTCTGGAATTTGCTAGAATATTACTTCACTAAAGTGGCATCTTCTCTCTGAACAAAGACTTGTGGCCAAAGGCAATAACGCCCACGATATAAAAAGTTATGTATTGTCGTTAGGACCAACCACGACGCTCGTGCTGCTACCTGGCGGATAGTCGGCGAAACAGAGGACTATTAACCGGCTATGATACACATATAGGGTTGCCATGGGAACTCTGAAAATGTTAGCATTCAGTATTATGCAACTCATACCGCTCAATATTTAGAGCTGTCTGTCAGAATACCGGGAATGTATTTCCGTTTCTTATGCTTTTTCAAACTATGGAACAAAATCGGTTTATTGAGAGAGCGTTGGTGTAGCTATTTTAAAACTATTCACAGAACAATGCTGGGAAAATACGATTCTCTATAAAAAAGTCATATTTTGATTTTTATTCTAAGGTAGTGTATTTAAACTGGATAAAATAGGTTAAATATAGAAATGACAATGTGTTAGTTCATAAATTCTTACAACTTACACGATTGTGACAAGCATAGGCTAGACAGAACACTGGCGATCAAATTCTTAGCAAATTAACTGAAATAAGTATTTAGATTTGTTTAAAGTAAACGTACTCTGGTTACAATAAGATTCATTAGTATCACCATAGCAATGTACGTTGAAAGATAAGTCGCAGAGATGGCCGCCACCCGCGTACAGCATTGCCTTGAAGGACATGAGCCACCATGATACTTGAGGATCATTGAGAAGTCCACGAAGTCCCCAAGCAGAGTTTCACTAAAGCTCTGAGAGTTCGACGAGCGTCCGCCAGGGGATTTTAGTGGACCATTGAATCCTCGTTACCGTTTGAAAAGTCTATGATCTTGTGTGATAGGCTGGTTTACTAGACCGCTAAGGTCCGAGCTCACCAAACTTCCTTAATCTCCGACTAATCTCCCTGATTGGTACCCATGGTCGTAACAAACATTACATTCAAAATGCATGTCTAGGTGCATGTTTGGTAAGGAAGAAAATCTTCATTTAAGCTCGGGACTAAAAGTTTGACAAAACCGTGCCTAAACGACAACGGCCTAGGCCTAAGCAAATTAATCAAAGAATAGTGTTAGTCGATGGTGTTCGAAGCCTACAGGGTTGGTTTAGTCACTTTAAATTAAAGTCCCCCACTGCAAATCAGTTTAATTACTGAGTGGGTAGACTCTTAATGTGAATTTATTTATTTTATTTTTATTTGAGTCATACTATCAGCCCTCGGACATTCCTACCCAACTATCCAAACACCCTTATAACCTAGTTAGTCACCTGAAGACGGGCACATCAGGTAAAGCTGGTGTGCACCCTAAAACGGGTATTCCTACGAAAAATTATCAAATTATTACGTTGACAGACTCCCAGAAATGATCAAGCTACATGTTAACATAATAGGCACCAAGATATATAGAGATTACATTTTAACTCATCTTTGAACAGTTTTGAATGCTTTTGAACCGAGACCAAAATGTGATCTGTGACTCAAGCTGCAACTAGGGACTATTTGCCACGAGGGCTTCTCTCTATAGAGGCAGTTTAAATGTTTAGTAGGCTATGACGTGTGTTCCCGAATGTCTCCCGAGGGACCTCAGTTTTTGTTTTGTTCTTTGCGTGAATAATTCAGGTCTAACTTTCCATAGGCACAAACCAACCCCATTAATATAGACCTTGAAGGGATATGGAAACATGAGCACACCAGACTCTTCGTTCCTACTTGAAGAACATATACTACAATAGCACCTAAACTAGTTTCAATTTGTAACCACACAAACTGTTTGATGTTTGGTATTTTAATTTTCAGTTATCAAATTATCTGAACGTTTTGCACGTCATAATTAGTGGCGTGAAAAACCGGGGTGTGGTTTTTAAATTTTGTGTAATCATTAAAAATCAGCCATTCATGCGATACACAGTAATTGAATAAGGCCTAGTATTAACCTAATAACTACTTATTCGTACTTCGTCGATTAGCTTGTTTTCACTATGGCAACCACCAATGATGGAAATCCCAAAATACTTTATTTGCTATAGGGCACTAGCAACACCAAAAGACAACAATGAAACAAATGAATTGAATCGATGGACAAACAACAAGCTGTCAAAAAATAATTTCGTCTTATTTTGGAAAACAAAACAAAAAACCAACAAATACACATACGAAACTTTCACTTAGTCGTTATCTATCATTAAAAGTTTTAAATGGCGAGCAGTTACTATTGCTACACTTGTTTTTATTTGTATGGTTGCAATTTTATTATTTCGACAGCTGATGGTTTGTCCATCAGTTCAATTCATTTGTTCCATTGATGTCTTTCGGTGTTACTAGTGCCCTATACCAACAACTTTCATATATGGACATTGTATAATAACTGCCCTTCTACTATTTTGACAACATATTTTGGATCATCAAAAACTAATTTATTTCCTTATGTATTTACTATCCTCATTTGTAAATATTTTCCTCCCCTATATATCAGTTTGATGCTGTTTAGAATAGACATTGAATAATTAGACATCCCCACTCATCGATCATTGTTGAAAGGCAATGATCGTCCACTAACTCAACACCGACACGACCAAGTATCTCCCACAGGTAATTCAGACCCTCCGATATAATAGTTTGAAATGATTGATTGTACCGATGACGTCATGAGTGTGACGCGTTGATAGAGATGCATCACGACGACAATCACTGCATTAATGTAGCGTGTAGCTCAAGTAACGAAGATGGACGTACGCAAAGCGCATTCATCAGCATTAGTCCATCAGCGTGACACATTGCAGTGTGTCGCTTAATGTGTTAGAGTGGTCGTTTGCTCTGGCTTTAAATACATGGACTACAGTATTTTTCATATCAACTACCACAGCGGCAAATTTTGCGTTCAATCGCGGCTGATCGCTGATTTATTGCTCTCTTTGTACGAGGTTGTAAACTTCAATCACGTTGACAGGTTCTCCGACCAGCAAGAAAGAAGGGTGGATGCGTAGCTTCCAAGAACAAGTGACCTCCGACTATTTTGTCCTCAAAATGAATAACCTAAAATCTAAATTAACATATCAAGTACACCGAATTTAAGGATCGCTAAAGTTAGTAATATAAACTAAAAATTGTGTTTAATTGTTGATACAGTGGGGGTAGTAAGGTATTTTTTTTTGCTCTGTCGTTGGAGGCCAATATGGTTTGGAGCTGCCTGTACTGTACTACAAGGGATTTTGAGTACTTTGCGGAAGAAAGACATGATTGACATTTATGGTCTCTAATAACACCAACGATTTCTTTTGAGGTTTGATTTTACAACCGTGTACGTTGAAATGAAAAAACTGTAGACGGGGATATTGTCCTACAACTTTACTCTAAGTTTATACTATATCAAGAACCACACCGGTAAAGAGGACTCCTCATATATCGACTTATTTCCCGTTCACTGTGCAAGGTTGTAAACGTCAAGCTCGTCACCGCAATATAGGAGCGCGTTGGAACGATGCACAGCCTGCAGAAAAGTGAACCTAAAGTTCTATTCTAAATAAGAAAGATTTAAGGTTTTTAAAGCGTTGGATGTTCACTTGGTTTGGAGCTGTTTGTATTAGTACGTGGGAAGATGAGTGCTTTGCAGAATACACATTTTTCATAAGGAACTTGCCCAGAAACAATTCTGGTGGCATTTGGAATAGTTGATGAGGAATGTCCGAGGGTTTTTATAGTATGACTCAATTCCAGCATTCGCCTTCCGACTGAGGAAAGCCTCGGAAAAAAACTTCATTCAGGACTGCCGGTAGCGGGTATTGGAACTGGAGACCTCTTGAATTAAAGCTTCGCTTGCGACACTAATATCTATTTCTATCGATAATTTGCAGTAGAATGGTTTTATCTATGGTCTCCAACAATACTAAACACTTTCTTTGAGTTGAGTTTTGCCGGCGTGTTTTCTGGGACGAACTCAAGATAGGTCCTTCTCTTTCTAACGAGCTGTTTGTGGCCGGTGATTTTTCAATGAACTGATGCCACATTCGCTGCACTTAAAAAGAATAAGCGACGGCTTCGATCATTAGTCAACATCACATCAGTATGCAAGCCGGTAGTCCCCTCTAGAAGTTAACCTACTCAGGCACACACTTTTACTATTGCACTTGTAAAACGTCTGCAAGTCCCGTTATATAAGTTGTCATCTTGGTAGAGGAGGGGACTGGCAGCAACTTATGATCATTTAATAATAAGAAATGAGGTCAGACCTCTTTTAGTGCAGTGTTGATTATTGCATTCATGTCTTAGTTTGTGGAATGAAGATCATAAGATGACACACCATGAGATCGAGATTATATAGTTACTATGGTGAAGATGATAACTGATCCATTTAGATGTACGAAAATTAATTCACAATGTGGTATCCGGTGTTTAAATCAAATTAAAGATTAAATGGAAAATTTTAAAGTGTAAAATAGAATAATGATTATCTAATACCATTATTGAAGAAAACAAATGGAAAATTGAGAAAGTCGGATCTTTTGAAAATTAAAAGAATATTTAATTACCGGTAACCACTTTTTATAAACTTGTGTACTTCGTGATTAAAATGTGAGACAAAAACGGAACGAGACTTGGTTGGGTTAAAACGATAGTGATTCCTAGAGGAGGGGGGGGGGGGGGAGGGGGGGGGGGGGGGTTGAGTGTTCTGTCACCTAGCCCACTCATCACATCCAAAAAGAGTGTCGTAAGCCGTACCGGTACATTTACTGGGCAACCCTCAGAGATTTATTTTCGAATTTATTTTTTTAGTACGCTGACTTTCGCGTTGCAGTAGGCATCGATAGGTAAAAAATATTCTGTCTTTTAGAGACAATACTACAAGATCAATAATTGTTAAAACTTAGGTTTTTTTCCTCTGAGAAAAGTTAAACATATTAGATCAAAATGGCATTAGACTCATTGATTTTGTATTTGCTATTACACAATTTTAATCGAATTATTGTAAGTATTATTGAATTTTCCTAATTTTATCCAATCGCAACAACTTTTCCATGTGTGTTTCAAAGATTCTCAGTAGACCATTTTAATATCTAGCCCTAAATAATCCCAAAACTTTTATTTTCGATGTCATTTTAAAGCCTCGACCAAATAACGCCAACTTTCCAAGCCTCTCAAGCTATCTACGATTGCCGCTCGCAATCTGCAGCGCACTATCTGTACATCATCTTGAAACGGGAAGTGCGTTCACTATAACAAGGTCACTAGCTAGCGTCGTAACACCGCAACAGGATTACCACACATACCGATCCCAAAGAAAAATGCAAACCTACAAAAATAATATTTAACGAGATAAATATGTCGTTATAAAAATGCAAGCGGCGAGAGTTACTTGTTATTTGACCTTATTTAGCCGGTAACTACTTGTTGGTCGAGTAACATCCTCGAGAGCGTATTGAAGGTCGTGGGAATCCTCAATAGGGCGAGTAAAGAGGGCGGTGACTGGTCGACGCACCGCCTCGTGTATCCGCTCAAGGTCGTGGGAATCCCCCATAATGCGAGCAACGAGGGCGGTGATTGGTCGACGCACCGCCTCGTGTATCCGCTCAAGGTCGTGTGAATCCCCCATAATGCGAGCAACGAGGGCGGTGATTGGTCGACGCACCGCCTCGTGTATCCGCTCAAGGTCGTGTGAATCCCCCATAATGCGAGCAACGAGGGCGGTGGTTGGTCGACGCACCGCCTTGTGTATCCGCTCAAGGTCATGTGAATCCCCCATAATGTGAGCAACGAGGGCGGTGATTGGTCGACGCACCGCCTCGTGTATCCGCTCAAGGTCATGGGAATCCCCCATAATGTGAGCAACGAGGGCGGTGATTGGTCGACGCACCGCCTCGTGTATCCGCTCAAGGTCATGGGAATCCCCCATAATGTGAGCAACGAGGGCGGTGATTGGTCGCCGCACCGCCTCGTGTATCCGCTCAAGGTCGTGGGAATCCCCCATAATGTGAGCAACGAGGGCGGTGGTTGGTCGACGCACCGCCTTGTGTATCCGCTCAAGGTCGTGGGAATCCCCCATAATGCGAGCAACGAGGGTGGTGGTTGGTCGACGCACCGCCTCGTGTATCCGCTCAAGGTCGTGGGAATCCCCCATAATGCGAGCAACGAGGGTGGTGGTTGGTCGACGCACCGCCTCGTGTATCCGCTCAAGGTCGTGGGAATCCCCCATAATGCGAGCAACGAGGGCGGTGATTGGTCGACGCACCGCCTTGTGTATCCGTTCAAGGTCGTGGGAATCCCCCATAATGTGAGCAACGAGGGCGGTGATTGGTCGACGCATCGCCTTCTGTATCCGCTCAAGGTCGTGGGAATCCCCATAATGCGAGCAACGAGGGCGGTGATTGGTCGACGCACCGCCTTGTGTATCCGCTCAAGGTCATGGGAATCCCCCATAATGTGAGCAATGAGGGCGGTGATTGGTCGACGCACCGCCTCGTGTATCCGCTCAAGGTCGTGGGAATCCCCCATAATGTGAGCAACGAGGGCGGTGGTTGGTCGACGCACCGCCTCGTGTATCCGCTCAAGGTCGTGGGAATCCCCCATAATGCGAGCAACGAGGGCGGTGGTTGGTCGACGCACCGCCTTGTGTATCCGCTCAAGGTCGTGGGAATCCCCCATAATGCGAGCAACGAGGGCGGTGATTGGTCGACGCACCGCCTTGTGTATCCGTTCAAGGTCGTGGGAATCCCCCATAATGTGAGCAACGAGGGCGGTGATTGGTCGACGCACCGCCTTGTGTATCCGCTCAAGGTCATGGGAATCCCCCATAATGTGAGCAATGAGGGCGGTGATTGGTCGACGCACCGCCTTGTGTATCCGCTCAAGGTCGTGGGAATTCCCATAATGCGAGCAACGAGGGCGGTGATTGGTCGACGCACCGCCTTGTGTATCCGCTCAAGGTCGTGGGAATCCCCCATAATGCGAGCAACGAGGGCGGTGATTGGTCGACGCACCGCCTTGTGTATCCGCTCAAGGTCGTGGGAATCCCCCATAATGTGAGCAACGAGGGCGGTGGTTGGTCGACGCACCGCCTCGTGTATCCGCTCAAGGTCGTGGGAATCCCCCATAATGTGAGCAACGAGGGCGGTGGTTGGTCGACGCACCGTCTTGTGTATCCGCTCAAGGTCGTGGGAATCCCCCATAATGCGAGCAACGAGAGCGGTGGTTTATAGAAGCGCCGTCTTCTGTATCCGCGCCCGTGCACTTGCGTGTTACAACACTGGGTCATACACGAATTGCAATAAATCGTACAAAACATCTGTTTGTTAATAGCCGCGTTTGATTTCACGGATTGAGCATTTCCTGTGTGCGTCCTAATTATTTGAAAACACTATTACTCTGTTCACAGAAACACTAACGTACTAATGTTAGTTCGCATCCACTCTGTTGAGTTCTAGAGCCGTTCGTAATCGATATATCTATCCATTATCGACCAGGGACGAATGAAAATCGATTCTAGTATACGGTTTGTAAAAATATAACTGTCCGTCTCTGGAAAATAGGAAATAATAAATTATATTTCTATTATTGTTAGTCATATACTGAATCCAAGATCAAAGCTAAGCAAGCGGAATAATATAACTTAATATTATTTAGATTGACTAATTTTGGCAGCGTCGTTATGTAACTTAATAGGCTAGTTTGACTGCTCGATGTTTCGCTGCTTCTGTGCACAACATCGTCAGCAGACTGATGATCATGTAATTTAAGTGAAACAGCGATGCATTAAAAATGACCTTATCCACAATTCGACATTTGGTTGTTATAATACAATTTTATTATGTAATGTATAACTGTTGTTATTGTATGCCTTTTATTATACTAAATACGAATCACAAATTTTATGTTAAAATTTTGACTGATTCACATTGTAAATACTAAATAGAATACAATGACAGTGTGTTTCGTTACAAGAGTTTCTTGCGTCGAGGTGTCACATAAGTATATCAAATACAACCTGTCTACATTTGAGTGTCGAATTAAATAAATTATGAATAGTTCCAATATTTATAATCTTATATTTACTGTCGATGTTGGTACTATTTTAAAGGCCAATATAAATAAATCCGTCTTTGAATAATATTGTATGCTAAATGTTATTTTTTTATTATTACTATTTGTATTATCGTTGAGTGAGTCAATTACTCACTCAACGGTATTATTGTCTATAATATGTTTTCTTTATAACTTTGGAGAAAAGGAAAACCACCGCCGATGATGGGATTCAAACCCGGGTCCGCACTCTTCCAACTATCACAGCAGCCTGACCTACATTACGGAAAGGGCCCAACCACAACTATCGCGTGACTAATACGACAAACTCATTTGAAATTGAGCTTAATTTCGAATAATTCTCCTGTAATGCTCTGACCCCGCTAGTTCGTGCCATTATACACCCAGGTCGTGGTAACACTGGCGTAGATTGAGCGCGCACTGATTCCATGTGCGGCCTGGCAAAGTGTCGCATTATAATGTAATCGTGGCTACTGTTGGAATATGAGTCCGGAGTGACGAGACAGCTAGCATATCTCATCACAGTCAAGTCACGTGACTTCTACTGTGCTTACCGGGCGAGGGAAAATATTCTTGCGGGACCCTAAAATGTTGACTGCCAAAATGGAATTATATTTAATCTTGTTAATAACATTTTTTTTTTTACAATCACAAAATTCTTTTAGGGAAAAATTCCGTAAATGTAATAACTTACAGTTTTTTATTCTCAAAATTGAAAAAATGTGTTTTGTTTTTAGAATTCATATTACATTATATCTGAAGTGTGTTCGTTTTTTTTGCGGGCAGAAAATTGTATACAAAATTTTACTGTATACAAATATGGATTCAGTTTTAAAAATTGATATTTTATGAAAAGATGTATTGTTCAGTATAGGCAATTCTCTAATTTGTTTGCAGTTGAAAACTGGATATACGTTTCCAAATTGTTGGTAATCAACATTAGAAAAAAAGTACTGAAAAACATAACATTATCGCTTGTGTAATTTTGTTCGTTGTAACCAGATTAACAATTAGACAGAGAGCAGTGAGGAAAGGAAGGAAAGAGAGAAAAGAGAGAGAAAGAGAGAGAGAGAGAAGGATGTGCGACTCTACTGAATGTAATAGATACCTCTTTCACTTCTGACTGAACACAAATATAAATACATTCACAACATTCTTGAAATACTGCAGAATAGAAATTCCCGAGTTCAATCCATAACGATCCTTTTTGTTTTACGTCTCTATTATTGCAATAATGATAGACGAAGATGATTGATGACTATTGATGAAGGACAAATAATACAATTACAAAAACACGTGTTATGAGGGCCTCGCACGTCTCTATCAGCTTAGAACCTGCGCCCCAAACCACACAAGTTCAATTAATGATAATGGTTATCATTCAAACTTATGAATAATTTACTCTAAAATTTAAATAACAAATAAATTAATTACCCTCACTCTATAAATACGAGCCATTTCAGGTATGTATTCATAGTCGTCCCCTATCCCTAGGGGCACCCGTTGTTGCGGTCACAGATACATATTCTTTCTCATAGAAAACAAATTCTTAGCAACACCAGGCGCCCCTAGAGGTAGCAGATGACTATGAAATCTAGCCTCAGCTTCCTTCAAAGTTGTGTGCGTGTGAAATAGTGTGCCCCAAGCTAACTATAAGATGAGATTGTTTGTTCGAACTATATTTAACCAATTATCTGACAAACTATCCGCAAAATACTCCAAGACACTCCAAACCCTTTGAACCGGAGTCGAGTTGCTGGGTAGCGGGTACGCGTCACCCACAGAAGCCGGATACCCGAGAGAGAGAGGAAATGTTGCCCGGATCTGCCGCCCCCCTCATTGAAGTGACGAACTTTCTCTGTCTGAGTCCGTCACAGGCAAGTTTGCGTAATGCACGTCATAGCCGGAGCCGTAGCTATGAGGGTAAGAAAATGACACGGGTGAGGGGGGGGGGACTAGGTTTAGATACTGAGCACTCAAAAGAAGACAGTAGATACATTTTGGGGGTAAGACAATAATTATATATATAATTATATATATAATAAGACAATAGTATTAACAATTCTTGAAATATCATCCACCCATGTACTACTACGTTTTAAACACTTTTCTAAATGGGTCACAGCGAACATATTGAATCTACAGGCCTGATTGCGAAGATGTCACAGGTGTCCGTGTCACGGAGGGAGGGGGAGGGGGGGGTAGAAGAGGGGAGGTAAAAGCCATCCCTTCTGCTATAGATATACACGGTCCCCAGTGACTCCCCTAGATTGGCTTTATAAGCAGTCTTGCAGTTCAATTGCTTTCTTTACTACTGCGTTACACGATTGATGCAGCAGCTTGGCTTACCTTACGTACACCCTACGCTTTCTTTTTATATCGTGATTGGTTTTACTGGCGCATCCGAGGGGGAAATGGATTACACAGTAGACTGATGAATGTTGCGAGTTACTTGAGCCAGAGCCATCTCCCCCCCCCCCCCCCACGAGACTGACATTTGTGGACTGAATGACGTAGTAGTGATCTTCAACCTCGCGCACAAGCCCAGGACAGCTAATTAATTACTAAAATCAATTTGTATTTGCTGACTGCTGTCTACCCACTCACTTGCAAGAACACTGACGTTTCAGTAAGGTATAAACCATATTATGTTGTGTGGCATACTGTGTCAGTGCGCTACTGGGAAGAGGGTGTTAGACTACCACTGAAACTATAAATCGACATTAGTGTTTTATAAATAGCAGTAGCACCCGTATATAATGCACGCCCATAATAATGTTAGGGCGTCAGGGGACAACAGAGTGATCCTTAAAGTCTCCTTTCTTAAGGGCAAAGGGCAGTCTCTACGTCACAAACCGCAGAAAATGTTCATTTTTAAATTATATCTCAAGATTGCAACAAGAAATCAAAAATCTAAATCAGCAGCGAACTTTGCTTTGGTAAGCCCTACGGATTGAATAAAATATTATAACCATAAGCTTAGTATTTTGATTATAATTCGATAATTAGTAATTAAATTGATTATTTATAAAAAAACATACTGATTATAATTTAAGTCACGACTTAGCGCATTCAATGTGTAGGGTTTACTAAACCACATTGCGCTGTTGATTCAGATTTTCGATTTCGAAGCCCATTCTTGTGATATAATTTAAAAATGAAAATTTTGTGTGGTTTTTGACGTAGAGGTATCCTTCCCTGTTAAGGGCGGAATTCAGAGTCCAGTTAAGTATATGATTTGTTTGTGATTGCATATGGATGAGTTAGTTCTTCTTATGGAAAATAGCATGTAATAAAACAATTCCATAGCAACAAATCATGTACCTAACTTGACAGTGTTGTCTGTTCATATCGCTGGTGCATGTTGTGAAAAGTATGAAGCATTCGGCTACTGAGGCTCTCCTACTCAAACATCTTATGGCTGCGATCATCACTTTCTACTTCTGATTCTGTTTGAACACCCACCGATATTATTCTTCGTTACGGAGCTCTCTAGTCTCTATTGTGTTCATGTTTTGAAAACAACTGTTTTCACCTAGAACACTCTCGATTGTTCCATTGTTTCAGATGATGTTGACTTCAAAATCAATTGTTCTCCGTGTTTGGTTTGGTATTGCTACTGAAAAACAACTCTTTAGTTTCGGCCACTCATTTAGTGGTTAACAATAGCCCAGCCCGAGACGTATTCATTTTCGTGAACTTTATTGGTGGATTTAGCTGATAAAACTCTCATGCATATTTCGTTTAGTGTTGAATGGACATGGCTCAAATATAAACATTGACTGTTAGCGAGAATGGGTATTAAAACCATGCAAAATTAATGTTTTTTTTTATCATACCATGATAACGCTTCCAAATATTGAAAAAGTGATTCTGATCTTGCCTTTGGTTTTGTATCAGCTAACAATGTTTAAAAAGTAAACAAAAAAATTATTTCTTCGATCGTTATTATATTTTTTTTGTAATTATTTTTAATTATCAAATTATAAATAAAATAACAATTGTAACGATAACAAACTGTGAATGTTTTTAAACCCATTGTTTAGCTGATACAAAACGAAAGACAGGATCAGAATCACTTTTTCAATATTTGGAAGCGTCTTCATGATATAATAAAAAAAATATTAATTTTGTGCAGTTTTAAGACCCATTCACCTTAATATACGATTGTGACGTAACGTGAATACTCCCTATGGAATGCGCTTAGCTTTACTCGCATATCATTGTATTGTGTATCCCACCCACATTCAATGACTACGTATATCACGCAAGTTTAAGGCGCCTGGGATGAAGGCGCCTTGGTTCCAATCGGTTGCAGAGTGTGGTATACACGTCGAATTTACCTCAAGGCGGCGGCGATCCAACTCGCTTGGGCAAGCGAGTTGGAGGTTAGAATTCACTTTGATTTCAGTGATATACACGTCAAAGCGGCTCCGCGATGCACAGCCTGTGTTGTGATTGGCTGAATTCGCAGCCGGTGTAGATAAGGGCGCTTCAGATTGACGTGATATACGGAGCAGATTCCTCACTCGGCTACCGATTGAAAGCAAGGCGCCTTCATCCCAAGCGCGTTAGAATTGCGTGATATACGTAGTCATTCATTCTATCACACTATCCTTTTACTTTACAGACGAATTACACAACACCAAATAAATAGTTAAACGGAATGCGTCCACCAAAAAAAATGTAATTTCTAATTACCATCATCACTCATACCGAAATGAACATTCCATTCCAACGTTTACTTTATAAATTACATGAGCATACATTTCATTGTACGAGACTTAACATTTTAATTAATATTTCAGTGTTGAAAACAAATATGTCTGACAGGGCATTTTGTTCCAAGAGGTGTGAAATCAAATTAGTTGTTCGAACATTTCAAAAGGTTAACGTTCAAAGCGGGGACCTCATACAAGGCACGTTATGAGCTGTCGTCTGTACGAGCGTGCTATAACGTGTAAGGCTGGAAGCGACGGGAAGTGAAGAACAGAATGTTTTACTATTTGCCTGCGATGTACAATGACATGTCCGATTATCCCTTGTATGCTCAATCTGTCACGGTTATAATTATTACATAGAGAAACAGCTGTGACAAGCATGTTTTTGAATTTCAACGCGACTCTCATATAAATAGTTCATTGGCGAGTAAATAATAATTTTAATGGACATGAAAATTGTGTCATATTGAGTAGTCACAAATTAATTTCTGAATAATAATGTTGTACTTTTATTTGAAAGGCTATAGCAAGAAAATACGATACACATTGTTTGATTAATTTTGTGTTTAGCGACGTACTCAACCGCGAGGTCATAACATGACATCGAGGAAAGAGATTGTAGGAGAGAGATAAGTAGTAGGAAGAATGAGATTTGAAGGGGTAAATGGGTAGAGAAGGGAAATGCGAGAACCTAATTTCGTTGCCTCTTATGCAAAATAATTATATTTCTGGCCCAGACGGAGGGATACCATCAAAAGTCACAGTCAAAAGGAAAATAAATATGGCAACAATGTATAAAAACCGTTTACCTTCTGGGAATCGAACCGGGATCCTACAAATCTATGTGCCGGTGCTTCTTTGTCACTGGAGCTAAGGGACAACAGGATAGTGGGATAATGACCCGGGCAATTGGCAAGAGTATCTGTGTTGAGTCTCAGTCAACGCGAATTTTTATTATATTTTTTGTTATAACATCCATCCATATCCATGAAGTTAATAACTACATTAACGACCATAATAATGGTACTAACAATAATAACAACAGTTCTCTTCGATATAAAATTGAAACTTACTCTGGCTGTTTCAATTTTATCTGACGAGCCGCGAAAGTCTCAAATATGTGAAATAATAATTCTTTTCATTTTTGCATGAACACACACAGAAAATATAACAATTGTTTTCCGACATGACTTACACATTCTAGTCACATTTTGCAGAGAGAAGAAAGAAACAGTAATAAAATGTTTCCAACTCGTTCACAGTTCCCGCACAACTCCGCACCTCACCCAACTTTATTCGAAACGTAGAGAAGCAATGATGCATGCAGGACAACTTGTTCTTAGAACGAATTGTGACATACATAAATGTCAACTAGTTTTATCTTTGGGAGTAGCTCTCAAAAACCAACGAAACTGTTTCAACGAGGGGTAGGCCTACCTTTACTACTCTACGTGCCAACTTAAGAAGCACCTTGCGAATCACTACACACAAAGGGCGACGTAGCCGTCGCATCCTTTGTTGAAAGTTGTAAATGTCAATCTTGCCTGAAAATCTCAAGCGGTAGTCAACGGGGTGGACACACAGTTACAAAAAGGGGACCTTCCCCTATATATAGGGAGCGATACCCGTTCGTAGTCGAGTCGAGGCGACATTCTTCACGTTCATCTGTCGGTACCGGCTGAGAAGGTAAGTGCTTTGCTGAATAATGGGGATGATTGACATTTATGATCTCCACAATACCATCGCCTCCCTTTGAGGTTAGTGATTGGCAGGGTGCTTCTTAGGTTGGCACGCAGAGTAATTTGAACACCGATGTTTCATCGTTTAGTCAAGGCCAGTCTGTTTAAGTTTTGCCAAGTTTGTTTCTTTGCGAGCACGAGAATTAACAATATTGATTCAACAAAAATGTAAAGTTTCAAAATATGTTATGTAAGGTCAAGGATTCTATTCGAGGTTCTAGACACACATCTTGATTTTACCTAAAAATCTATAGTACCTATTTTATATTAATATGATGTCGGTATAGCTTCAGGTTTCTTATACTTCAAATTTAATTGACCATACTAGACTACATGTAAACACTAACATTGCAGTCGTTATTGGAAGCACACTCATAATAAATGGCACAGTCCTCCCTCCGTACAAAATAAATCAGTTCGTTGTATGGGTAGTCAATTAGTAGGCTACACATTTTTCAGTATTCATTAGTAGCCATTGCGTATACATAATTGGTCGAATTAAAGATAGTCTACATGGGGAAGGCTTAATATTGATCAGAACACGACGCAGAGGAGAAACTTAATGCTTGAGACATGAGACACCGGGTTTCCGTATTCGTCCTCACCCTGCGACGTGACATTGCACGCGAGCTGAGTCAGTCGGAAGAAAGCAGTCACCCTGTGACGTCACATTCACTCGCATTGCACGCGAGCTGAGTCAGTCGGAAGAAAGCAGTCACTCTGTGACGTCACATTCAGTCACATTGCACGCGAGCTGAGTCAGTCGGAAGAAAGCAGTCACCCTGTGACGTCACATTCAGTCGCATTGCACGCGAGCTGAGTCAGTCGGAAGAAAGCAGTCACCCTGTGACGTCACATTCAGTCGCATTGCACGCGAGCTGCGTCAGTCGGAAGAAAGCAGTCACCCTGTGACGTCACATTCACTCGCATTGCACGCGAGCTGAGTCAGTCGGAAGAAAGCAGTCACCCTGTGACGTCACATTTAGTCACATTGCACGCGAGCTGCGTCAGTCGGAAGAAAGCAGTCACCCTGTGACGTCACATTCACTCGCATTGCACGCGAGCTGGGTCAGTCGGAAGAAAGCAGTCACCCTGTGACGTCACATTCAGTCGCATTGCACGCGAGCTGGGTCAGTCGGAAGAAAGCAGTCACCCTGTGACGTCACATTCAGTCGCATTGCACGCGAGCTGAGTCAGTCGGAAGAAAGCAGTCACCCTATGACGTCACATTTAGTCGCATTGCACGCGAGCTGCGTCAGTCGGAAGAAAGCAGTCACCCTGTGACGTCACATTTAGTCACATTGCACGCGAGCTGCGTCAGTCGGAAGAAAGCAGTCACCCTGTGACGTCACATTCAGTCGCATTGCACGCAAGCTGAGTCAGTCGGAAGAAAGCAGTCACCCTGTGACGTCACATTCAGTCACATTGCACGCGAGCTGAGTCAGTCGGAAGAAAGCAGTCACCCTGTGACGTCACATTCTGTCGCATTGCACGCAAGCTGCGTCAGTCGGAAGAAAGCAGTCACCCTGTGACGTCACATTCAGTCGCATTGCACGCAAGCTGAGTCAGTCGGAAGAAAGCAGTCACCCTGTGACGTCACATTCAGTCGCATTGCACGCAAGCTGAGTCAGTCGGAAGAAAGCAGTCACCCTGTGACGTCACATTCAGTCACATTGCACGCGAGCTGAGTCAGTCGGAAGAAAGCAGTCACCCTGTGACGTCACATTCTGTCGCATTGCACGCAAGCTGCGTCAGTCGGAAGAAAGCAGTCACCCTGTGACGACACATTCACTCGCATTGCACGCAAGCTGAGTCAGTCGGAAGAAAGCAGTCACCCTGTGACGTCACATTCAGTCGCATTGCACGCGAGCTGCGTCACTCAGAAGAAAGCAGTCACCCTGTGACGTCACATTCAGTCGTATTGCACGCAAGCTGCGTCAGTCGGAAGAAAGCAGTCACCCTGTGACGTCACATTCAGTCACATTGCACGCAAGCTGAGTCAGTCGGAAGAAAGCAGTCACCCTGTGACGTCACATTCAGTCGCATTGCACGCGAGCTGAGTCAGTCGGAAGAAAGCAGTCACCCTGTGACGTCACATTCAGTCGCATTGCACGCGAGCTGAGTCAGTCGGAAGAAAGCAGTCACCCTGTGACGTCACATCCAGTCGCATTGCACGCGAGCTGAGTCAGTCGGAAGAAAGCAGTCACCCTGTGACGTCACATTGCACGCGAGCTGAGTCAGTCGGAAGAAAGCAGTCACCCTGTGACGTCACATTGCACGCGAGCTGAGTCAGTCGGAAGAAAGCAGTCACCCTGTGACGTCGCATTGCACGCGAGCTGAGTCAGTCGGAAGAAAGCAGTCACCCTGTGACGTCACATTGCACGCGAGCTGAGTCAGTCGGAAGAAAGCAGTCACCCTGTGACGTCACATTTAGTCGCATTGCACGCGAGCTGAGTCAGTCGGAAGAAAGCAGTCACCCTGTGACGTCGCATTGCACGCGAGCTGAGTCAGTCGGAAGAAAGCAGTCACCCTGCGACGTCACATTCACTCGCATTGCACGCGAGCTGAGTCAGTCGGAAGAAAGCAGTCACCCTGTGACGTCACATTCAGTCGCATTGCACGCGAGCTGAGTCAGTCGGAAGAAAGCAGTCACCCTGTGACGCCACATTCACTCGCATTGCACGCGAGCTGCGTCAGACGGAAGAAAGCAGTCACCCTGTGACGTCACATTCACTCGCATTGCACGCGAGCTGCGTCAGACGGAAGAAAGCAGTCACCCTGTGACGTCACATTCACTCACATTGCACGCGAGCTGAGTCAGTCGGAAGAAAGCAGTCACCCTGTGACGTCACATTCACTCGCATTGCACGCGAGCTGAGTCAGTCGGAAGAAAGCAGTCACCCTGTGACGACACATGCAGTCGCATTGCACGCGAGCTGCGTCAGTCGGAAGAAAGCAGTCACCCTGTGACGTCACATTCAGTCGCATTGCACGCGAGCTGAGTCAGTCGGAAGAAAGCAGTCACCCTGTGACGTCACATTCAGTCACATTGCACGCATGCTGAGTCAGTCGGAAGAAAGCAGTCACCCTGCGACGTGACATTCACTCGCATTGCACGCGAGCTGAGTCAGTCGGAAGAAAGCAGTCACCCTGTGACGTCACATTCAGTCGCATTGCACGCGAGCTGAGTCAGTCGGAAGAAAGCAGTCACCCTGTGACGTCACATTCAGTCGCATTGCACGCGAGCTGAGTCAGTCGGAAGAAAGCAGTCACCCTGTGACGTCACATTCAGTCGCATTGCACGCGAGCTGAGTCAGTCGGAAGAAAGCAGTCACCCTGTGACGTCACATTCAGTCGCATTGCACGCGAGCTGAGTCAGTCGGAAGAAAGCAGTCACCCTGTGACGTCACATTCAGTCGCATTGCACGCGAGCTGCGTCAGTCGGAAGAAAGCAGTCACCCTGTGACGTCACATTCACTCGCATTGCACGCGAGCTGAGTCAGTCGGAAGAAAGCAGTCACCCTGTGACGCCACATTCAGTCACATTGCACGCGAGCTGAGTCAGTCGGAAGAAAGCAGTCACTCTGTGACGTCACATTCACTCGCATTGCACGCGGGCTGAGTCAGTCGGAAGAAAGCAGTCACCCTGTGACGTCACATTCAGTCGCATTGCACGCGAGCTGAGTCAGTCTGAAGAAAGCAGTCACCCACTGCACCCGACCAGTCCGCCCCACCCTAACACTTTCTTCGGGCACCAAATACAGTGGCCGTGAGTAGTGAGTCTACAAAGCCCCTACAAATGTATGAAACAATTCCCGGAATTCACGTAGAAACAGCGTGCATGAAGGTTAAGAGTTAGATGAGATGTGAAGCCAGCATGAGAATTGATAGAGTGAGGAAACTATAGTTTATACAAAAAAAAACATCTTTTACTCATTTCCTCCTTTCATACATCCTTTTCTTAGTGTTTCAATCCAATGGTCTCAAGATATAACTAAATATATCTTAGTTTTGCAAGGATTCTTTTCGTCCTGCCCAGGAAATGGTATCTTATCGTGGTAGGCAGGTTTACGAGTTTTGGTGATCCCGAGAGCTATGCCGGCGGAAGCGTATGTTTCTGGTAGGGCCATCCTAGTCAAACAGGTCGAGGTGGAGAAGCCAGGCGAAATGCAGTCCACGTCGTCCCTTTTCCTTTTCCTCCCTGGTACGATTACTTGTCCCATTTCTAATCACCCTCGACGTCATATGATTTAGTAGTCGAGTAAGTCTTTCAATACCAAATAAAAATAATACATTTCTTTCTGTCGGTAGTCTTTGCCCTAATACGTCACCAGGGTTTTCTGCAAAGAGCTAAACTAGATAGATAAAAGCATCGCGTAGCAGTGCAGCAGAATAGAGATCGGATCAAATGTGTGACGTCACTGTATATTAACAAGTAGCGTCTTGCAGATCCCGAGCACTGAGCCTGATTGCGATACGGTTTGTTTTCAAATTAAGCTACACAACAGTGTGATACATATTTGTATTCAGCACACAACACAACATTGGTTTACTATAAAGCAACATAAGAAACTTCTTGTCCACTCTGTTTGTGGTTTACAATGACACACATAATCATTTTCATAAACTTTATTGGGAGACATCCGTGTTGAAAACTCTCTTGTTTCGTGTGAGGATATTGGTATTTAATTGGTTGACAGCTCAATAATGTAGACACTAATTTTTGCATCAGTTTTGGTCGATGTGACGTCACGTGAATACTCGCTTTATTCGAACACTTCCGTGTTCCTCTTAACAAGTAAATGTTCTGTCTTTTCCCGAGAAACGGAAGCCCTTCATTCACCAATGGTTTATATCTAGAAAGTAAAACGTAAAGAAAAGAAAATTTTTCGTTCTAAAAAAAACATTTAGAATCATATTTCCTTACCAAAATTTGAACATCAAAACAGATGCCTTATAGTAGGTATATACATTCCCTGAATTGAACAATATAATTCTCTACGAGAACTTTCTCAGAATTCGTCAAAGAATGTTTTTAATAAGTTGGATCCACAAGAGCACGATTTTTAAAAAAATGTTCCAAACGTGGGACTTGAAACAATCTTCCATTTGGCTGAAAGATGCTCGTTACAAAATAGGTAACGAATACGTTACATACGCTTACGGTTGCATTTCGTTTACTCTCATGAGGAAACTGTGCTCAGAAAGGAAACATCTTGTAAGGTTGTTGGGAGGGAGGGACTTCATACGCAGTGTTCACCAACGAACAATTGAACATAAGAGAGAAGTCAGTGACATACACAGTTGAATTCAAAAACCTGCATCATTGTCATATCTTCGTTATGATGATTTTAATACGGGTAAAAATCTCAGCTACAGTCAGTGATGTCTGCTATTTGTAAAAAAATACTGTAACAGTGAATAAAATTATGTTATTGGACAAAGTAATAGAAAAATGCAACAAAGGAGCCGAAGGGATTGATCCAATAACGTAGTTATAACGTTAGTATCTGTGAATAGACCTGCTAGGCGAGTAAAGTGGGGTTACAAATTTAGCTACGTTGGGATTTTTTTTACTAATAGTGAATGAAAGTTTGAAATTAGACATCAATAGTAAAATGCAACAAAAGAGTCGATTGTGCGAGGTTGAAAATAAGGAGTTGCTCAAACAAAGAATACAAAGAATAGGAATAATGAATAACGTCCACTTATCTTCGTTGTTCTCATTTGCTTCCTGTTTTCCTGTTAACCCCAAATCCTTTTAACTAAGCCGATTGTAGCCGCGATTTGTGCTCTTACTGTATTACTACTTTCTATTTATATATTAAAACAAAACTCTTGCTGCTGTACAGTTGCCTTTCATTTACACATATTTCTCTTATAGGAAACTCAATCTACCTAAAGCACACAACATAATCAATATGGCGTGTGTCCATAGACTTTCAACTCCATGTTTTTTTTTTAAAGATAAATATACTTTTAGACTGTTATGTCAATTGATACAATGGTTGGTAATACTTATTTCCAACAAAGAGAAATTTTGCAAAGCGGCACTGTCAATTTAGATGGAAACGAAAGATGACGTTATCTCTGTAACTGACATGTTAATGTTACATTACAAACTTTTCTAAGAAAAGTAGAGCATTTCATGATGAAACTGTGCTGTGCTAATTTATTCTGAAAAAGTAAATGGTCGGGTAATAGATCACATACTGGAAGAGGCAGGAGAAAGAATGGAAACGACACTGACAGGGATGGGAAGGAATATGTGGGAAGAGCATCTGTTGTTTATGCTCGTGTTCCTTGTATATTATTTCATTTCAATTTCTTTTCTAGAGGGAGTTTCTTAGAACCACATTTTTGGAGGAGAGGGGAGGGGGGGGGGGGGGGGGTAGCGAAAGGATGAGGAAGGCAGGCATTTAGAAGACGTAGATGGACATAAGTGGGGAGTGTCTTCTCTGCTGTTCGGTCTCTTTCCTTTTACCTTCTACTTTCATTTTTTAGATTTCCACATAATTTTGAGAGAATGATGGTAAAAAAGTGTCCCATTGCTGCAGTTGGTGTAGGAAGGTTAGAATATGTTATGTTGTCCGAGTTATAGTTCAATTTCTTACAAAATAAAAGGTGTTCCATTGGTGAAGCTGGTGCAAGAAGTGTAACGAAGGTGTTATTCTATCAGAGCTGTAGTTTCATTACTTATACATTTCCACGTTGACACAGGGAATGATACAGTAAAAAGTGTCCCATTGGTGCAGCCGGTGCAAGAAAAGAAGAATGTGCTATCTTCAGTTTAATTTCTTACATTTCTACGTTTCTATTGATAGGATGATAGTAAAAAGTGTCCCATTGGTGCAGCTGGTGCAAGAAGTGTCGAAGGTGTTATCTTGTCAGTGTTAATTATGTCACTGTAGCAAGTATCACCACGTCGTGGGTTCCGTTCCACTTCCTCCGAATCAAACAACAGGAAAAAGAGAACTTTCACGTGACACAATCATTCGTCAGCGCCAGCGTAGCGTGAAACAGACAAGTATTTAGGTGGCTGTGACGTGACATCAAGTCGGGCGCTATGCCGATCAATGGGGCGTGCCGCACACTTGAAGAAAGGAAGATTTTCAGTGCGTAACTACGATAAAAACAACACATTCCTCGTCTGATTTCAATGTTGTCGCCGGGTTCTAGGTCTTGTCGAGGTGTTTAAACGAGGAAGTCTCTAGAAGTGTTTGTTATCAGTGCTGGTGCGTGCGTCCCCCCCCTTTCCCCCCCCCCCCCATCCCCACCCTGCTCTCTTTCTCTCCCTCTTCCTATTTCTCTCTTTCTCTTCTAGCTGTGCGTCAGAAACTGTATTTTTTATTGACAACTGATAAAAAATGAAATTAATGTGTTTCTTTTCTTTCCAAATTATAAAAACAAAATATAAGAACAAAGAAAGTAAAAACTTAGGAGCCTACATAGAGTAAATAATGTTTTATTGTTTTATTGACCCGTTTTAAATCATATAGATTCTCTTGCCACCAGTTTAATTTAAACAAAAAACAAAAAAAAACAATCAGAATTGATACAAAACATTACCTTCGCCCTGTAAATTGTACTCGTGATACCTAATTTTTTCAGTACGTAAATATGTGCATGGCGAACATACAGCAAGTATGCTCCCACGTATGAATAGTTGTTAAATGAACAAAAAAGATTAACAAATACATATTAGAACAATTATTGTCCGAACAAAGTCGAGTTGTACAAGTTTCCCGCCCTGTTGTGTTCCCTCTGTACCCACAAATAAACGCTCTAGTCAAGTATTTAGAGCTTGTTCAATGCCAAGTGACTCCATTGTACCATCTGGCTCGTGATAACTACATCAGCTGTTCTGTCCCATATCTGCACAAGTGTTGGCATTGTAACCCAGAGCCGGGCACGATTACCGACCACGAGTTGAGGCGGCTGGACTAGAATGACTGACCGGTCAGGACAATACGAGACACGCCCTTCTGCCTTGTATTGGCTGTGACCGTGAGAGATGGTGTGAGCCATAATATTATTGTATCATGGATGTGAGCTGATTGACAGAGTGTCAAGTTTGAATCCAAGGTCCGTAAATCCCCTGGCGGGGGCTCGTCGAACGCCAGGTTTACCGAACCTCCGCCAGGGGATCGACGGACCTTGGTTTGAATCAACCCCTGATTGTACGACCTCGGTATAACTATTTGTACTTGGAACGACTTGTTTTCTTCATGGCAACCACCAGTCAGAAGCTTTGAAATATTGTGTATCCATATCCTACAACTGGTCCGAAGTCGAAATTTGACACATCAGTAGGACAATGGTACACACGAGCTGAAGGGATACTAGGTGCGTGCCAGGCTTTCACAGCAATCAGCATCCAGTTTTGCCACATTAATATCGTTGTTATTATACAACACAAATACCATCAAAGCTATAAGATGTACCACGAACTGGCAACGTCGGCCGCCAATCCTCCAATAACTTACAGCATCCACTTGTATTGGTAGTCAATCACTTCATTTCCCATTCAACCCACGATCTTTATTTAGCCGCCTATAGCTGAATAATTTTCTTCAAGCGGTGTCGCTGCATGCGCAAAAGGGGGGGGGGGGGGCTAGGGGGCAGGGGGCAGTTGCTCCCCCATTAGGGTGGGTGTACTTTTCTTTTTAGCAGAATAAGACATTACATTGGAAAATCGAATTTAGTATAGCATCTTGCCCACTAGTCTGTCACAACAAAGTATAAATGTCTCTGCCTCGACTTCTGCCCGCGATCCACAGAGAATTTTGTGAATAACCCATTCAACAGACAACGTGTACTCCTTCTAATACGCTTAAATACACATCAGAAAACGGATGTTTTTTTAAAACCACCGGTGGCGCTTTTTTGTGGGGGGGGGGGGGATCCCCCTATACCCCCCATTGGCGCCACAGGGAAGTACTTTGGCCGGGAATTTATTGTGCCCCCTCATTGATCAACCTCTGCGCACACCTATGGCCCATACTACTACAGCTGCACACACAACACAACATTGGCAGCGCGCAGCATCTATCTCCACACCCGTTAGACAGAGTTCGCGTCAACGCCGGCCGGACAGGTTAATATTGCGACAACCAGCAGCGCTAGAACCGTACATAACGGTCGGCTACAGCATCTCTAGTCTGTGCGTGTTGGAGGAGACTGACTGAGACGCGGGGATCCCTTTGGGTCAAGGTCGAAGGCGGGACGAGTGATTGATTTGTTGCACCCAACTACCACTACCTATAATCACAGATGCATGCTGGGCGTGGTGTAATATCCCCGGAGCCCGTGATGATCTGAAAATGGACTTACAACTATATATCTGGACGAGCAACATGGCTGGAAAACGCGTCTGTGATTCTCATTTCCGGTTTTTGATATTGTCGGCCATTTAGCCCCTATCGTTAAGCAATGACTTATCAACAGTCACATCAACAATGTGAACAAAGGAATAATTTGCTACCTTAGGTTGGGTACCTGGAAATTCCTAACACAGCGGGCGTGACTAATGAGGTTTGTGCTTTCTACTAAGCGGAAGACTGCCTTTACGAATATGTGAAAGAACAACAGAGGAATATGTTGATTTTCATGAATGGAAGTGGCAATATAGATAATGATGCGAGGTTGGTATACGATTACTTACGTTGCGACTAGTATGTCAATAAGATGTAAAAAAATGCAAATAATAGTAACAATAGCGAATAGAATATCATAAAGTCGTCATCGAATGATACTATGAAGCTCGCCGAGCCGCGAGCCGGCTACAGCTATAACAACAGAGTCACGTGACTACAATAAACAACACATTAGGATGTTCCGTTGGTCGAGTTTTTTGCGTCGTCAGCCCGCAGGAATGTTGTAATTAGTGTTGCCGTTTGATATTTCGTCTATGGAATCGTATAGTAATCTCTATTGTAACATTCCAGTCGATGAAGCAATTGGGTTCTCGTTGTAACTTGACTATAATTCATGTATTTATTTAGTACGCTTTGCAATCCGGGAGTCTGGGCTCTAGTTTGGTAGCTCCCAGGTTCGATTCCCGCTAGGGATGGGACGGATACACGTTGAAACGCTTAGAGCTCGGTTACAGGTTATTGTAAAACGTTGACTAAGGTATTTAAAAAGGGAAGCGCAAGATAGCTTTATAAAACGTTGAAACGCTTAGAGCTCGGTTAAAGGTTATTTTAAAACGTTGACTTGGTATTTAAAAAAAGAAGCGAAAGATAGCACAGTTATTATAAAACTGCTGTTTTTTTGTTTATTAGTAGTTACTTCATATATCATAGACAGTTCAGCATAGGTATTTATTGTAGTTAATTAATCTGATTGATGTGTTTATTAGTGTCCCTAAAGATCATCAAATTACATTCGTAGTTCCTATTGCCAGTAGACTTTGTATTTGAAATGTTGTTTTTTTTGTTGTCATCATACGTTATTTTTGTGGGTGGTCTTTGACAGTTTTCTCCTATCTCAAATTCCCACCCCAGCAATACCATTGGGTTAAAAATATATTTTAAACCCAATGGCAATACTATCAGATAGTTTCCAATTCCAAGGTTTTCCATACTTCAGAAAGTGAATATTAGGATTGGTTAGCAATAATTACAGGTATCCGGTTTCCGCTTCGAGTCCCGTCGGGCCCCACCCCGAGCTGTCAAGTAGTCCGCTAGTCCGCGAACCTTCCAACACGGCCACCCACAACCCGAGCACGAAGCAGCTGGGATGGGAAACTATTGGACATAATGAAAAGTGAAACTATTCTCACACAAGTAGGTAACACACATTCATTTATACACCCACGCTCTGTACATCTTCACCCACGCTACATCGCGCGAGCCACGTTTACTCCATAAATAAATGCAGGCGGCTTAGGATAGCGTCCGTTCTGCGGTGTCGTGTGTATACTAGCCCCTACGTAAGTATTTGCATACCGACCTAAGATCCTTACTCACGGCCCCTTTTAAGGGCGCTAATTATTGAAAATCAACAGATTCCTGGCATTACCACGCCCACAATTCCAGGTAACCAACGGAATGTCGTAAGTTATCAATTGGACGGTAGGAACTAGAGAAATAGAAAATTAAGTTGGTACCATTGGACTCGGCTATGTCGTAAGCCTACTTACGTTGGGCAAAGATGTAGGAATATAGTACTATAGTAGGTCTAGATGACGCACTGGCGCTGCGGTCGTCATTGCAAATTGAAATGGTTTTTGTAATCCGGAACCTACGGGGATCAACATTATTTTCATAATAGGTGGTTTTAATAATTGAAACTGCTTCAATAAAATAGTATATTTAGACCAGATACTGTTCAAAAACTTAAGTGTTAGTTTTCTTTTTTCTAAAGATAATTTCAAATAAAATAGCGTGAATGCCATAACAATAGATTTTCACCACCTATACTGCTATGGAGTCATAGGGGCTTGAAGTTGGGGCAACTTAACATGTTGATACGCATCCCTTTTCTTTGACAGTGTTATCCGAAGAATTCACGTTATCCCTAAGGAAATAAGCAATGTCAATGGTGTGTGAACGTAAACAAAAATGTTTGTAGAAAAGATAAAATAGCAATTTGCTATTATGCGTGCACCGGTCACCGCACTCACAACAAGGATATTCCCACAGTAAATGGGCCACGTTAGTGTGTCGCTTGGCGGAACTATATAGCCACTTCCAAGGAACCCTAATATAATGACCATGCATCAGTTGCATCACACTATAATAACACAGCACAGATGGTGCCTAACCTGTTTGAGAGAACTGTAAACCATGCACCCCCCTAGATAATAGTTGAGGTGGGTCGGGGGTCCAACCCATGCAAGCAACGCACTCCGCAATTATGATGCCCAACACACAGGAAACCCGCGGTTATACGTTATGCATATCGCAATTAAACGCTCTGCAGTACAATGAGTAATAGCCAGGTTCTCCACTTCTTGGAGAGTTATTATTAGTGGATCTAGACCGGTGGATGGAGGTGGCTTAGCGGTAACATGAGAGACGCCAATTCGGGTGGTCGTAGGTTTGATACCGGCCACTGCATGAACGTTTTCTCTGAGGTTTTTTGCGGTCAACATGACAATGATGAGATAAAGGCGTATAACAAAATACTTTGGTATTTCCCTTCCAACTATCCTGACATCCCATAGTCCAAGAAACACATAGTATGAATGATTTGTTTAAACCCACGTTTATGACTTATTGTGTAAAATCACATGTGG
This sequence comes from Isoperla grammatica, assembly GCA_945910005.1. Classification (NCBI taxonomy): domain Eukaryota; kingdom Metazoa; phylum Arthropoda; class Insecta; order Plecoptera; family Perlodidae; genus Isoperla; species Isoperla grammatica. Next base: position 24,847,167 of record OX246743.1, read on the forward strand.
TCTGTGGATCAAATGGGAGACCATTTAATAAAACAACCCAAAACAACTCTGCCACACCATATTCTCACCATAAACGGCAAAATATCAAAACTTGAACACTTTTAAATTGTGTTTGCATTCTACTTATATTTCAAATATTTAAATTTTTCAACGTTTTAAATAAAAATGTTGAGTTATAATAAAGTTTGTTTATTAAATTAACAAACCCCAGTTTTAGTACTTGGCATCAAATTGGTGATTTTCATGCCCAGAGCGCTATACCTGATTTGAGGTTTACCGAACCTCCGCCAGGAGATTGATGGACCTTGAATAACCAGAATCGATACAGAAGTTTTTCATCCGAGGGCAGAACCACTTCTCAACTTCTTAACACCAACATCTCAAAGAACATCACTTATTTAGGTTAATTATGAATATTGTTTACAATTTGACAGACGTGTAATTATATTGCAATAATCCATCGTATGCAAAGTGTACGTTCTCTTATCACTTAGCCCGTTTCTCAGAGGCCCAGCAATAGCCCTACAGCGATTAGTGTCGTGCCTATTCAGGCATGGTTCTCACGGGGAGCAGTGATCTGTGCCCATGATTTGGCAGTACTCACTTTGTGGGTTAGGTGATAATCTAATAATGCCTGTTGTAACCCCGTTACACACATACGTCGGTCACGTGACGTCAGCAGATGTTGGGATGACAATGAGGCATAGTTTGGTCAAGTGGCTTCATTGTCAGATATGAGGTGGTAAGGGAGTAAGGTGTGTTCATACGGTGCGCGTGGCGGCCATATTGAAGGGCAAACTGTCCAGCTAGCAAGACATTGTGGCGATGTTTCAGACTGCGTTTAGTTCAAGTTCTACTTTGCTCCGACAAGCTACAGTCAAATACATTTGAGAAGCAAAGTGAATTTATAACTTCAGGTCGCTCAAAGATGGAAATTATCGTAATTTGGTCCATGGATGCATGTTTAGTCTCAAGAGTAAGCCCTACTTATATTCACTTTGCTCCTTAAATGTAATTTGGCTAAAGTTCCATATTACTACTGAAAAGCAAAGTAATTGGTTGATTATGGCACGTACCGTTATTTTAGATACAATTTCATATTATTTTGTTAGGTGTATCTTTAGTTTGCCAGATTTGTCTCGGTCACCATCATAACTAGCATAGCACACTGGCTGCCGGATTTAAGTTATTTAAAGATCCCTCGGAAATTCCTGGGTCCACACAAATGTTAGTCCCAAGATTATCCGGTTATCAACGATTTGCTCCGCACAAATATGGCAACTTATATAAGACGCCACATATAATGGATATGTTATGTTTGTTGAAACAACGGAGAGAGATCTGAGATTATCAAATCTCATATTGACAAAGATATGTTTTTTTTAATGTTCCATTTATTAATAATAGTAATAGGCCTACATATACATAATACATGGTAAACTTAAGAAAATAACAAAAGGAAGATTTCTAGAGCCCACAAAGCCAAGACTTGGCTCAACTGTGGGAATTACAATAAAAGTGAATTCATACATGAAGCCTATAGCTATGTAAATCCATTTATTTTAAATGAAACCAAAAAGATATGGTGGCTCAGAAAACAAGATGGTGGCTTAAAACCCCCCGCGATGCCGTGAAGGTGGTTCAACCCTGACAAGATGGCCGCGACCTAGCAGACCACGACAGACTTGTCAAGACAGATGTCCATGTAAACAACTTGTGCAAACATTGCTTCAATTATATTCCGTGGGGTTGTCACGAAGTCTGTTATGTCTGCAGTTCACACGTTTACGAGATACGCTGTTAACGAGGTTTTAATCAAACTTCGAGTATTATTTGCTGTCGACATGCAAAAGTAATTAGTCTCACCGTTGAGTGAGTAACATAGGGTAGAGTCGCAACGCAATCGGCAGTTTGTCTACCGCCTTGTGTGCCCAACATACTTTAGTCGGGTAGTAGGAGTTCGCCAAGCGACGCGATGACGGAGTTTTCGGCTGTCTTCGTATATCTTCGGTGAAGTAGCCGACTAATCAGGCTCCGTCATCGTGTCGCTTGGCGAACTTGTTCTACCCGACTGAAGTATTTTGGGTAGTGAAAGGCGGTAGACAAACTGCCGATGGCGTGGGGTCTCTACCCTATATTACTCACTCAACGGTTTCACTGAAGATGCTTTGAGTCTCAGGGAGAATGGTTCACTGCTCTCGTGAAGTTACGGACATATCTATAACCTATCACAGTTCTCATACCGATAGAGATAATGCAGTGGTAGCAAACGAGGCTCTAATCTGGAAGATCACCCGTTCGATACTCTCTACCGGTAATCATGATTGAAGGATTTTTCCGAGATTTTCTTCAGTCACAAGAGGAATTGGTTCATACTAACAACCCTCGTATAGTCCCATCTAATACTCCAAATACCACAATACCTAGTTCGTCACGAAGAGAAGCGTGAAATGTATCAAAGAAGGTTTTTACGAACAGTTATTATTAGAAGCTAACTGTCATTATTGACAGGGCAAATAAACTTGTAAATTTAAAAAAAATCGTAAAGATCACGAACATTAAATTTTTACTTTATGTAAGATTTGTAAAATGTATCAACTTAAATTCGTATTTGTATTGTACTGTAATTAATAATAAATATTACACATTTAGGTAATTAAGGAGACATACGTAATAACTCCAGTTAGTTTTAGATGTGCGTGTTTAGTATAGACATGCGTTGACGCGAAACACAAACTACCTTTGTGCGGAGAAGATATATCTGCAAACCTGAGCCAGCGAAGAGGCTAAAAACTCTGCCGGCGTCAACTCTACATATTGGCTTCACACTGTCAACTATGACCGTCCACACGACATCGTTCACCTGCTGTTTATCTTGTGGGAAAGCTCGGGGTACTTCCAACAGATCAGTGTACCAACGCACTTGACACGAATTAGGCCTACATTACAGTGGTACCAGCAGCACGAGCATAAACAGTATTGATAATAGGTTGATTATAGCGCTGTTGGATGCAATTAAATATTTAAATGCATCGCATTTTGTCATGGTATTGCACTTTATGTCGCATGGGAATAGGATAAAGAGAGAGAAGAAAGTAGCACAGCGAAAATGACATTTCGTTTGCATATAATATATACCAAAGATTATTGTTTCTGATTTTGATTTTCGTACTCATTCGGTCCATTCAAAAGTTTTCTTCCCAAGTTCTTCGTTAACTTCAATGGGATTTTTTGCTTAAGTATTCTATTTGCAGTGTATACTTATAGGTTTTCCGGGTAAAACTGTGTCAAGAGGTGGAGAAAATCCTACGTTTCGTCCATATTGAAATGGGATTCTTTAGTGACTTTTGGTTTTGGAGAGTATTGGCATTACATTATTGGAATAACACACACTACCATTCCAGATTAGGCGTGTTTATTATTATTTTCGAACATGCATAATCTTAACAAAAGAGGTGTTTAATATCTACTACAAAATACTATTTTGAAAATGATCCAAGACCCTCAGACTGAGTTAATCACAGTACTATAAATCTTCATTGACAACAATGCACAACAATAATTAAAAACTAGTTTTCAAATGTTATGTCCAAGTTCATTGATGCATACAACATCTTCACCTATTAATCTTTATTTCATATTTTATATTGTTGTGCATTGTTGTAATTAAAGATTTAGATTACCGTGGTTAAAACTTACCTAAAGAACCTAGATCATTTTGAAAACGGTCTATTGGCGTCCTTATAAAAGCAAACATTTCTAATAAAAAAATAGTCACTCCACAATGTTTTGTTTCAGACAAACATTGAATCCGCGCCAATCAAAGAAAGATACAACAATGAAACTGTCCGACCTGTGTCGTCACAGCCCCCTTATTCGAAATCATTTTGTTTCTCTGTGGTTTTGGCAACGTAATCAAACATATCACAAAGATGGCCTCCTTTTTTAAAGGCTACTGAAAATCATCAATTATTGACCGTGATAACCACAGAATCACCCTATTAGGTCTTTGTATTATTGTTTGCCATGTTACGGAGCCCGAACGCGTGTAGAGGCACCTCTTTGTGTAGAGCTAAGGTATCACGGTTTCATAACCCTCCACGCGGCGGACAGTCCCACTTTCCACGCTCCACGACACCTTGATACAAAACACTGCAGCATTGTTGTGCTCGTGGTTCCAAGAGACCGTGACAAGACTGCATGCGTGGGCGTGTAAGCACAAGACAGAGCGCATGCTGGCCTGGCCTGGCCTGGGACCGAACCCGGGTCCTACGACTTTTCGTACAACATTTCTGGATCGTTGGTCCAGTGGTTAGCATCCCTGCTTCCAATGCAGAAGGTCCCGGGTTCAAATCCCGCTTCGGCAGAAGTTTTTTTAACTTCTAATGTGGATTCAATTCCATTACTTCTTGGCTTAGGAATAAGTAAACGGTGACTTTGGAGGCGTCCTTGCAACGAAGCACTCAATAAATTCAAAGTTGTTCTGAATCGGCCTTTTGAATTCTGGCATTTGTCCGCAGGTGTTCGCACTGACCAATCACTGATTCATATGTTTCGTATTTGAAATATCGATCTTTGATTGGTTATCGCTCACTCGTCGATGGTGTTCGAAGCCTACAGGGTTGGTTTAGTCACTTTAAATTAAAGGTCCCCACTGCAAATCAGTTTAGTTACTGAGTGGGTATAGACTCTAAATTTGAATTTATTTATTTATTTACAATGTCAGTAAAGTAGATGAAATCATGATGGTAATGATAATTCTTCAGATATCTGCTATGCTGAATACTTGTTACAAAGTCCATAACACAACATGATGTGGGGTGATCTACAACCCCATGAAAAGAAGATGCGGGTTTAGTGGATGTTCCCTGCCTAGTAAGAGTCCCGTGACCCTGGATGGTTCAGCCCTAGGCTGGAGACGCATATCCCGTTCTCAGTGGAGGTCCCACGGCAACGCTCAAAATAAAATTTCAAAAGATAGTGGTCTTGTAATAGTTGGTTTTCTTTTGTGTCAAGTGTTAAAATATGCTTGGTTAAATATATAATAATATGCTGTTAAAGTCCCGCGTATAGCCTGTGATTGAATAGCGACAATAATAATAAAATGAGGATTACTAAAACATACACTTTGTAACCGGTGATGTTAAAACCATGTATAAACGCTCCACTGGCGATGGTACTGATCGGTACATGTGCACATGTCTTGCCTCATGACGTCACACACACTTCCTGTGTACCGGCTACTGAGATGTGATGGAAGTGAGATCCAATAGTTGTGCAATGAGATCGTGAAAACCAAAGCGAAAACGATAACGGTTGCGTTTAATGGATATGGAATAAAAACCGGCTATTGACGCTTTTTACGGAGTTTCTTTCTTTGTGAGTTCTTTGTAACCGTTAGTGGAGGCTCAATGTTCGAGAACGTTCTATAATTGGATGGGTTACGGGTTCCATTCCCATCACGATAAATCGAAATAGGGTTTTATCCTCGGTTGAATCCAGAGGTTTTCTCAACGATTACACGAATATTTCGGTTATCACTCTAGAATGTCTAGAAAGAATAAGGGTGCAAATCTCACCTAGCATGATGTTATATCTGAATTTAAGTTTATATATTTTGACTTTTGAAATATATCTTATTCTATATGGAAAATTCACGACGTCAGATCGTTATTCACTGGCCCTTTCACGCACGTTGTTTCCATGAAAACTAACATATTCCTGCCGTTTTTTCATACATTCAGAATTCCGCGACGTCTCATTAGTCACGTTGGCTGTGTTTGGAATTTCCAGGTATCCAACCCAAGGTTGTAACATCCCTAAAGCAGCTGTTACAAGCATATGGTAGTAACTCAAGAAATAGACAATTCAAGTGATGGCTATTTCGTAAGCATGGGACCAGTTACGTTGGGGTAAACGTTTCAGCAACTTATAAAAACTAACATATTATTCAAGTTGAGCGTGGAACACGATATAAGCAATAATTTACGGTGAAATTGAAACCCACAAGTCGGATCCGATCTCACCTTCAACCGTAGTCGGCTAGCAAGTTCAGTTAGTTCACGAGAAGCGAGCAGCCGACTAGTTTTACAGGATCCACTCGCTAACTGTATTCGATTACCACGTCTCAGACATAATCACCATGATTGTCTTTCCGATCCATTATCCGCTGTCTTTTATCTTATATGCCTGGTTATTTGCCATGCGGAACGTAAAATGGTTTTATCAACACTCTTGACTGGGTTAAATTTATTCAATTAAATTTACAAAGACACAATCACTCAATATAAATACTTCATAGTATGCGTATAAAGTTGTCCTTATGTAAGCCGACTCCAACAGTACCAACTTAATTTTACATTCCTCTAGTTTCTACAATATACTTGAGACATGTTCATTAGGGATAATTTACGAGCGTATGTTGTTTACCTGGAATTTCTAAACACATCGTGTGTGAATGAAGGTTGTACACTCCCACCAAGCGGTAGACCGCCCTTACGAATATGTGGACGAAAAACGCCAGGAATCTGTTAGTTACCGTTGAAACAGTGTGCGTATGAATGAGGCTCTATTTCAGGTGGTCGCTGGTTCGATATCTACTTCCTACCACCCCCACTGAAGTGTTTTCTAGATTTTCCTCAGTCCCAAGCAGGCCCACCTTACCCCATAGGCACACGAGGCCCGGGCCTAGGGCGGCACTTTCCAGGGGCGGCAAATTTATCGGAAATTTGTATGTTATCAACCAATAGATTGATATTCAAGAAGTCAAAATCGTTTATATTTTACTTGTTTCGAGCACAAAATGTCATAGCCAATATCTCAATTTCTCACCTGAGCGTTCACGAAAAATGACTTGTATATTTCTATGCCCTGTTTTTGGTTGACGAGTCTAATTCGGATAAGAGAGTTTGGTGACAATGGGGAAGGCGTAGTTTTTAGAAATGGCAGGTGGAATAATAAGCCGAATGGAGTTTTAGCCTGACCTTTCCTAGAATCTGGCTATTAATTTTGAAAAGTGTTGTAGTGTTCCTTGTAGCAGCATGTTAAGACTTATTAGCCAAAACATGCTTTCATCTTTAGATGTTACAAATTACAAAAGCGTTCAGTCCAACAAATTTCTGAGTCTGTGCCGCATCAGACCACAATGCACTATCCCGCGAGTAAATCTGTAAACAAAATGCTTCTTCTGGCGTTTTGAAATCAATCAGTTTTCAACTTCGTAAGGGAAGGTTCGATTTTCTGCACTTTTGTAGTGATTATTTGTGTGCTAAACTAGTGCATGCTACTAGGTAGGCGTGTGCTATAAAATGTAAGTTTTTCTGTAACTCTTTATCACGTGTGTTAATGTGACTTAATAGTATGACAGTGAGTGAAGTGAAAAGTACAATAAACTATATTAACAATTTTGTCACGTTCGTTATTGTAACATGTCGAAAACGCCTAGAGTAAACGCGCTAAAGGGAAACGAGAGACTTGTCGCCTTATCAATGTTGTCCATTGAATGTGAGCTAACAAAAACAATATGCTTCGACACAGTCATTGAACGATTTGTCAGAAATAAATCCAGAACCTTTGTAAGATTGCAGGCTCGGCTATGGAGACTGACATGGATGGGAGTGACAAATATATTTAGCATAAATAAATAAAAATGTGTTCTTATTGTAATGGTGTTGTTGTTATTGTTGCCGTTGTGTTTTGGGGGGGGGGGGGGTGGGGGGGGGGGCGGCATTTGTTGTCGGGCCTATGTGCAAAAGACATGTTAAGACGGCCCTGGTCCCAAGGTGAATGCTAGGATTGATTGAGTCATATAGTATAATTGAGCCCTCAGAGAATCCTGTCTTCATTATTACAAACACCCAACATGTATAGTAAGTCAACTGAAGAGGGCATGAATTGTCCCTGGGCAGTTTTCCTATGAAAAATTACTATAAAATAAAATAAATAAATAAATTCACATTTAGAGTCTACCCACTCAGTAACTAAACTGATTTGCAGTGTGGGACTTTAATTTTAAAGTGACTAAACCAACCCTGTAGGCTTCGAACACCATCGACGAGTGAGCGATAACCAATCAAAGATCGATATTTCAAATACGAAACGTATGAATCAGTGATTGGACAGTGCGATCACCTGCGGACAAATGCCAGAATCAACAAGGCCAATTCAGAACAACTCTGAATTTATTGAGTGCTTCGTTGCTAGGACGGCTCCAAAGTCACTGTTTACTTATTCCTAAGCCAAGAAGTAATGGAATTGAATCCACATTAGAAGTTAAAAAACTTCTGCCTGAAGCGGGATTTGAACCCGGCCGGGACTTCTGCATTTGAAGCAGGGATGCTAACCACTACTTATAATTTGTAGTAGACTTCATAACTGGTTCTTGTCAAGTCAACGTATACACCATGCATATAGTTAGAAGCAGTGTCAGAACGCCCGCAGTAGGTTAGGTACCAATAATGTGAATGACTAGAAACAACATGCCCGAGGGATAAGGATTCAACATCAACCACAGCCTTATAACTGGGGCTACCTGTTTTGATCACTGGCGACGGAGATCGAATTTCAATCTCAGTATCAGTCCCAATTCATTATACCACACACTAAAGCTGAGCCATCGCTATTGGTTACTCAACATAATACAAGTGGTTCGATGTCTTGTGCCTAAAGTCTCACCCGTCTGGGCGTGGGGTATAATAGGGTGGAGGGATAAATCCGCGGGACTTTATCCCCCGACATAAACTCCCGCGGATAATATCCGAGGGAGTTTATCTCAGGATAAATTCCCCCGGACATTTGCGTTTCCACTTGTAGGCGGACAAGTTATAGCAACAGTGTCATGTTTGCCTTCGAAGATGGAGGTTGACACTGTTGCGTTGAGGTTTTTTCTTTTTTTCTTCATACTTTCATCACTAGTACAAAACAACTTGCAGAGTTCGTCCAGAGCATCCTTTCGTTTGTTTTTATTTTTATAGTTCGAATTATTAACATTCCACAAAATTGGTCTCTTCTCTAGTTCCTCAATAAAATTTAGAACGACATCCTTGGGCCATTCCATTTCGCGCGATGTGCGAACATTCACTCTTTTAGGCCGAACTGACAAACGAACTACCTTGAACCTAGTCGTGGTATGTCATCCAGGGGTGGGGATGAATGAGTTTGTGCATGCGCAGTAGGAAATATCCCTCGGACATCCAAATATCTTCCACTTGCCACGGATCGCGGGGGACACGGGGGATAATATCTCAGCACACGGTTCGGGGAGAAAAATGTGACCGGGGAGAGAAAAATATCCGCCGGATTTTATCGGGGGATAAAGCCCCGGGGATTTATCCGCCTAGTGGAAACGCACCTTAAGAGCGACGAAGGGAGACCCTGTCCCTTTCCCCCACTGTCCCAATTAAGATTCCTCCCCGCACTTTGCCCTGCCCTCCCTTTCATGGACTCCTCTTATGACGAACGACGCGATAGATCTTAATGGATCTTATTTAGAAGTCGTCACATATGACCTAAGCTGTCGAATAAGTCGTTAAAACACCAAATAATCAATCAAAACTGAAGATATAAAGTAGGTAGGGTCTCGTGTTCCGTAAGCCGTTGTTCAGAGGCAGCTCAACCATAGGGTGGACAATAGACTCCAGATCCATTCAGTCACTATATTTCTCAACTCTGCACCTAAGGTCAAAATCGTGAATTTGGCACCTAACACAGAAACAAACCGACAACACAAAATAGTTAATCAACCATTTAGTAATTAGTGCAATCAGATTGGACGGCTCGCTAATTGGGTAATGGGTACCCAAGCCAAGTGCTGTTGTATACCGGACCGCCGAGTGACCGGTGGCCTAGTTGTGCAGATCCCAGCGAGCCAATCAGTTCGAGTGTGCGAGGTCTAGTCTGGCATTATTGCGTCAAGATGAACGAGAACCGACGCCGGAAAAGAAGACAAGATGCAAATTAAATTGTCCGATTAAGTGGAATTATATCGAGAACGAGACCGCTTAGTTCGTTCGTTCTCGATATGTCGAGATTTACTACACTACTATTTAAAACAAATGGAACGTTTTGAGCGAGTATGTCGGAGGCGCCTACTTCCAAAACACGGTCTCCTAGAGCCGCGAGCGAGCTGAACCATGTTCCAATGTCCTCCAGATGGCGGTGGATTGGTTAATTACGATTATAAATATATATAGTCATGTGGGATGTGACCGTGTTTTGTTTAGGACAAACATTGTATTTTCACCAATCTAAGAAAGATACAACTGTGAAGTTGCCCATGGCAAAAGTGCCCGATAGATAAAAGTGCCGGTATAGATTACTTTATTGTTTGTTTCCACCTTCAGTAGTCATGGGAAATAATTTCACTCTTCATTGTTATTATTTAACAATGTTGTACAAACGCATCAAATTACCTCGTCCTCTATTTTAATTCTCAAAATAAAAATAAATTGCATATTATTACTTTTACACAGTTTTCAGTCTTATTAAAAGTATATAGAAGTGCCGCATTTCCATGCAACATAACTACTATAACGTCATATTCGCGTACGCTCCACGTCTGAGGAATTTGAATTACAAAATACTCAATGAAAATTCTAGATGATTCTAGTTTTTCATTTCCACAAACGAGCTCACAGTCAATCTAGACTTAAATTCTTATCACTCTTCTATAAAGTAGGCCTAGTACAAATTTCCAAGTCAAAATGTGTTCAGTTTCACTCATTCTTAGCTGGGGGGTTCGCTCTTTTTATACAATATACATCACGGTAGCAATAATTCTCAATCCTCTCTACAAACTCTGAGTGTATTGACTCCAGTGTTGGCAGAAAGTATAACAGCTGACTGACTGACAGATGTTAATTTAATATGACATAGCAAAGACAACACAACCCATTAAAACCTCATAGACCGCAAACCACTGAGTCACGGCTCTGTCTTCACTTCATTGACATTCCAATAGGGTAGCTAGCAGTGCACAGAACTAACGGGCATGACCAAATTGAAAACCCAATTAGGATCAGACGTGGTTTGCCAATGTGGGCAGAAGCGTCTTGTATTCCCCCTCAGGCGTTTTACTGGTGTAGGAATACATACGCAGCAGTAGGTCACCTCACAGCACAACACTTTCCAACGACATATCCGGTAAACTAATAGCAAGGCGGTGCATACGCTTCCTTGTGGCGGTCACGAGTAGCGGGCGATCACAAGGCAGTGGTTACCTATTACACACGTCAGTGGCGTATCCAGGAATTGGGAAAGGGGGGGGGTTTCAACCCATATTATAGAGAGTGGAACTGAAACATAACTGGGGTTCCGGGGGGCTTGCCCCCCGAAAAAATTCTCGTCAAGGTAATTTTAGTGCAAATCTGTGCGTTTTACAGCGGCCAACTGAAACAAGATTACTCAGTTTCTGGCAACATATTTTTTCCTTAAAAAAAGATAAAAATATAATAATTATAGATCGATGAATGTATTTTTAACAAAAACAAACGTATAAAATACTGTCTTTTGAAATGTAAACGGTAATTCTTCATGTTTCCTTTGCAAAAGGGGGGGGGGGGTTGTCCCCCCCTCCCCCCCGTGTATACGCCACTGACACACGTGAGAATGAAACGCTTTTCTTGAAGACGAAAGCTCTGGAACGTTATGAATGAGTGACAGAAAGAGTGTGATGTAAAACTGACAACACGCTAGCTTAGCCTGGCGTACATATACGTACAAGAATCTCAACGTAACTAGTCTCATACCGACATCCTAATCTAACACCCCTTTCATGCACGATGTTTCAACGACAATCAATTTAACGATCCCGGGTTGGATACCTGGAGATTCCTAACACAGTGGGCGTGATTAATGAGGCTTGTGTACTCTACTAAGCGGAAGAGGCACTGGTTTTTAATGTGTGAAAGAACGCCAGAAATCTGTGGATTTTCGTTGAAATAGCGTGCATGAAAGTGTTGGTAGATAAGGATCTGATGTCGATTACGTTGGGGACAGTATATGAATGAACTAACTTAAGCTATGTTGTGGAGTTTTTTTTTTTTTTTTTTTTTTTTTTTACAGAAAACTACAAGGTTTAATTTGGTCGTAAAGATCAGACTAGTGACGCAAACTCGTCAGCCAGTGAACGACCAATGAAGATACTTGGATATATCATATATATTCAGCTGCTATAAACATAAAGACCGTTGCCATGGTAACATGACGTCACTAACCTATATAAGTAATCAATACACATGTTTTGCTGGGACACACGAGAATTACTGGCATTAAATGAAATGTTTCACTCCATAAATCAAATTACGTTTTGCTGTACGAAAGCAGCAAAAATTCACTCGTTCTTTCTGCTGTATTAAAATGCACACACATGTTTATTTCCATCGAAATATATAACCATTGAGTGGGAAATGCAACTTTTTGGTTTCAATAGGCTAACATGAACAAATACTGTATACACATTTTGTATTGAACAGGGAAAGTATTCAATATTAATAATAGTCGTACGAATATAGATTTCTTAATGATAGCTTTCATTTTCATATAGTAATAACATTGAGACTGATAATGACTTGATGTTGGGAATGTGTTAATACATGGTTCAAATTGCTTTAGCTCTGTATGTATTTCTGAAACTTCTTAGAATTTCTGGTTGGTGGTTCACATAAAACCTAAGAACTGCATATGCTTCAACGAAGATGACACACTTGGTGGAGCTGTTTGGTAAATGCACTGCCTTCTGTAAACCATATCGAAAACATACATTTATTTCAAACTTTGGTTTAAAACTCATTTATTTGTTTAGAGTTTTCCACTAAGAATTTGTTACTTGCATTTCACGTTGGTCAACTCTCTAGATAACAAGCTACACATCTCTAATTGTTGTGTGATCGCCTGTGTATTTTGTGAACAGTTCGACTTTCTTATCTTCAAATTCTAAGTTATAAGTAGTCTTTGTAGACCAGACTTCGTTCGTAGAAACGTCTATAGTCATTCATGAGACCATTGATGAGACTATGCCATAAAGTTTCTTGCTAGAAAGCCGTCTTCTTCTTTACTTGTTTTTGTTTGAATCTGTTATTTTATATCTTATAACTTAAAGATATTAAATTAAAACGATAACCCCGATTATTTTCATTTTATCAATCCATAGATTGGGTTGAGCAGCTGTCTATTCCTTCCTCTTTTCTGTCAGTCTTTTCAATTCTACAGTTCCATTACAACATCCAAGATTAATTACTATTCATCTGTCTATTATTCATTCTATTCTTCAATTCCCTAATATCCAACGAAACGATTCATTCAACTTGAAAACTTCTTCACTACTTCATCTTCCGTTTTCTCTTTCTAGTACATCCTCATGTGACTCTCTCTCTCTCTCTCTCTCTCTCTCACAGAACACCCGCGTAAAACGGAAATGTTTGAAACTTCCCAAAGTTGGTGATACGACCAGCTTTAAATAAACCTTTGAGTTAATCTGAAAGTTACACATTTCTTCCGTTACCTCGAATTGAGAGCAACAGTGTCTGCGTCAACGACAATACTTGTTCAAACATGCCTTACTCTCGATAAGTCCCGAGTCCGTTAGTTAGGTAATTAGGGACCAACTGTCAAACTGTCAATTTACTTACAGCATTTCCTGTATGTGCGTCCTAATCTTATTGATGGCCATAAAGTTTCTTGCTAGGCAGCCTTTTTCTTCTTTACTTGTTTTTGTTTGAATCTGTTAGTTTATATCTTATAACATTAAATAAATACGATAACCCAGTTTATTTCCATTTTATCAATCCGTGGTATTCACTTTTTTATCCACACGTATTTAATGGTGGAAGCATCAAATAAATAAAAGTGTAAACAAAAGTGAAGTAAAAAAAGTGGAGTAAATAAAAGTGTTGTAAATGACGGAGAACATTTGCCAGTATGTATTATGGTGAATACTGGGACAAGATTACTATAGATTTATCTCGAACGATTCTCGTTTCAAAACACAAAATAGAGTAATCGAGTTACCTCGGCATTTGATCATATTGCGTATTTTTTAAATAGAGATTATTTTTTAGTTATAAGTTGGGGATAATATCTTGTTAATATGTAAGAGGCCTAAAATATTTAAAAATAATATGAAACAAGTATAAAATATTTAGATTAATGGAATGCAAATATAAATGTGTATTTTAACATGCATTTGAAAAAAAAATTGCATAATTTGGTAACTTCAACTAAAACACGATAGTGAAATTTCAATTTTGAGAATTCAATATTTAAATACGTAACCATGACATAGGTAAGTTTCCATGTAAAACAGATGACATAATTTACTTGTCCCATGTATGGTGCTGTTGCAAGGGTTGAAATCTTGTGGAAAGGTTAAGCTTTCTCTGCAATAACGGTTTAAATTCAAAATATGTACAGATATATTGTTTCCAACAATTTGTTCAAACATCCAATAAAAGGGAAATGTTGTCATTTAAATTCTAAATGCATTTTGGTAACATGTTTCACAAAGATAATCAATATATTGGTCTAACAAATTAATATTTTGCAATCGTTAAATATGGTATCTTATTATAAAATGGTTATAACTGTTTAGAATCAAACTCTTCGGTTGAAATTAGGTCACACCCTGTGTAAAGCACGACGAACAAATGCTGAAACTTGTGATTTACTAAAAGTGTGGGAGGCGGGAAATGCAGTCCCAGACTTTGTATAACAGTAAAACCAACAATCCCTAATTTTTAAACCGTACATTTTGTTATGACATCAGAACAAGAACGGCACAACGGAAAATGTGACACCTTATTTCAGAAGCGAAGTCAGTCGACATTTCCTCAGATGTTTGAACGTTTTCAATCTATTTTGGTAATTTGTTAATGACATAACTTGCATGAAAACAAAATAACGGAATCAAATGTCACTCCAATGACGTTCAAATACCAAATTGTATTGTAAGGTTTAGTTTATTAGAGATATAGCGGTTAAAATAAAGGGCAGTAAGGATTTTATATGTATTCAGTTCAATGTAACATTAAAAATGTAATGATTTAAACCCACAAATAAATAAAGATACATACATAAATGCTACTAAACATTAGTTCGAGATGCACTTGTAAAAGAAACTGGTACTTGTGCCCTTGTTGCAGCGACGTGAGTTACTACAGCCAGCTAGGTTATTGGTTGAATCAACAACACTCGAGCAGTATTGGTAAAACAGATCACGGCTGCCTTGTTTCATCGGGAGGTGTTTCGTCAGATCAAGTGGG
The DNA here is from genome assembly GCA_945910005.1 of Isoperla grammatica. Taxonomy (NCBI): domain Eukaryota; kingdom Metazoa; phylum Arthropoda; class Insecta; order Plecoptera; family Perlodidae; genus Isoperla; species Isoperla grammatica. The sequence goes on from OX246743.1 coordinate 24,862,421, forward strand.
CACATCTTCAGATTGCAATAACCTGTTTTACTGTTGGTGAATTTTAAGAATCTTGTTTTTTAATGGTTTGCCGATAATGTTAATTATGTGAGCGGTGAGCTCATAGTTTCAATGTGTTGGTGTTGGCACGTGGGGCAAACCGCTACATCTAACACGTGTTACCTTACCTACACACCTAACAGTGAGGGACAATAAGTGATTGTAATAGAACTTTGCCGCGACTGGGGATCGAACCCTGTTCCTCCGGCTCTACGTGTCGCTGATCTAGACACCGAAATCGGTCAAACTAACACTTTTAAACGCTTCTAGATATTGAAATGGCTGCTCACCCAAGATTTGGTTTTGATCAGCTACACAATTGAATTTACAAACTTGAAAATGTTAGGATTGTTATATCTGTAATTCACTAATCGTAAATTATTATTAATTAAACACAGAAATAATAATAGTAGCAATTTGAAAGTTTTGAAGAATTCATTGCTTATGTGGTTCAAAACCAAATTCGGGTATTTCTTTTTTAAATCTTGAAGAGTTGTCAATATATCAATAGAATTACGTTGATTTAGCATGGTTTAAATAGTTTAATACTGTGAGCTACTAATGTTTATTCTTTGGGAAAAATTGTACGGCGTGAAGTGGTGTAAGGTAGCAATATTGACGGTACCGGACCGGTAACATAAAATAAAATAAAATAATTTTCAGAAGTCAATGTTTCAATGTTAATTTTAGAATGTCATGTATATTTCAGAAAACTGAAACGGTGATCAAACAGCCTTAGGGTGATCAAATCGATAAGTACCTATGTACGTTACCAGTTACTGGTTGAGCCATCTCTATCGGTTCCTACCTATCTTATACTCGAGATTTTTAAATTGTGGGATGAGAGTGTGTTAATGTGGTTTACGTGTAAGAATGTTTAGGACAGGTGAGTCTGTCTTGTTTGTGACGTATCTACTACAGCCTGTGTTGATGTTGTTTATTATTACGTACTAAATTCTTGATAACTCTAAATTATGATAAAAAAAAGACCGCGAATAGATGATTTTCAGAACTGATCTAGAAAGCCGTGATTAGTTCTATCTAAGGGTCCTTGACAGTTATGTTAAGGCGCATTTTTCACTGTTGTGCTGTTGTGCATTGTTGTCATAGAAGATCTGGAGAGCTGTGATTAGTTCTATCTAAGGGTCCTTGATAGCTATGTTAAGGTGCATTTTTCACTGTTGTGTATTGTTGTCAATGTCATTGAAGATCTAGAGTGCCATAATTAGTTCTAAGGGTCCTAGATCAATTCTGAAAAAGGTCTACTGAATTTGAATGTCTCCGAAATAGTCTTTCAGCCCAAAGGTATTAATTTAATTAAGTAATTAATTAATTAATTAATTAAATACATAAGTTAATGTCTCAGTACGGTGTCTTTCCACGTGTTCTTCGTTTCACTACTTCTAAACTCTGCGTTTTTCCTTCTGGTAGTAGAAGTTATTCCCTTCATTTACCGCCGTTTCGGTTCGTTACAGCGCCCACGTGCGTTATAGACAGAACCTGTCACATTGTGAACACAACTTCCTTCCTTTACGACAGCCACCATTCACTCACTCACACCTCTAACGTGTAATTACCATTCATAACTTTACCCTCAACAATGCAATAAATCAAACAACTTACTCAGGTAGACAATTAACGCGAGCTATCATACAAACAAGCGGCTTTACATTGTGTTCAAATGTAAATACCTTCAACAATAGTACACACGCTTACGTCTAGTATAGCAATTATAATATTTTTGTTACATGTTTAGCCAGATTACAGGTTAGTGGATCAACGTCGTACTTAGAAACACGCAGGTAGTTGTGTTTGTTTCCGCTGTGGTAGTCTTACAACATGTGGATTAACTAACTCTATATACCGTACACTAAGCACGTGTTGCTAATACATACCGTGTTAGTCAAGTTGGGTCGATGTGATGAAATTGTAACAACCTCCAAAAAAATTCGCCGGTAGATAATCTTGAATCACTTCCGATCCATCATTTCCTGAATTTAATTTGAAATAATGTAAATTTGAAATTTGGAACACTTCACCGATTTGTTTATTTATTTATCTGTATGGGTGTCATTCCGGTAACTATCACGATCGGCACTGACACGCGTGTATGAATGAATGTATTTCCCGGTCAAAACACACGCTCGGTCGTTGTCTACGGTCACGGCCTGTTCAATGTCGTCAGTCTCAGCCGTCGAGGCCTTCCGTACACAGACTGAGTCTTCGAGGAGCCTTGGCCAAGTTCACGGCTACACGACGCAAGGTGTGGGGTAGGGGAACCTTCCCCTCCTCTCAAGACACTAACCTACTGTCAGATGTTACGTTAGACGTAACAAGTGGGTCACCGCTATAGGCCATCATCTACCGGCAGCTTGCCTGCCTGCTAACCACACCGCTATCTCAAAAACATTAGCCACGGACAAAAAACGAGATATGATGAGGATGATGATGATTCCATTGTGGCGAAAATATATAACAAAACGCGATTCCTACACCGCGCCACACTTGGCATGGTTTTGTTTTGTCTCGTCGTTTGGGAACGTGGTATTGTGTTCATTCCCTTGCATAACTCGTACGTTCTCGTAACACAATAATACATGATTCATTTTCAAATTTGCATGATAATCGGAACCATGCAGACCTCTTGTTCTGGTTGTTATGTCGGCTGTTATTGATGACAGGCTTAACATGGGTGGACCGAACATCGAACCCTCTGGTGCTACCGTTTTATGAAAGTGCTGATTTACAATACAATCAAATTGAACCGTACAATTGATTTAAAATTGAGGACAGTAAGGCCCTCTATTATGATGGGCCACTAAATGAATAGTTAGGCCGGGACTAACTCAATTTCTTTGTGGAAACCAAGCTTCTGATTGGTGGTTACCATGGACACAACAAGTTAGTCCCGGACTAAAAGAGACAAATAGGTGTTATTTATTTAGGGTGAAAAAAAAAAATAACAAACAAATTTAGACGACAAATAAAGAAATAGTGTATTTTTTAAAAAATGTAATCGATTATTATTATGTGGTATTTCTGTCGTATACATACCCCAATACAATGACACAATAATTTAGCAAAGCAGACACTCGATAAAAAAAAGAGTTGTATATTATTATTGTTCAACATGAACGGTTGCAGGTACACCTAAGTACAGACCATAAAAATAAGCATCAACTCATTCGAATATGATTATAATTATTGGTTTTATAGTTTGTCAACTGTGTTTTCTTGGGTTATTTCGTCGTGTCGGTGCTGAGTTGATGTTACTCGACGGTTCGCCATCCATGTTGGTGGCTTTTTCAATATCGGAGCCACCAACATGGGCGGCAAAATGTCAAGTAACATAAATTCAGCACCGACACGACGAAATAACTTAAAAAAAAACACACAGTTCACATCTACGGGTCATGAAAGCTTCCAAAAACTACTAATTATTCTTTTTTAACGACGCGTTTAACAAAAAAGCTTTATCACGCCAGTTCTTTGAGTCACCTCGTACGATAGGCAGAGCTACATTGGACCTATTCTACCCCAAGCAAAGATAGGGGAATCCATATTAAAATCAATCTAGTCAGTGCAAGACTCATCTTATAAGAGACACAACCGATGTGTTATATCTATCTCACGTGCAGGTTGCTGTGTTACCTTGCGTTGAACTCTCCAGCTCTGTTGATGTCTCTACCGAGCATTCATCTCACATAGAATCAATCTAGTCAGTGCAAGACTCATCTTATGAGAGACACAACCCATGTGTTATATCTATCTCACGTGCAGGTTGCTGTGTTACCTTGCGTTGATCTCTCTAGCTGTGTTGATGTCCCTACCGTGCATTCATCTCACATAGAATCAATCTAGTCAGTGCAAGACTCATCTTATGAGAGACACAACCCATGTGTTATATCTATCTCACGTACAGGTTGCTGTGTTACCTTGCGTTGATCTCTCTAGCTGTGTTGGTGTCTCTACCGTGCATTCATCTCACATAGAATCAATCTAGTCAGTGCAAGACTCATCTTATGAGAGACACAACCCATGTGTTATATCTACCTCACGTGCAGGTTGCTGTGTTACCTTGCGTTGATCTCTCTAGCTGTGTTGATGTCTCTACCGTGCATTCATCTCACATAGAATCAATCTAGTCAGTGCAAGACTAATCTCATGAGAGACACAACCCATGTGTTATATCTATCTCACGTGCAGGTTGCTGTGTTACCTTGCGTTGATCTCTCCAGCTGTGTTGATGTCTCTACCGTGCATTCATCTCACCAACAGTTTAGTGTGGGGTTTTAACTGCAGTCAAACCAAAAAACAACCAATACATTGATGTTTACTTATGTAATGTGTATTTCCAATTATAACAGTGACATGCAAAGGAGTACAATAAATACAAGTAAGCAATATACAAGGAACACAATAACAATTCCAAGCTAAATCATGTAAATCAATCAATTTAAAAAACAATAACAAAACTATTATATTATTGGGTATACCCACTCAGTTCAAATAACAGGTTTTCAGCAGGTTTAATTTTGGTTGGAGGAATTGGGAGGGAAGAGGGGGGGGGGGGTCGATAGGTTTAAGCTTCTTACTGAAGTTGAAACCCCAACCTGAACCCGGAAGCAAACGATGTACATTGTTCATAGGAAGCAGGTGAATTAATTAAACACCCTTGATAGTTTATACTTACATTATTCTAAAATCGATGTAACATTGAGCCCTTATATGAAACCCAACAATAACATTAATTCTTTAATCGAGATTACAATGCAAAAATCACTTGTTATTCAAATAGCGAAATCATTAAGACAAGGAAAACACTCAATCGAGATTTGTTGGGGGGATTTGAACAAAGATCCTTCCATCTCATAGTCCCGGTCAGGAATGAATTGAATTGAAGGATGTAGTTTGTTGAGGTGGTCTTTAGTTATAGTCCTCCCTCTAAATGGGTGATAACACACCCCAACAGGTATCCAGTATCAACCAACCCTTCCGTCAAAAAAACAAGGGCAAAAACACGATGGGTTAATCTTCCTGTCACGTGACTGAGTTGTACTGGGCGAGTCTGGCGTATAGCATGTACCGATAGAGGTGGCTCAGCGGTACAGGTTCGATTCCGGCCACCGGCAGTGTCCTGACTGAATGTTTCTTCCAAGGTTTTCCTCAGTCGTAAAGGCGAATGCTGGGATTTAGTCCTACAAATAGTCCTCGGACATTCCTTCCCATCCATCCCAACGCCCTAATATACCTAGTTTGTCCCCTGAAGAGGAGCACATCAGGTAAAGCTGGTGTGTACCCTGTAACGGGTATTCCTACGAAAATGTTTTAATTATCATCAAACGGAAAGGCGGACAAACACCGAAACGGCATGTTTGTTTTCTCTCAATCGTTGTAATATTTCATTTGGCGTTTGGTTTTTACGAAGTTTTGTTGGAACCCCGTCCCCCCTAATCGTAGTTTCGATTTCCCCGTATTTTCTTTTCTTTTTCTTAATAGGGATACATTTGCGGTTACCTTAGAGTAACAGTAAAACGTTTCTTGTATGTAATGAATTGGGAGAACCATAGTGAAATAATAATATTCGTACCGGTAAGTAAAAAAAATAATAAATATTGGCGAAACAGCTTTTCGACTTGTAAAGAAGTACCAGAACGAGGTTCCGGCCCCACTACCACTGTTAATGTCTTATTGACCAGTTTAGGGGAGGGTCGTTTGAACGTTCTAGAAACTCTATCACAGATTCTGCGTCGTCTTCGTTCCTAGGAACTCATTTAGCGTTAATTGATCGTGGTTCTGTCTTCCTGTTCTGGAAATACCATCACATCGTAGCTTCTTCACAGCAAACCAGTCGAATACCCGGTCACATCCGGTGTCAACACCTATTCAAATAGGTATTCCGTAAACTGCATGAACTACTTTGAATCAGAACTATTACTATTAATGTGTATTGACAACAGGTTGCTAGGACCCACTAGTGTAATATAATAAAATCTGTCAAGGAGAAACACAATTACAGATACATACAGATGCTTGTAATAAAAATACAGATTTAGATCAAAGATATTCACACAAGTATTGTAGAAGTGGTGCATAAAGAAAAATAATTATAATTAAGAATTTTAGAATGAAGTATGTCAGATGGTAGTGGGTGATATTATTGACGAAGTTTTAAGTGATAGTGAGAGGGTTGGTATGTATGAAGAAGAAGTTAGAAAGTAGGAAGGGGTACAAAGAGAAAGGCTACGCTAGAAATAGAAATTTATGACAAAAGAGATGCACAAGTGCATCTCTTTTCACCGGTCACCACGGGGAGTGACCCACCTCGACCGACGCAAAGATAACATACATAAGAAGAACCTACATGGGGCTATGTTCTCATTCTTGTGAAATATGACTAAAACCCGGTATTTCACGATAAAGCACGTGTAATAATTGTCACTGCTCTCCTTGAATCTAGTATCTAGTACTAATATTTGTTACTATGTTGTTATTAGTACGTACGTTGTACTATTTGTGTCAGTGTATCAGGTTAGGTGCACACCTCTATTATCACAGTCCTCCACACACAGATATTACTCTAATGTCTGTATTCAGCGTTGTTGAGTAAATAGACGATGATGATCGTACTAGACCGAGCCACCGAGGTAACTGTAATGTTTACTTTGCGAAGCGCTGTGTTTACAATAATAGGCATGAATCTGTAGCAGCGGATTTGTGTCGTATTTAAACAACGACAACACTGCACTGTAGCATATCCCAGGGCTTTGACGGTGTGTGTTTCTCGTGCTATTCTCTGATGCAGTGGTAATTGTATGGCCAGTGGTTGATCTATGCTGGGTGGCTTCAGTGGAAATGGGCCGTATCGTTAATGTTATTTTACTTGCGCGCTCTCAAGCGGGAAGTTTATGTTTTTAATTCATATCACAAGAACGCTGTACAAAATTGAAAAAGTTTGAAATTATTACTATGATCTCGTTTCTTGGAAACTAATGAATGTCACTAATGCCAAAGTATACTTGTTGCCAATTTCGTGGAACACTGGATTTTTCTTTCTACCCTTCTTGAAAGAGTCCTCAAGTGACATAACGACGCTCAGATTATCCCGTAAAGAAAAAAGGATGCAGACAAAACAGATTTTTCTATTATCTACAATGAAAACATTACTCTATTCATATTGATCCGTTTTGTGTGAATTGTTTTGAAGAGAATTGTCAATGTTTTGGTTGTTGATTTCGATCTGTGGACGAGACTGGCTATGGCGTTGTGTCTGTTTGTCCAATAACAACCCTTTCAACCAATTAAGTTGAGCGTCACATTCGTAATTACAGTCTTCCACTGATAAGAGTGTACAAGACTCATTAGTCACGCCAACAGTTATCCAACGTTAAGTCCTTAATGATTTCTAAAGGAACTATTTCAAGATGGTAGGAATTTGAGAGGTAGAAAATTAAACCCCAAAGACAGCCCGCGAAAAATGTCTACGTAAAGTATAAACTCAAATAATTATACACGTTCATTGTTAAGTTATAAATATGATCAAGTGTATTTTAAATATAAATATATGAGGGGAAATATTTTACATAAAACTATTCATTGATAATTTATATTAGCGAAAATGTGAATTTTGAGTAACAATAATTTCTAAAAAGGTGGGCAGACAAATATACCCGCACACTGCAGTTATACTTATCATTGTTGAATGTGAGAATTAAGCTCTGCAGTTACTTATCATTGTTGAATGTGTGAAGTAAGCTCTGAAGTAAATGTAAACACGTGTCGTAGTCATCAAGAACAATCTCAACTGTCTTCCACTGCAGTCAGACAATCACATATACATGAGACGCCCACCTCCGTGCATAACTAGGTTGTGTTTGTCTAGTTGGTATCGCTTCCTTCTGTTTGCACCCAAATACAAAGAAAGACTCGAGTCATGGCTGGAAAGTCGGATATAGACGTGCAGACCTAGATACCGAGTGCAGGGAATGGCAGCTGGTGTCGAACCTGTGGTTGACTGGTGTAGGTTTCACTGCACCCATGTCCGTACAGTGAATCAGTATCTAATAGAGACGAACTATACAACATAACAGATCACAGTGTTAAATATTACATAAACAAATTTTTTTTAAACAACGCTTATATTTAAATGCACTAAAAAGTAAAAAAATAAATTATTGCACAGCAAATTTTTGCCTCACTCGGAAAATAATAAGCGTTGGGCGCTTTCGGTATTGAAAAAATTTCAGCTTGATCGGACATTTAGAAATAGTATATATCGATTCAAAGATTCCGTCCAGACAAACAAATAAAGCAAGCTAATATAAGCGTTGTAAAAAAGGTTTCTGCGGCAGAAGATCGTGGGAATTAAAAGTTTTTTGATCGTATCTTTGAAACAATTTATAAAATCGAAATTGTGGAAAGATACACAAAACATAATATATGATCAGGGTCTACACAACAATAACAATTGTAAATTATCATGTTGTATTATGGTATCGTAATGAATTTTGAATATATTTATTTGTGTTATATTCTCTAGATCCGATAATATATTCTGTCTGGTGTATATCTGGACACAAATTCTATTTTGAAAGTCGTTTTTAAAGATATAACAGAAAACCTTATATTCTCAAGCTCTGCTGCCGCATATTCTAATGTCTTTTCAGTGCGCTTTTGTTCTTTAGGGCTGTCTTTTCTGTCCTCTGAGAATGCTGGGAAATTCTGCACAATAACCTATAGGGTATTCCCACCTAACTATCCTCACACCTCCATGCAGTATGGCCACTTGAAGAGGGACAAGTTGTCACTGGGCAGATTTCTTACGATAAATTATAATCGTGACATTTTATGACAACACACGAGGCATCATGTACGTTACTGTAAGTCTCATCACAAGTACACGTTCCAGATTTAGAAGACAGCAAAAACGTGTAAATTGTTCGGTTTCCGGAGTTCACGAGCAAGTGTGTGGCCCCGGTTTTGGGGCGGAGCCCCGGTTCCATTTTACCAATTAGTTGCACTCGCATGCAACCACCTCGACCTTCCACATGGCACAAACAGGGGGAAATTATCCCATAGAATAAAAACAAAAAAGCTGTGTTGCTAATTGTATGATTTCTCACTTTGAAAATCTCGAGCTCCAAAGATTCTTCTACATCAATCTTTCTTAACATGAATGTTCGTTTCAATGAAAGTGTTTGATCCCAACGTCTGAGGGTGAACTCCAACTCCTGAGTTCCGGATAGTTGAGTAATAAATCTGTATTCTCTTCGGGTAATCTTTATTGTTACATTTATTAAATTATTGTTTGGTGTTGTTGGTTTCTTTACATGTATTTGACATTTTTTTAATTTATTAACATTTCTTACAACACTTCATTAACCACCTTTTAATACAAAATGTGTGTTCCTTAATTGTATCATGTGTTTTCTGTTTTTTTTTTTTTATTCAAGTGAAATTCTAGCGACTTGGTTGGTTATTTTTGCTAAAAAACATAGGTTAAACTTAAGGGACCAGCCCATTTATGTGATGTATGTGTGCCTTATGTGAAGATTTGTGCGTCCGTTTCTCTGTTCATCCAATCACAGCCCACACTCATTCGACTTCGATGCCGAGATGCTGGCTGTGATTGGATGTACATAAAAAACGCACGCATATATGGGCTGGACCCTTCTTACATTGAAATGTGAACATTTCCAGAAGGTCATATACTAAAACCTACAACAGTGTTTCAATAAAGTAAATTTAAGAATAAATTTACTATAAAAAAATTGCTCTATAGATGATTTTCAGAATTGATCTAGAAAGCTGTGATTTGCTCTATCTAAGGGTCCTTGATGTTATGTTAAGGTGCATTTTTCATTGTTGTCATTGAAGATCTAGAGGGCCGTGATTAGCTCTATCTTAGCGCCCTAGATCAATTCTATTGAGTCAACTGTATGTTACGTGTTTATGGCCGACAGTGGGCCAGCCTACATACCCCGAAACATAATTTCCACGGAGCCAAGGTCAAGACTAATTTGTAATTCACACCGTCTTATCTTGTCTATCGTTCTCACTGGTGTAATATGTAACGCGTTAATCATGTGGGCGAGACGGCGAGTGACCTGACTACGCTAAGCCACGGCCTGTGACGTCACTTGCAGTCGCATCACTTTCGTGATCTTTATCACACGTGCATGGTGCATCTCACATCTCACTGTTCATTAGGCGACACACTGCCTTCGAAATGTGCAGGGCGACTTGATCTCCGCCTAGCGGAGGCTCGTCGAACTCCCAAGCTAGATCGTCGTTCACCAATGCTAAAAAACAAATGTTATTCAAATAGGAGAAATGTGATACGAAACAAATAAAGTGATCCGTCCAATTAAATTACCTCCTAAGAAGGAAAAATCATCATATTTTAAGACCTTCAAATCTTTGTATTACACCAAAGTGTAATTTTTACGCGTTTTTCGTATTGTATTACAAAACCTACAGTTTTATATTTAATTATTGTAATAGTATTGTATTGTAATAATTGTAATATTGTCTTAGTGGGATACAAAATGGCGATTTTGGTTCTTTTGCGACGACCTAACTTGCGAGTTCGACGAGCCTCCGCCAGGCGGAGATCAAGTAGACCTTGTACTTGATCTTACTATTTAATTCGTTACTTTTTTACAATTTGGTGTTAAAATCGGGTATAATTTGGTGTGTATGTTCTCAATTTGGTAAAAATTGGTACAATTGTGTATATTATATGGTAGGCCTATCGAAAACAAAACCGTCACTCCGCATGTGAGTTGACTCCATTGACTCCTACACGCTCGAGAATTGGAACCCAGGGCCCAGATTCACAATAAGTCTTAGCTTAGGCCTGACCTGTGAAGTCTTACTGTACCGTATGTGCTATTATAAATCCATGGTAGACCTCATATCGCTATTCCATCCCCCCCCCCCCTCCATATCCCATCAAAACTGGAATCGAATTGTACATTCGAAGCAGGAATGAACCCACTGATAGACCAACGAGCCTCACAATAATAAATGCGTTCATTTAGTTGTTTATGTATTGGCAATAATGTTATTGTTACAACTATAGGCGCAAGAAAAGTAGTTCAATAAATATGTAAAAAGCTACCGCTTTCATTATTATCCTAAAGGCTCAACCACAACTGACAGCATCGTGATTGTAATCGTTATCCGGAAATCGTAAAAGAGTTAACCTTTACTTGGTTCTTATGGCGCTGTTCACAACAAAATCTTAACTTTGTAATGGATTGTAATGGTAAATCATATTTCTACAATTGCAACGTTAATATTGTGGTTGGGCCTTAATGAGAATGACGAACTAGGAAAATCAGCGTATAATGACACAGTTTCATAACTAAAAGAGACAATTATGAAAATCATCCTTGTCTTGTATGCAGTGGTACTCGAACCCGCAACCCGTTGGTTCAGAGTATCGTGATCTGGCATCGAGCCTAGTGGTCAGTGCATCAAGTGACTTAGTAGCACACTCGCCTCATTCCATAGCGATGCCAAACAAGAAACAACCTTCACTGGGCTCGGGAGAAGACACTTAGATTTATGCGTAGGCTATGTTTACATGTAGGACTGTATACTATGGTGTCCTACCCTGCAGAAACTACGATTTCTGTCTGTTAAAGCTGCTTTCAAATGGCTTCAAATTGTTACAAAAAAATCTTATTTACTAAAAAAAGAGAATTAAGTAGCTACTTTTTTTAAATGTTTCTTTTTCCACTTGGCCTGGGGGTAGAATTGGTCCAGGGTAGCTTTGCCTGTCGTAAGAGGTGACTAAATGGCCGATATCATATGAAGTAGCCGTCAAATATAGCGTAAAACAAGAAATAATAACAATAATAAAATTATCGATATTTAACCAATTCACCTTTGTCGAAATATTATGTTACGTAAATTGGCATGAAGTGATGAACGAGGAAGAAAAACATTTTTTTTGGGCACTTAACTTTTTGGAACAAGCTATTTACCTGAAGGGAGGTAAGTAAGTGTTACACATACTTTAATTGTTTGTGTCGTACTTGACAGGGGGAGAGAGGAATCAAACATCGTGTGTGGCAACATTGAGTAGCCCTAAGGGTTCATAACAAGAGCTTTACAACGAGCAGCATTTAGCAGAGCTTTACGACATCACTTGTCTAATAAATATAAGTAATTTAACCTGGTCTCAAGTAGGCTATCAACTCTATGCACACAACGAGTGACACGATTAACTGGCTGGAGCGGCCGTAGCTTCATGTTTCAACCACTCTCCAGTCAAGGGAACATCTCTAACTGATCCCAAACGTAACTAAAATTCTTATTGCTTACGAAATAACTTAATTTTGTCTACGTCTATAGTTCCTATCATTTACTTGCAACAGCAGGGCGATTCTGTATGGACGACGATACATTTACCAGCGGTCTTGGTCGTTACTGAAGGCAAATGCAAGGCGGTGATTGGCTCATCGCCTTCTTCTAACAACTGAAACCGGTGATAAACGTATCGTCGCCCATACAGAATCGCCCTGCTGGTCCATTAGTAAGTTCACAATTTAAATTAGAGTTGGTTTTGTGAAATAGCAAAAAGTTTTAAGCGAATTGGAACATGCAATAACAATGCTGTGGCTCACATCCGTCACAGTGGATTGAAATAGTTATAAGAAACGAATCAATTCCATTTCTATTTCAACTTCCCATGATCCACCTTATGACGAACCAATCAGAACGCAGAAGAGCCATACTAGAAGGTCAACTACGGAAATTAAAACAAAAAAATTAGCACCGGATATTTTGCTGTTATAGTCAATGATAGTAAGTACACAATTAATGCGCTGCTTTGACTACTGAAATAAGCAACTATTGGTTGTGAACCAGTAGCTTGTTATTTCACTGTGTCTTATTGCAATTCTTATTTCAATTGTGAATCGGCCTTTACAACTGTTTGTTGGATAACTGGAAATTCCTAGCACAGCGGGCGTAACTAATGACTAATGAAGCGTTTGCAATGTGTACTCTACTAAGCGGAAGACCGCCTACGAATGTCTGAAAGAACATCAGGATTCTGTAGATTTCCGTTGAAACAGCGTGCTTGAAAGGGGCAGTAGATAAGAATGTGAGGTTGGTGCGAGAATATTCATAGTTCCCACGTGACGTCACAGCGGTCATGATTGCGACACAATTGATGAGGACCAATCCTAGATCATTGGCAAATACTATTCCAATTTAATAAATAAGCTAAATTTAAAATTTAAAAAGAAGACATAAGTTATAAAAAAAATAAACATTTACCACACATAACAACTACATTTAAAAAAACGGGCTGAATTTCCAAGAACGAAGTATTTCTGTGTTCTACCGCAACAGCCTTCAATTGTTTCTCCATGTCAACGTCAAAGTTTGATCACAAATGTGGCCGCCACGCGCACAGATGTGACGTACGTTCAACCTATGAATTAGTTACTTGTAAGCAAGACGCTACTAAATACGATTTTCCAATCTAATGTCTCATTTTGCTAAAAAAAAAATTACACACCTATCCTAATGGAATGGAGAGGGGGGGGGGGGGAGGGGGAAACTTCCCCCTCACTGGCACCCCCTGCGCACGCCTATGCTGAAATGATCATATGTCGAAACTACATTTCACAAATAATTAATTTTATCAGATAAGCCAAAAGCTCACCAATGGTATTAAATTATTAAATAACATCCGCCGGGCCCACTACAATAATTAACATTGATGAAATGATTACATAATACACTAAACAATTACATCCACAAAATGGCGGCCCAAGAGGGTCTGAGGGTGGCCTAGGGTGTTCATTAAAATAATGATCTAATGTATATTATAGAAATACGACGTAGGTTATTAATTAGCTGAGTGAGCTAAGCTAAATGTATGTTGAATGCCTAAACACTCGTGTTTGTTGGTGTAATTCACATTCAAACAAGGCCAAACTGGAGGCTCACTAAAAATAAACACTGAAATACTTGGAAACAGTAAACATTTCAATTAAAGTGCTAATATATTATGGACAAATGGAATATGGGGGGGGGGGGGGAGGAGGATTTTTTGACGTACGTCTACATTACCAATGGTAAACTCCGTCATGATACAGATGATGATGATTTTAATTTATGTTTAAGTTTTGCCCCGTCTGGGCCCGGGGTAGGATTGGTCCTTGGTAACTCTGCCTGTCGTAAGACCGACGTCGTGTGAAGCAAGTGATTTTAGAACTTCAGGTGGCTCAAAGATAGAAACTATCATCATTTGGGCCAGCCCTCCAGGAATGTATTTGTAATACATTGGTGACAGGGAATAGGATGTTATCACATCAATTCACCTTGGTAACTTGACTATATAGTTGTTGAGTACGTCGTTAAACACCAAGTGTGATTGATTATTTGTTGTTTAATTAACGACGTACTCGACAGACGTCTTCCAAAGCGGGAGAAGGAACCTTAAAAGTGGGACCGTGTGTGGGGGGGGGGGCTAATAACCCAATAAGCAAATAACTTTAATGTTTGCTTTTGTTAAAATACAATGTGTAAGCTTTTGATTTGAATAACTTGAGGTTATCATGTTGAACATCTCTGTTATAAAGAGGCTATGAAAACATGTCGACTACTCCACGACCAGACGATGGTCTAGTTCAGACATTGTCCGCATTGTCCGGCGCTGTGTGAGTCGTAGATGGAATCGACGTCCGATAACTCGAGCCCTGTGAAGTGGACGCCTAGCCGACACACTCAAACAATGGGGCGCCTATATTAGGCCACGTGGGGTATCGCCTGGGTATCGCCTAGCCGACACACTCAAACAATGGGACGCCTATATTAGGCCACGTGGGGTATCGCCTGGGTATCGCCTAGCCGACACACTCAAACAATGGGGCGCCTATATTAGGTTGGGGTATCGCCTAGCCGACACACTCAAACAATGGGGCGCCTATATTAGGTTGGGGTATCGCCTAGCCGACACACTCAAACAATGGGGCGCCTATATTAGGTTGGGGTATCGCCTAGCCGACACACTCAAACAATGGGGCGCCTATATTAGGGGTATCGCCTGGGTATCGCCTAGCCGACACACTCAAACAATGGGACGCCTATATTAGGCCACGTGGGGTATCGCCTGGGTATCGCCTAGCCGACACACTCAAACAATGGGACGCCTATATTAGGTTGGGGTATCGCCTAGCCGACACACTCAAACAATGGGGCGCCTATATTAGGTTGGGGTATCGCCTAACAATGGGGCGCCTATATTAGGGGTATCGCCTGGGTATCGCCTAGCCGACACACTCAAACAATGGGACGCCTATATTAGGCCACGTGGGGTATCGCCTGGGTATCGCCTAGCCGACACACTCAAACAATGGGGCGCCTATATTAGGTTGGGGTATCGCCTAGCCAACACACTCAAACAATGGGGCGCCTATATTAGGCCACGTGGGGTATCGCCTGGGTATCGCCTAGCCGACACACTCAAACAATGGGACGCCTATATTAGGTTGGGGTATCGCCTAGCCGACACACTCAAACAATGGGGCGCCTATATTAGGGGTATCGCCTGGGTATCGCCTAGCCGACACACTCAAACAATGGGACGCCTATATTAGGTTGGGGTATCGCCTAGCCGACACACTCAAACAATGGGGCGCCTATATTAGGGGTATCGCCTGGGTATCGCCTAGCCGACACACTCAAACAATGGGGCGCCTATATTAGGTTGGGGTATCGCCTAGCCAACACACTCAAACAATGGGACGCCTATATTAGGTTGGGGTATCGCCTAGCCGACACACTCAAACAATGGGGCGCCTATATTAGGGGTATCGCCTGGGTATCGCCTAGCCGACACACTCAAACAATGGGGCGCCTATATTAGGTTGGGGTATCGCCTAGCCAACACACTCAAACAATGGGACGCCTATATTAGGTTGGGGTATCGCCTAGCCGACACACTCAAACAATGGGGCGCCTATATTAGGGGTATCGCCTAGCCGACACACTCAAACAATGGGGCGCCTATATTAGGTTGGGGTATCGCCTAGCCAACACACTCAAACAATGGGGCGCCTATATTAGGTTGGGGTATCGCCTAGCCGACACACTCAAACAATGGGGCGCCTATATTAGGGGTATCGCCTAGCCGACACACTCAAACAATGGGGCGCCTATATTAGGTTGGGGTATCGCCTAGCCGACACACTCAAACAATGGGGCGCCTATATTAGGCCAAGTGGGGTATCGCCTAGCCGACACACTCAAACAATGGGGCGCCTATATTAGGGGTATCGCCTAGCCGACACACTCAAACAATGGGGCGCCTATATTAGGTTGGGGTATCGCCTAGCCGACACACTCAAACAATGGGGCACTTATGAGGGGGGGGGGCATGTGGGGTATCGCCTACATCGAGGCTTGCAAACTGTGGTCCGCGGACCCTCGGGGGTAGTTAGATGTGCCACAGGTATAGGAAGAATAACATATACCATTTCTCATATGTACCCTACACTACATTTGCATTTACATTCCCATTTCACATTTGCACGTCATTTACGTTTACATTTACATTTACTTTTACATTTACATTTAGATTTACTTTTACATTAACATTTACATTTACATTTACATCTACATTTACATTTACATTTGCATTTACATATACATTTACATTTACATTTACATTTACATTTACATTTACATTTACATTTACATTTACATTTACATTTACATTTACATTTACATTTACAATTACATTTCCATTTGCATTTGCATTTGCATTTGCATTTACATTCACATTTTCATTTAGTTCAGCATAAAAACATACAATCTGTAGTACAGCACTGCGCGGCAGAAGAGGAAATCCCATAAGTTGTGGGTCTTGTATGTGACCTGTACGAAAATAATACATGTTAATTTCTTTCTTTAAAAATGAAATTTTGAAAACAGGAGTTCACTAAGGAAAAAACATCACATTTGATCGTAAGGACATCGAAAACTAGATGTCCGTTACAATGGACCTCTGGTCTGGTTGAGGTTACGATATGGGAGGAACATGGCCTGACCCGGGAGGTGGGAGGATGGAGAAAGTCGGTCTACCAACCACACAAACCATAACTTTTATTGATAATAAATCAATAAATACGTTTGTATTTTATTGCCTATACCCAATTAATTATACGAGTTGATTTTCAGTGTGTGTGGGAAGGGTGGGGAGGGGGGGGGGGGGGGTCGGGGATATTATACCAGTTAAACGTACTTCGTTGCTATGAGACTCCAAGTCACGTATCTAAACCATGGTATCATAGCAATCGATTCAAGTTAATTTACGTATTAAAAATAACCTCAACCTGTACCAGGAATCAAACCCGGCACTTCTGCATTGGAGTCAGGAACGAACGCACTAAACCACCGAACAACACACTAAACATTGTGTTTACGATATTATCGAACATGATCGCATCGAGATACTTCCCTACACCACCTAGCAACACACTAAACATTGTGTTTACGATATTATCGAACATGATCGCATCGAGATACTTATGATTATTGTGTTTTAGAGATTGCACAAAGTAATGTGCACCTTGCATTATAAGTAATGACCTTCCTAGTATCGAAGGTCAAGTGCGATGTATGTTTCAGTTCCATTACCCTCGACCTATCGCCTGCATAAGTAGGCCAGCGTGCAATGAAGCCTATCTTATGTGATGTGATGACCACTATAGGTTCTCTGGTTAACTGCGTCACATGACGGCGCTGCACAACTTGTAACACTTGCATTTATTATTTAATGCATATCCTATGTAGTTATAACACTGATTTACAAATGAAAAAAAGTCATAAAATAGCAAGAATAACAAAATAACAAAACAAACTACGAAAAAGAACAAGATGAAAAAAATGATTTGAGAAATTTAAATACAAGAACAGAAAATAAGAATATATTATATATAAAATAAATGTATTAATATATGACAGAAATAAACAGAAAAAACGAGGTTTATTTATATCATGGTTTATATGTATGTTAACAATGTTACGATCATTTTGTCTTTTGCTGAAAAGAATAATATGAAGTTCGAATTGATGTGATCTTTGGGAGGCGTGCAGGAAGTCAGACTAACTGACCGCCACACGTGTGCAGAAAAGGGTTCAACTAGCTACGCCAATGACATGTGACATAAACCCCTTTCACCCTCCAGTATGAGGACCCATCTGGGCCCGGGGAAGAATAGGCCCAGGGTGACTAGCCAGTCGTAAAATGCGATAAAAGAAGACCCCGTCCCTTTCCCCCCAACTGTCCCACTAAAGATTCCTCCCCCATTTTTGGCCCTGCCCTCCCTTATTGGACTCCCCTTATGACGACCCCCGGGATATATAATGGATTTTTCGGAGGACGTCATGACCTAAACTGCGTCGAGTACGTCATTAAACACCACTCATTAAATTTAGTTAGTTGATGTGGTCTTTGGGACATAGGGGTGGACAACTCTGACTATGGACGTGTCCGAAAGCCGGCTCTATCGTTGTTAAGTCCAGATTCAAGTCCAGATATGACGCTATCAACAATCATCAACAAGTAATGAACAGAGGGTTCACATTGTTGATGACGTCAAATCTGGACCTAGAACTGGAGTTAGCAACAAAACAAAAACCGTTCAGCTACGCACGTATACGGAAGAGGGGGCATCTGCCTCCCTACTGGCTAAACCAGTGATATAAACCCCTTTCACCTTTCAATATGTATGTGAGCCGTCAACCATGGTCTGCTGACACGTCCTAAGTGCGAGCCACGCACGTATACGGAAGAGCGGGCATCTGCCCCCCTACTGGCTAAACCAGTGATATTAACCCCTTTCACCCTTCAATATGTATGTGAGCCGTCAACCATGGTCTGCTGACAGGTCCTAAGTGCGAGCCACGCACGTATACGGAAGAGGAGGCATCTGCCCCTCTACTGGCTAAACCAGTGATATAACCCCTTTTACCCTTCAATATGTATGTGAGCCGTCAACCATGTCTGCTGACACGTCCTAAGTGCGAGCCACGCACGTATACGGAAGAGGGGGCATCTGCCTCCCTACTGGCTAAACCAGTGATATAAACCCCTTTCACCCTTCAATATGTATGTGAGGCGTCAACCATGGTCTGCTGACACGTCCTAAGTGCGAGCCACGCTCGTATACGGCAGAGGGGGCATCTGCCCCCCTACTGGCTAAACCAGTGGTATAAACCCCTTTCACCCTTCAATATGTATGTGAGCCGTCAACCATGGTCTGCTGACACGTCCTAAGTGCGAGCCACGCACGTATACGGAAGAGGGGGCATCTGCCCCCCTACTGGCTAAACCAGTGGTATAAACCCCTTTCACCCTCCAATATGTATGTGAGCCGTCAACCATGGTCTGCTGACACGTCCTAAGTGCGAGCCAGGCACGTATACGGAAGAGGGGGCATCTGCCCCCCTACTGGCTAAACCAGTGATATAAACCCCTTTCACCCTTCAATATGTATGTGAGCCGTCAACCATGGTCTCCTGACCCGGTTAAAGATCCAGCTGCTGAACAGCGCTGGGGTAATCTTATCCAATAATCAATCATTGATTCGTCCTATTGTGCATCGTGTTTAGCCGTGAGCACTTTTACAAGATAGTTCTAACCAACCAGTTCTTGAACCTATATTACTCCCTTGCTTGTAATTGGGACGTTTGCATACGTAGCTTTGACCAGTCATCTAGGTTCCTCCACTAATCTGGACTGCCGAGCAGTTGACGAGAAGAACAAAGCTGTTACACAAGCTTTCGAACCCTCCAATCCGCTCTTACCAACGGTAACTATTGTTTCAGAGGAGAGTGTTCACACAAATAATAAAGACTAGTACGTCTAATGTAATACTCTGTATTGGAATTGTAAAGTTCCCCCAAACGTAAGTATTTGCATGCTTACGAAATAACCATAGACACAATCAACCCTACACAAATCCACTAGTTGTCCACTCGCATCGCGTAATTTGTACTCGCAACGAGGTGGGTGATCTAGTCAGAGGGAACCCTGCCGCCGGAGGCAATTTCGCAATAGGCGAAATAAAATTACGTCCTGCATTATGTTTGATGGCCTAACGCGTTTTGAGGTGATATTTTGTCATAAAAAAAAAACAACAATAAAACGAAAGTCAATATTTATATTATATAGGCCTACCCTCATAAGGTTAATAAAAGGGTACTTTGAGATATAACGATGTTTACTCGCAACCTATCAAAAGTCACTCGCAACTGGTCCATAAAGGATAAATTGTCACCTGGGGTTGGATACCTATAAATTCCAAACGGAGCGTGCGTGAGCGTGACTGATGAGACTTGTGTACTAACTCTACTGAACGGTAGACCAGAACAATAAATAGCTTCGCTCGCTCGATAAAATATCACATACGAATCGTAACTTACATATTATTAAAAGTGCTGCTCAACTCCTAAAACAGGCCTATCTAATTTGTGGCAAACATAAAAAATACGATAAGAACGTTTGTGTGCTCTCTGTCTGTCTGTCTCTGTCTGTCTGTCTGTCTGTCTGTCTGTCTGTCTATGTCTGTCTGTCCGTCTGTCTCTGTCTGTCTGTCTGTCTGTCTGTCTGTCTGTCTGTCTGTCTGTCTGTCTATCTGTCTGTCTGTCTGTCTGTCTGTCTGTCTGTCTGTCTGTCGGTCTGTCTGTCTGTCTGTCTGTCTGTCTGTCTGTCTGTCTGTCTGTCTGTCTGTCTGTCTGTCTGTCTGTCTGTCTGTCTGTTTGTCTGTCTGTCTGTCTGTCTGTCTGTCTGTCTGTCTGTCTGTCTGTCTGTCTGTCTGTCTCTGTCTGTCTGTCTGTCTCTGTCTGTCTGTCTGTCTGTCTGTCTGTCTGTCTGTCTGTCTGTCTGTCTGTGTATCGGCGGCCATTTTACTTCTTTAACCGTCGGTTAGCGATCGTGCAACGCGTTTCTCCAACACCGATTAACCAGCAAGTTCCAGTTAGCTAACTGGAACCTATCAGGAGAACAGAATCTGAAGGCAGGTCATTCATTGTGTGTATGCAGTGAATTGCAAACTCGGAAGCTTCGTCTACAAAAGTCATTGTCTACATTGTTCATAATTGTTCATTTCAATTTCTTTTCAACGCAATTTAAAATTATTTATTTTCTCACTTTGGCAAAGAACGTCATTAATCTATTGATTTTCGTTGAATAATAATAATATAATATAACAATAATTATATTTATTTATTTACTTATTTAGGATTTAAATACAGCTATACAGCCATTTTACATTAAACGTTCAAATGTAACATTAACATCACCATCATCATCAACGTATTAACCTCATCAATGTAATATGTTGCAAGGGACCATGGTTTCAACAACCATTACATACAAAATGCACCGTGTGGCTGTTGGATTGGAGGCAAAACTTGGTCTTTCTTTGTGACTTTAGACGAGGTAGTTCATATCTGTATCCTTCAATAACTCGGCTAGTGTAGAGAGCCAAGCGAGATAGTGTTGGGCATGAACCCAGCCCCGCGAGTCTTTGGTCGCGTTAGGCTCCTTGTTTTTTACGATTACGGCTAACTTTGGCACTAAAAGTTTGGTGAAACCGGCCTTGAGACTAATTTGTAAACGCAGCAGGTTTCGAAGACAGCAAATAATTCAATAAACAA
Organism: Isoperla grammatica; assembly: GCA_945910005.1. Lineage (NCBI taxonomy): Eukaryota > Metazoa > Arthropoda > Insecta > Plecoptera > Perlodidae > Isoperla > Isoperla grammatica. Next base: position 24,884,150 of record OX246743.1, read on the forward strand.
AGCACTCGACAAATTGGACAAGAGAAAATATGTTGATTTGTTTGCAAACCACTTCCAGGCCAATAAAACGTCCGTCCCATGAGAGTCAACCAAATGTGACGTCACAGATGTGCGACCTAGATCCATATTATGCAGCTGACGTCACGGGTAAAGCTCGGGGTGAAAGTTTGGTCTCGATGATGTCATTCTTCGCTCGCACCCACTGGGAGAAGGAGGTTAGCTCACTCCGCTGTCACAGATACCCGGTAGCTGGCTCGCGCACCTCGGAGTAAATAAACAAACAAGTATTGGCCACTCAAAATAGACTAGATGCAATCTGGTGGCAACCAAATAAACTTCTAAGAGGGGGAGATTACTCATCGTTGATTTGTTGAAACCATCAATGGCGCAGATAAGGGGGTATAGCTTAGCAGCGCTATCTAAATTGTTAGTTTGAGTCTCCATATTGGAGACTCAGACAAAATTACATATTCAAATGATAGTGACGGGCTTAAGCACAATGATTGTGCACTTAGTGATAAAAGCACCAAACTTTCCTCAGAGGAACATACCGTACTAAGGATCATTTTTTAGGGCGGAGCCACGAGCTTAAGTACCTAACTTAACTTTAAGTTCAAGTTTAAGTTTCATTTTGCAGAGGTTCGGATAATAATTGTTTGGGGCTACAATATTAATTTTAGAAACACATTTATCTGAAAAATCTGTGTATTCATGTGTGTTCGATTAGTAATTTATGTTTCAGCTTCATTTGTTTTACGGTTATCTATTTATAGTTATTTATGTAAGAAACTTGAATGACCTTCCAGTATATAAACCCTCATAACACATAAACCGTTCTGAAATTTACGTTTACTCTGATGATATGAAATAAGCGTCATGTTCTGTTGGTGACGTTGCTTCTTATTTGAAGTTGATCCGAGCAATATGTACAATATGTAGTAAGCAATATGTAGTAAGCAATATGTAGTAAGTTTTAAGGCAACGCAATTGTTGCGATTATGTAATTTTTGGTCCCTCGATGGGCGTTTGACGCGTTGATAAGCGAGCGCATCCATATCTACGAACTTTTTGACGAAAAGTTTTTTAAGCTATTCAAAACAACAATAACCAATAATTCATGCATGCGCATTGCAAAATTTTTTCTAATTTCCATAGGTATTATACTTTCCGATATTGTTGAATGTTGTGCAATGTGCGTTGCTAAGAATTTTCGTTGTCATGTTTTCAACACGGTCCACCACCGTTACTAACAGTTATGAAATGTAATTTCTGCCTCTAATACGTATCAGATCGAGTTTATATTAGTAGTATATTCGTGACCGGACACAAATGTACTATGATATAGCCACCTCACATTTTGCCGTTACTGCGTTTGAGAAAAATATTTTCGAGTAACTTTTGTGTAACTTTCCCAATAGGCTACTTATTAGACCGCCATAAAATGAACATATTCGTGACCGGGAAAATCTGTAGAAAAATATGGCTATCTCACATTTTGCCGCAATTTTGTTTCAGAAAAATATTTTCAGTAACTATGGTGTAAACTTTGTAACTTTTCGAACGATTTTGCCTCAAAACTATACACGTTCAATCCACATCGAGGCTTGTGGATGGTCCAAATTTCAAGTTAATCGGACTTTTCATTAAATGCTCAAAGGAGATGCCGAGTGCTAACAAGATGAAATTATCTGCACTAAAGAATGACTGTAACCTGTTCAGTAGAATGTTCATTGCTTGTCAGACAAGAGATGGAGATCTAGAAGAATTCTTTAGACATGAGAACCAATTGCCGCACCTCCTGCACTCTCAAATCTAGGGCAACTACGTTGGGGTAAGAAATCGGATTAAGTCAATTGCCTGGAGTCCTAGATCGAGACCGAAGAAACAGCTATGAGTTATCCCCAAGTGGATGTTAAAATCTTTGATGGAGCCGCTGTTGTTCACATGCTACCACCTAAGGCCGCTAAGACATTCCAAGACTATGTAATCTCAAACTTTATTCTCTTTGTAAAAACTAAACTTATAAATACCAGCAGAGTAGATTTCGTTTGGGACGTGTATATGGCGAATAGTTTAAAAGCCATTAACAGAGACAATCGAGGTAAAGGAGCAGGGTGGAAGGTGTTACCAACAACACGAATTTCTAGAAACTGGGAAACATTTCTACGAGATGGAGACAACAAAACAGAGCTGTTTTATCTGCTGGCTGATGGCATTGATTCTCTGGATATACCAGGGAAGGAAGTTTGGAGTACTAGAGGAGAAGATGTTGTTTGCTCAAATCCACATGAAGAAGATCGTACCCTGTCCCCGTGTACTCACGAGGAAGCCGACTCCAAAATACTGTTGCATGCTGCGCATGCTGTGAAACATGGACACAAGAAAGTCTTGGTTCGCACAGTGGACACAGACGTTGTAGTTCTGTGTGTCTCTTTTGCAGAAAGGATTTCCGCAGAGGAGCTCTGGGTCCACTTTGGTACCGATAAGAATACGAGATTTGTAGCTGCACACGAAATCGCTTCAATGCTTGGACCATCCAAATGTCTAGCACTTCCAATGTTCCATGCTTTCACTGGTTGCGACACAGTATCAGCATTTGCTGGTCGAGGTAAGAAAACGGCATGGGATACATGGAAGTCATATCCACGTGTAACTGAAACGTTTTTTAAACTATCGTCATATCCTGATCAGATCTTGGAAGAGACTACAGAAGTCTTGGAACGATTTGTCGTGTTGCTATACGACCGCAGAAGTGGTCTCAATAACGTAAATGCGGCTCGCAAAGAATTATTTGTGAAGCGATCAAGAACACTTGAAAATATTCCTCCTACTCACGATGCACTTCTGCAACATACACGTCGGGCGGTCTATCAGGGTGGCTACGTGTGGGGACAGTGCTTAAGGAGGGACAACACTGAAATTTCTATCTTATAAAGTTTCCATCAGAATTAGATGTGTTTTTGTGTGTGCATTAATCAATGGCTGAGATATTAATAGCAACAAAAAAAAATTTAAAAAAGGTAAAATGGCATTGTTATAAATTTCGTATTGTTGATTCAACAATGAATTAGCCGGGACATTTTCACATGAGCACCAAACACCATAATTGATATATAGATACATTTTTGTGAAGCTTAATAACCATTTGAGGTACACACGGATGGATTATTTTTTCAGATTAAAAATACAGGAACTATTTATTTTTTACTTATAACAATTATTTACATTCTTCGATTTCCATTGCACATTAAAGTTTAGGATTTTTTTATTATTAATCTACCTAAGGTAATAATTATTCCATCCTTGGGGACCTTCCTTTACTATTGAAGAATATTCACAAAAAGTTTAACTTTGATTGCTCAAATATTGTAGACACTAAAATGTCCCACCTTCTGAAAAATGTAAAAAAAAAGTTATCCTAGAAATGACTGTCAAAGTTTAGTAAGTTGTGAAATGATCATAGTAATCGAGTTCAAACAAACTTCAAAAACAGATATCAATAATGAAATGTAAGTATTGTGTGTTCAATCTTAGGTTTAGAACACAACATAATATTTGATTCAAAAAAAAAAATGGAAAAAACGAGATTTTATTCAGAATTTCAGTGTTGTCCCTCCTTAAGTCCTCGGCCAGAAACTCCAAATACAGCAGAGTGGGGTTGGACAAGGATTGAGATTGGTTGGCAGCCACTCTGGAGTACTCTACCACTCGCACAGGATATCTGTCTTGAACTTCTCAAATGTGGTTGTAAGGAGATTTGTTCACGACGATGTCGTTGTTCAGCAGCCGGCCTAGCATGTACTGCTCTTTGCAACTGCGGTGGTTGTGATAGTGAAAAATAGAATAACAATGTAATGAGCTGTTGGAAAATAATTACAAAACAAAATAAAAACAATGTTTGTGACAGTAAGACCTAAGAACTATTATTATAATATACTGATAATTTAAAAATGAGAATGATAGTAACGTATGTTATTGCTTTCAAAATCTTTGCTGTTTGATTTTAAATTATATTATTTTTTCTTTTCTACGTTTTAGACCGACTGTTAAAACAGTGAGAAGCTGCTGACAAAACGAATGTACTACTATACCTACTAAAACTTACTTCAACTTACTATATCTCTGTACATATTGCTCGGATCAACTTCAAATAAGAAGCAACGTCACCAACAGAACATGACGCTTATTTCATATCATCAGAGTAAACGTGAATTTCAGAACGGTTTATTTGTTATGGGGGTTTATATACTGGAAGGTCATTCAAGTTTCTTACATAACTAACTATAAATAGATAACCGTAAAACAAATGAAGCTGAAACATTTAATACTAATCGAACACACATGAATACACAGATTCTTTTAGATAAATGTGTTTCTAAAATTAATATTGTAGCCCCAAACAATTATTATCCGAACCTCTGCAAAGTGAAACTTAAGCTTGAACTTTAAGTTAAGTTAGGTACTTAAGCTCGTGGCTCCGCCCTCAAAAATGATCCTTAGTACAGTATCTTTCTTTGGGGAAAGTTTGGTGCTTTTATCACAAAGTGCACGATCCGACTGATATATTGAGCTTATTCCCGTCACTTGAGTTGTATAGGCTATATTTTTAGAAATATCAGTCAATCGCTTTTTCCATCTCGTTTCACTAGAACTTCTTAATAATACTTGCTCTTGTTATTGAAAATACTTTCGGAATAGGCCGAAAGGCAGAGCTACTTGAACCTATCCTCTTACAGCCCAGATGGAAGTTGTAGCACTTGCATATTCTCGGTTCGCCTACAAAACATACCCCCCTCCCCCCCCCCCCCCCCCCCCCATAAGATGCATCCCCTCTCTTTTCCCGGTAGCTTCAAGCAACATGTGGGACGTGCTTGAGTCTCTACGCTACGTACGTACGTACGTCATGATTGTGTTGAAGATAATTAGCATTATTAAATAAATGATCATGTTGTAGGAAAGTTACGCGAGGTTACTCTATGTCAGGTTAGGTTATAGGTTAGGTTGCGTTGTGTTATGTTAGGTCGTTACTCGTTAGGTAGTATTCCAAACGTAAAATATGGGATCAACCGAGCAAAGTTTCAGATGTGCCATCACTCATTATACAATTGAACCTACGACCGCAGACAGATGGGTATTATTAGTTTTATGACATTTGTCACCAACCTATTAAACAATGTACCCATTTTAGAACAGATTCTCCTTATTATTTCGCCGAATATTTTCGATGAAAGTAATTTATTTGCATAATTCAAACGTGAGTATATAATTTTTGAGTTATGACATCCCTCTGCAAGTAGGTAAATTTTCATAATAATCCTATTATTTGTTTAAGAGAAATTAGTTGACTAAAAACGTCAAAACTACTTCCGAACGCTCTTAATGCCCACTTAAAGTGATAAGTAAATCAAACTGCCAGTTGCCAGTTAGGCTGTATGTTCAACTACCTTGCGCAACTCCCGATTTCGGTCTGTAAACATTACTTTAAAATGGTCTTAAATTATCCCAAAAGAAAATCAAAATATGTCTTCATGTAGAGAATGTAATACTCTTTCATATGAATTCATTTTTATTTCAATATATTTTTCTGTTTTGCATATGTTCTTAATTAGGTGTTAAAGGTGTCCAGCAACATCACATTACGAAAGGTAATTAACAACATCTGAAAAACGGAAATATTGATTAGAACAAAGTGACATTCATAAGACAGAGAACTAAATTTTCTACATGATGACATATTTTTATTTACATGTGGGACAATTCAAACACATTTTATAGCAATGTTAACAGACCGAACTCGGGAGTTCCGCTACCGTGGTGAAAACAAGCAAATGAATAACTGAGGCATCGACGATGATTATGCAAGATTTACGACTTTAAGGCCATTAAATTGCACAGCCAAGCACCATCACACACGGTCAACATTCACTCTGCTGGTCGGCCGAGTCCGCCATTGTGTTCGCATAATGGACGAGCGCAGCGGGCGTGGCCTCTATTCCACTTGGCTAAACGACAACTTCGCGCATTATTATCCACTTATCACCCTTCATCTACCTTAGCCTCGTTGTCAGTTGAAACATAATTGTAAATAATGTAATGTGATGTACTTAGCGTTCATCATGTCTGAGAAAACATTGTACCTTCAGTAATATGTGAACCGATGTAATATCTTGATTGCATTGTTGGTTTGTGTATAATTCTATGTTCAGTGACTTTCGCATTAGATTTGGGTTTAATTACGACCACTCCGATTTCTTGTGGAAAGTTATGTGGTCTGCATAAAGAACACATGTATAAGTATAACGGAATGAATCAACGGAAATTAAAGTTGCCCCAACGTTAGTATAGTCTAGTCTGATGCTGAAGAAATAGCCGACTGTCTATTTCTCTCTGGTTCCGACCATCTACTTGGAACCAGTGTTGTGACTAGATAATTTATTTTTTATCTAGATAAAGATAAAGATAATCCCCCAAAAAATTATCTAGATAAGATAAAAGATAAAGAGTAAAAAAATTATCTAGATAATAGATAAAATATTAAAAAAATTATCTAGATAATTTTGAAAAGATAAAAGATAATAATGATATTATTGAGTTTGACATGTTTCTTAAAAAGCAGTATTAACTTATTTTTTTTCCATATATATCATAATGTGGATGGATTTTAAGGATGGGATAGTTAGGTTTAAAGTTATTAGAGAATAGAGATACAGGACTAAGGTTATTCAAAATTTCAAACTCTATTGTAAAAATCAGTACAAGATACATTACTATTAGGGTGTGTCCAGGAAAATGTCTTAAGTGTTCAAAATGAAAAATTCAATTAATTTAAACATGCTCGGTGTCAAATTTAAGATATAGTCTCCCAAACACTAATTTTTAGAAGTATAAATTATACTTCTAAAAATTAGTGTTAACAAATTGCCGCCATTTTCAAAAAAAGGAAAAACCAGTAGAAGTATTTTTCATTTTGATAAATGGTATATTTTATTATTATTTTGTATCTATATTATGGTTAAACATTTTATCTATTTTTTTTTATCTAAAAGCTGAAAATTTTAGATAAGATAATCTGTATTTTTATCTAGATAAAAGATAAAGATAACACCAAAAAAATAGCTAGATAAAGATAATAGATAACAGATTTTATCTAGATACGTTATCTAGATAATTTTATCTAGATAAGTCACAACACTGCTTGGAACAGGTTCATTAGGGATAATTTACGAGCTTAGGTTGGATACCTGGAAATTCCTAACACAGTGGGCGTGACTATAATGAGGTTAGTAGCTGAATGAGTGTGAGAATGTAAGGTTTGTGCTCGTATCTTTAAAACGACATTCAATATAAAAAATTAAGAATGATGCAGGAATGATCGTTTTGATCATCATTGAGAATGATCAAATAGGACCATTTGAGGTGTCACATTGAAATTGTCTAATTTTCTCGAAGAATATATCGGTAGAGCTTGATGATATTTAGTCTCGCGTCATTCCAAATTTTTTATATTGTGTCTTGATTCGAACAAGAAACCTTAAATTCTCACGTTTATTTATTTATTTATTTATTTAATGTCTATCCTATTCAGTTATAAAAACTGATTTACAAAGGAGGACCTTAAATAAAACTAGGCTATGCAAACAATTAATAATAATGAAATCATAAATAACAATAACATCAAAAACAAAACTACTGTACTATATAAAATAAAATCAAGAACAAGAAAAAAATAATTGAGAAATGAAATAAAATCAAATGAAGAGGAAAATCAACACATTAAATAATAAAAATAGAAGTATGCAAATAAGAAAGAACATGAAGAAAAAAATTGTGGGAAAAAAAACTATTAAAACTATTCGTGTTGAATACTCTTATAAGCTGTTATCATCTACTTGACAAGAGTATTAAAACCCTAATAACAAATACTTAGAAATATTCGTTTCATTTTACCGCCTTTTTAACGCAAACCGGAAGTGCGCAAGCAAGCGACCGTCAACTTCCTGGCACGACAGATATCACGTGCAAGTAAATTAGTTCACGTCGCTGATCCCGGACTCGAACCCAGGCGCTTCCCACGCCATGTGGCCATGCAGTCGACTAGATTATCATCTGTCAACAATGTATCTGTGTTAGTGTGCCAACACGACGCTAGGGGTGCTCCATGACGCAACACAAAACAGAAGAAAGTCGTGTGCATAGATTCGTGATATTCAACGAGTATTTACGACTGTATGAGCTGCACTTTGTGATTTATGATGTCGGATTTAAGGCGCAGATCCGGTAGAGAGTGTGTTTATGTATGTATCATGTATATATACACCACCCCAGGCAAATACGTGATGTTGTGTGACCGACTGAATGTTGCCCATCGTAAGATATGCGTCGTCCGGAAGATAATTAATCTTGTTGCTAATTCCAATTCTTTTATTTATTTATTTATTTATTTATTTATTTATTTATTTATTTATTTATTTATTTAATGTCTATCCTATTCAGTTATAAAAACAGATTTACAAAAAGGAGGACCTTAAATAAAACTAGGCTATGCAAACAATTAATAATAATGAAATCATAAATTACTATAACAACAAAAACAAAACAAACTACGGTACTACATAAAGAAATAAAAAAAAATCAAGAACAAGAAAAAATAATTGAGAAATGAAAAAAAATCAAATCAAGTGGAAATGCAACATATTAAATAATAAAAATAAAAGTATGTAAAAAAAATGTTTCCTAGGTCTCGTTCTTGTAATACACAGGTATCTCAAATCGCTAGATGACTAATAAAATTAGCATTATTGTTGTAAAATTAATTGCCACTAATATTGTTGTGACTGCTATCGAGTAGTGCCAAAATTGGGATTTGAGATTAAGAGGGAGTACTTGTAGAATAAAAATTGTACGAAATTTTATTTTTTAAAATTATATCCAAAAATGATATTCGAAAAGAGATATGACATATATAAACACATAAAGAGATATATAAAGAGATATGACAACATATGATATCCCGAATGACATTCAAATCTGAGAGTCATACCTCACTGTAATTTGATAAGCAATACAGACTGTGAATGATAAATATATCAACTATCTTAATCAGTAGGATTGTTATGTTGATTAACTCTCTCATGCAATTGAAGATGTGTTTATAAACTTTACTAGTATATTGTATACATTATGATGTCCTATTATGATACGTGTTTAATACTGTATTTTGTCATGTTGTAAATAATGTAATTTAATAGCTTCCAAATGCTAAATAAAGACTTAACTAAGATGTCCCTTTACATTGGAGAATCGGACAGGAATTTGACATTGGATTTGATATTTGGGTTAAAAATACAAAATAGCATTTGTAAAACAGTTACATCTGGGCAAGAAAGGTAAACCTTAGTTTGTATTTGTATTTATTTGTTTGCATGATCTGTACAGTGTATAAATGTATTAAATACATCTGTGCACCTGCAAAATATATAGGATTTTGCATTGCTCATAGCTAGGGGTGTTTAGTGTTTTTCTTTACATACTATCTAGTGTAAATGAATGTACTAACTAAATGTAAACTATTTTAAAAGTTATGTCTTGTATGTCGTATCGATAAGAAAAAACAAAAACATTGGTAAATATGTATTTATTGTAAACAGTTGTATGGAAACAAGTTATGTAAACAATAATTGTGTCTATGTTACCAAAGTGCACTTTTGTATTCAATTCCAAGCAGTTACATTAAATTACGTATACTATACTTTACATATCTATTTTTTTGTTTTGTGTTATTTTTCCCAGGACTCATTTGAATGTCTAAGCTACATGCTTCCCTTTTTCCCTACCAGTCCTTTTATTTCTACATATCCCCACAATAATTTTTATTTATTTATTTTCCTCTTTTTGTACATTACACATTTGGATTTTTTTCTTGTACCTGCGGAAATACCTGAACCAATAAACATAGGTTTGTGGCATATTATATGTAATGCATATTATATTTGATGGAATTAAGAACTAACAAAGTGTCGATGATTTTTGTTTTTGCAGTTAAATAAATAAATATATTTCTATTTATTGTTCACCCTTTCAGTTAAAAGAACTGATATTCATGTTACTATTAAAAATCTAGCTTAAAACGTTCCCGCCTAACATTTGAATTTGGGTATTGTTTTTTTGGTGTTGGCGAAAGGTTGGCGACAGTGGAGAAAATTTTGACAGACCAGCTGACTGTCGCCATAGGCCTTCACTTATAGATTTTTCCAACATATTAGTGAAGTGAAAGGAATATGTCGATTTGTCAACGTTGACTGTGTTTCTTTTCTATCTCAAACATGAGTTAGATATTCTATTTTTTATTGTATTGTATTCAAGACCTAGGGCAAGCCCTAGGTAGCTGTGGCTTGTAGGCCTACAATTTTCAAAAGTTCTAACCTAACTTAGCCTAGGCCCTAGGCCTACGTTGTTGGCCCTTGGCCACAGGCCCGCAATTTTGAAGTTAGAATGTCTGCAGGCACGAATTTAGTTGTACCAGTGGTGTTATGGGGCAAAAACGCCCCTACACACTGCATATCTTGTGTGTATTTATCAAAAGATCAGAAGACACTTGTAACTGGCTGTTACGATGGTCAAATATGTTTGTGGCAAGTGGATCCTGACACACTCAAGGTAAGCCTAGGCCTAGGCTTAGGTCTGATGCAGCATGTTCATGGTTATGGGCGTTATTTCGTCTAGGTCTAGGACCTAGGTCTAGCTATAGTGGAGCCTATTCTAGTAAATACAAGATTTAGTGGGATCACAGAAGGGGGTGTGGCCATCGCACTAGGCTACACTGGCTGCAACAAACATGGGGTGATGAAAATGGCCTGTGGGCTTATCTGCACACTACATAAGCTGATGAAAAGTTAAAGGAGGATGCCTACAACACCTAATGAGTCCAATGATTTAATATGCAATTCGATAGGGCTAGGAAGGCCTCCCTGTAGTATCCGTAGGGAAGGGAGTCGAAGACAATTAAATGTCTTGGGAACAAGATTGAGAGGTAATTATGTAACCTATAATGGGCCTTTTTAGCATACAATAATACTTTCAAAGCGGTCCTGCTGGCTCGGCTGTAGGCTATAACACAATAAATAGGTCTATAAATGGAACGAGGTTTTACCGCCTTTGAGGCCTTAAAAGTTACAATATTCTTTAGGCCCTAATATAGAAATCCCCAGTCCACATCTCAGAGGTACAAAATTACCAACTGAACATTATTTTTGTGAGAACTATTCGTTTCGGCCTAGGCCTGTTTTATTACTTGCTAGGCCCGCTTGTAAGTACAATCTGTTCATCTGTTTTTAGATGACTCCACGCTGTCTCTTAGTCGGCCACACTGCACCAGTTTTATGCCTCTCAACAGCGAGCATCATCTTGGACAACAACTACATAGTCAGCTCCTCGGAAAGCGGGTATGTTTCTTCGTTGATTGGTTGTATTGAAACTTCTAATAGCCTAGTAGGTCCTGGAATAATTTTAGGCCCTATATGTATAAACCACTATATACCTATGGGTAGAGGTGTTTGTTTTTCGCAAGGCGCGATAAAACGAAAAGTGCTATTTTATGCTCTATGTTCATTTTCTTTACATATCTTCACATACCACGTCAATAGGAGATAAAATCAAATCGCGAAATAAAACGATTTTTGGAAATAAAACGATTTATGGTGTTTTACGCGAAATAGGAACACTTGTAGGCAAGTTATGGAAATAATGACCAAATAAGCAAAATGTTAGCAAAATCTCAGCTGATAATTCAAAACAACAATCTAAATAATTAAAAAAAAATTCTTTCGCGAAGTTAAATGCCTGCTAATTTGCATTGTGGGCTCAGTTCGAACATCGTACGACGTGCCTGCATTTCTCCTCCCCCCCCCCCTCTCCCACCACCCAACTGCCACCACGCCCGCACAACGCCAATCAACCCGGCTGCTGTTTGGTTGTATCTGTACAGTTCCGTGACCTCTAGCGACCTTCACTACCTTTCGTGTCGAGACGGGGTAGTTCGGCTATGTTCGCGAACAACACAGACAGCACAGTTGATATATGTATTCGTATGTATTCACTGTTACGTAAGCGGAGGATGCAAAAATAAATAAAAACATATAACACCACTTTTTACATTTTTAAAAACGATTTTTGGTGAAAAATAAAACCATTTACAAACACCTCTACCTATGGGGAGGCATACAACAAATGCCTACGCTGCAGCGCTGCGAGCCTTCCGACCACTGAGCACGTTGTTGTGTTCCCACAGCGAGATGTGTACGTGGGACACTGTGGACGGCAAGTGTCGCAAGGTTGTCAAGCTGCCCTACGTCCACACCAACATCCAGGCTTACCAGATGTGTTTGGGAGAGTATAATGACGTTGTTGTGTTCCCACAGCGAGATGTGTACGTGGGACACTGTGGACGGCAAGTGTCGCGAGGTTGTCAAGCTGCCCTACGTCCACACCAACATCCAGGCTTACCAGATGTGCGGCAACGAGGATGTGAGGCTGTTCTGCAACGGCTACTACGCGGAGGTACGACTAGACTCTACTATAACCGTAGTAACTGCTTTACTGGACACGCATCTGCTGATAAATCAGTACATACCACTAAAATAGCCCCGGAAGTGCCGTGAGCTGCCATTTTTGCACTTTGACTACGGTTCCAGGCGTTGTTTACATTGTTGGTATGTAGCTAAAGTAGCAATAGGGGCTAAAATGTCCATCAATGTCCTATACTGGAAATGAGAATTGCAGGTACACTCTCCAACAATGTTGCTAGACCATTATAATTATAAGTCCATACTCAAACCATGGAGTTATAATTATAGTGGACCGGCAACATTGTTGAAGAGTGCGTCTGCGATTCGCATATTTCCAGTTTCGGAAATTGGTGGCCATCATTTTAGCCCCTATTGTTAAGCAACAACTACATTCCAACAATGTAAAAAAAGCCTGAAATCATAGACAAAGTGAAAAAAGGAGGCAGCTCACAGGCGTTTACCGGGGCTAGTTTAGTGGTATGTAGGCTACTGATTTACCAGCAGATGCGTAGCCAGTCGCCAACGTAGCGGGTCGTAGAAGTCTGTGCATCGATAGTTAGTGTTAAGCGCTTTTTAAATGCTAAATGTGAGGAAATCGCATTTGGAGGTAAAGTTTATATGACACTTGATTTCTTTTATTTTTGCTAATTAATGCTAAACAGTGGCATTAATGATAAAGTAGGGTTGTCTTTGCTCATTTAGGCCTACATAAGAAGCGGGCTCTAGTTTGTAGGCCTACTTGTTCTTAATAATAACTGTATTTAAACTTTCATTTTTATTTTCTATTGTCCCTACAGAAAATAATTTACAAAATTCAACTTTGCATAAATTTGCCCAACTTGAAACGTGGCATAAATTTGCTGGAAGTTGATAGGTAATTTCCAGTAAAACAAAACGAAACATTAATTAACCTAATGCCGTTGATCTGTGATTGGTGTAGGTGCTCGTGATGGATCCGTTCAGCCTGGAGATTGTGTTCACGCTTCTCTCGCGCGTCAACCCCGACTGGGTCAGCGCTCTGCACGTCCTCAGACCGGCCAAGAGGAAGGGTGAGACAGATTCTTTAGCTTCCTTGTCGTTGTATAATGTAGGTCCAGGATCCAATAGCTGCCCATTTTGTTGTAATGAATTACCTACAGAGGTAAAAATACACATTAAAGACATCTACAAAAATAATGAGACTGTTTGGCATGAGGTCTTGATCACTCAAGATCTTCTTCTAGTCTTGATCACTTAAGATCTTCCTCTTGACTCTTGAGTGATCAAGACCTTGTGTCGAAGCGTCTAATTATTTTTGTATTTTGTCTTCAGTGTGTTTCAACTCTGTAATTCGTCATCTTACGACGAAGGTAACCTGTTTCTTCTTACATACTTTCTTGTCATTGGTTTGAATCAGCGTCTCAATTTTTTCCACTATCTACCAGTCTCGTGATGACCACATCCATTACTGTGCTTAAATCTTTTACATAGGTAGCCTACCTGGTGCATCTTTTTTAATTAATCTTAGTCTGCATTTACCTATTTATTGAGGTTATGTTATAGTTTATACTTAGATAGAGAGACCAAAATGGCTGAGTTAATGGGACTCAGAATTACCAAAACATCTCAGTTTATTTGTTTGTCTTCTCATCTATGTTTCTCAAAGCAACCTATCTACTTTCTCAGGTAAGCTGTCGCCCTTCTGTACCTTTTCCCTCACTAGAACATGTTTATCTGAGTCCCGTTTACTGAGGTTATGTTGGGAGATATGCCAATCAGCCAGAATAGTAAACTTGAACTATGCTTTCGAGTATAGCCGCGTCGACTATCGCTTAAAAGCCGACGTTTCTTTAGGACGTTGTTGGGAAACAATAGGGCTTGTCACAGTCACAGAGTGGAGCTAGACCGAGTAGGTTTCATTCTGACTTCTTCAAGTTTTAGCTCTGAAGATGGGTAGTGTAACCTGCCCTAAACGTCAGCTTTTAAGCGATAATCGATGCGGCTATACCCGAAAGCCAAGTTCAAGTTTATTGATTGACTCGAGCCGCGAAAGCCTACGTGAGAGCCATAATAGGGAGCTTGCAATAACGTCATTTCCGGTATCGCACGGTAGCCATACTGAGGTACTCTGTAAACATTTGTTTACGTTCTTCCGACACTGCATTGTTGCAATATTGCAGATGTTCTTTGACTGACACATCAACTGTTTTCAAACAAACGTTCCGTATTATGACTGAAAACAAAATAAGAACGCGTAAACTCTGTTTGAAGACAATCATTTGCACGTGTTATCATTTTTTTAAACTTTTACCTGCACACATCAATCTATACGGCTTGAAACTGTGATATTTCCTGGATAACCTATGTGTCTTCTATTGACAGAACAAATGTAAACAAGCAATGTGTACCTCATAATGGCCGCCACGTGACGTCTATTGAAAGCTACCTATAGTAGTTCAGGTCACTCAGGGGGGAGATATCATGTCTCGTCAGTAAGCGTGTAACCAAGTGTCGTACAATGTCCGTCTGTGTCAGACCACGTCGTGCTGGGCCTCACGACGACCGGCGTAGTGAAGGTCTGGACCATCCAGGCCGACGCGTGCTACGTGATATTATGTCTCGTCAGCGAGCGTGTAACCAAGTGTCGTACAATGTCTGTCTGTGTCAGACGACGTCGTGCTGGGCCTCACGACGACCGGCGTAGTGAAGGTCTGGACCATCCAGGCCGACGCGTGCTACGTGATATTATGTCTCGTCAGCGAGCGTGTAACCAAGTGTCGTACAATGTCTGTCTGTGTCAGACGACGTCGTGCTGGGCCTCACGACGACCGGCGTAGTGAAGGTCTGGACCATCCAGGCCGACGCGTGCTACGTGATATTATGTCTCGTCAGCGAGCGTGTAACCAAGTGTCGTACAATGTCTGTCTGTGTCAGACGACGTCGTGCTGGGCCTCACGACGACCGGCGTAGTGAAGGTCTGGACCATCCAGGCCGACGCGTGCTACGTGATATCATGTCTCGTCAGCGAGCGTGTAACCAAGTGTCGTACAATGTCTGTCTGTGTCAGACGACGTCGTGCTGGGCCTCACGACGACCGGCGTAGTGAAGGTCTGGACCATCCAGGCCGACGCGTGCTACGTGATATCATGTCTCGTCAGCGAGCGTGTAACCAAGTGTCGTACAATGTCTGTCTGTGTCAGACGACGTCGTGCTGGGCCTCACGACGACCGGCGTAGTGAAGGTCTGGACCATCCAGGCCGACGCGTGCTACGTGATATCATGTCTCGTCAGCGAGCGTGTAACCAAGTGTCGTACAATGTCTGTCTGTGTCAGACGACGTCGTGCTGGGCCTCACGACGACCGGCGTAGTGAAGGTCTGGACCATCCAGGCCGACGCGTGCTACGTGATATTATGTCTCGTCAGCGAGCGTGTAACCAAGTGTCGTACAATGTCTGTCTGTGTCAGACGACGTCGTGCTGGGCCTCACGACGACCGGCGTAGTGAAGGTCTGGACCATCCAGGCCGACGCGTGCTACGTGATATTATGTCTCGTCAGCGAGCGTGTAACCAAGTGTCGTACAATGTCTGTCTGTGTCAGACGACGTCGTGCTGGGCCTCACGACGACCGGCGTAGTGAAGGTCTGGACCATCCAGGCCGACGCGTGCTACGTGATATTATGTCTCGTCAGCGAGCGTGTAACCAAGTGTCGTACAATGTCTGTCTGTGTCAGACGACGTCGTGCTGGGCCTCACGACGACCGGCGTAGTGAAGGTCTGGACCATCCAGGCCGACGCGTGCTACGTGATATCATGTCTCGTCAGTAAGCGTGTAACCAAGTGTCGTACAATGTCTGTCTGTGTCAGACGACGTCGTGCTGGGCCTCACGACGACCGGCGTAGTGAAGGTCTGGACCATCCAGGCCGACGCGTGCTACGTGATATTATGTCTCGTCAGCGAGCGTGTAACCAAGTGTCGTACAATGTCTGTCTGTGTCAGACGACGTCGTGCTGGGCCTGACAACGACCGGCGTAGTGAAGGTCTGGACCATCCAGGCCGACGCGTGCTACGTGATATTATGTCTCGTCAGCGAGCGTGTAACCAAGTGTCGTACAATGTCTGTCTGTGTCAGACGACGTCGTGCTGGGCCTCACGACGACCGGCGTAGTGAAGGTCTGGACCATCCAGGCCGACGCGTGCTACGTGATATTATGTCTCGTCAGCGAGCGTGTAACCAAGTGTCGTACAATGTCTGTCTGTGTCAGACGACGTCGTGCTGGGCCTCACGACGACCGGCGTAGTGAAGGTCTGGACCATCCAGGCCGACGCGTGCTACGTGATATTATGTCTCGTCAGCGAGCGTGTAACCAAGTGTCGTACAATGTCTGTCTGTGTCAGACGACGTCGTGCTGGGCCTCACGACGACCGGCGTAGTGAAGGTCTGGACCATCCAGGCCGACGCGTGCTACGTGATATTATGTCTCGTCAGCGAGCGTGTAACCAAGTGTCGTACAATGTCTGTCTGTGTCAGACGACGTCGTGCTGGGCCTCACGACGACCGGCGTAGTGAAGGTCTGGACCATCCAGGCCGACGCGTGCTACGTGATATTATGTCTCGTCAGCGAGCGTGTAACCAAGTGTCGTACAATGTCTGTCTGTGTCAGACGACGTCGTGCTGGGCCTCACGACGACCGGCGTAGTGAAGGTCTGGACCATCCAGGCCGACGCGTGCTACGTGATATTATGTCTCGTCAGCGAGCGTGTAACCAAGTGTCGTACAATGTCTGTCTGTGTCAGACGACGTCGTGCTGGGCCTCACGACGACCGGCGTAGTGAAGGTCTGGACCATCCAGGCCGACGCGTGCTACGTGATATCATGTCTCGTCAGCGAGCGTGTAACCAAGTGTCGTACAATGTCTGTCTGTGTCAGACGACGTCGTGCTGGGCCTCACGACGACCGGCGTAGTGAAGGTCTGGACCATCCAGGCCGACGCGTGCTACGTGATATTATGTCTCGTCAGCGAGCGTGTAACCAAGTGTCGTACAATGTCTGTCTGTGTCAGACGACGTCGTGCTGGGCCTCACGACGACCGGCGTAGTGAAGGTCTGGACCATCCAGGCCGACGCGTGCTACGTGATATCATGTCTCGTCAGCGAGCGTGTAACCAAGTGTCGTACAATGTCTGTCTGTGTCAGACGACGTCGTTCTGGGCCTCACGACGACCGGCGTAGTGAAGGTCTGGACCATCCAGGCCGACGCGTGCTACGTGATATGATGTCTCGTCAGCGAGCGTGTAACCAAGTGTCGTACAATGTCTGTCTGTGTCAGACGACGTCGTGCTGGGCCTCACGACGACCGGCGTAGTGAAGGTCTGGACCATCCAGGCCGACGCGTGCTACGTGATATTATGTCTCGTCAGCGAGCGTGTAACCAAGTGTCGTACAATGTCTGTCTGTGTCAGACGACGTCGTGCTGGGCCTCACGACGACCGGCGTAGTGAAGGTCTGGACCATCCAGGCCGACGCGTGCTACGTGATATCATGTCTCGTCAGCGAGCGTGTAACCAAGTGTCGTACAATGTCTGTCTGTGTCAGACGACGTCGTGCTGGGCCTCACGACGACCGGCGTAGTGAAGGTCTGGACCATCCAGGCCGACGCGTGCTACGTGATATCATGTCTCGTCAGCGAGCGTGTAACCAAGTGTCGTACAATGTCTGTCTGTGTCAGACGACGTCGTGCTGGGCCTCACGACGACCGGCGTAGTGAAGGTCTGGACCATCCAGGCCGACGCGTGCTACGTGATATTATGTCTCGTCAGCGAGCGTGTAACCAAGTGTCGTACAATGTCGTGTCTGTGTCAGACGACGTCGTGCTGGGGCTGACGACGACCGGCGTAGTGAAGGTCTGGACCATCCAGGCCGACGCGTGCTACGTGATATTATGTCTCGTCAGCGAGCGTGTAACCAAGTGTCGTACAATGTCTGTCTGTGCCAGACGACGTCGTGCTGGGCCTCACGACGACCGGCGTAGTGAAGGTCTGGACCATCCAGGCCGACGCGTGCTACGTGATATTATGTCTCGTCAGCGAGCGTGTAACCAAGTGTCGTACAATGTCTGTCTGTGTCAGACGACGTCGTGCTGGGGCTGACGACGACCGGCGTAGTGAAGGTCTGGACCATCCAGGCCGACGTCCAGACTGACGCGTGCTACGAGAACGAGAGCAAGCAGATCCGATGCGTCAACGCGCTCACCATGACGTGCTGCGCCTACAACCAGCGGACCGTCGCGATCACCTGCTCCAAGTTCTGCCAGGTGAGTCGGTGATAGAGAGTTAAAGTATTTCCTATTTACTAGGGATGACATCGGGTACCCGGGTAGCCCGTATACCCGGCTTCAAATATTACTCGGAGCCGTTTTTCGGGTCCGGGTAATTTTTTAGTTTGTTTCTAGGCTAAATTAGCCGACTTGCATTCGTTACTGTTTGTCCTTTGTTTAACATTCTGGTGAACATTCTGGCTAATACTTGTTCTATTACTATTTATTTTCCTTAAAATATCATGTTTTATGTACGTGCTTCAGTCGTGTATTGAGAAATGTCTTTTTACTCGACGTGATTACTGCAGGCAAATTCCGAGATGCTAACCGAGCGGGCGACGTGCATATCATTTGTCCCTAGTCTTCGCGCCTCGCGCACTTCACAAGGCCTAGCGACGACCTTCAAATCAAGCCTACACATCGAAAAATACGTTTTCAGGATCCGGGTAGCTGGGTAATATGAGAACTGGAACCGGTTCCGAATTTTTTTACTCGATGTCATCCCTACTATTAACTAAATATTTCTATTCGTTCGTAATGAATAATTAATAGGGGTTGGCAGAAAAGAGCAACTCAACAGTCGAGTGGTTAGTCACGAGATTTTCATCAAACAATCACTGTGAACTTGTGCCTCGGGTTGTAGTTTTAAGTACGTTTACGTGTTCCACTAACGTGTCGTTTTGCCCGTCTGGTCCCGGGCTAGAATAGGTCCCGGTTGACTCTGCCTGTTGCAAGGGCCCAAACATCTCCGACTCATCCCTTGTTACAGTATTTGACAGCCAACAAATAAATCATTGTGTATGCTTTGCTCGATAATGTGGCAAGCTGGACACTGCACTCACACTCCCCTCCCGTGTTCTGCATTCGTTTGAGCAAATTATATAAAAAAGGACAATAGTACCCTACCTTAAAAATGCCCAAAAAGGACCTTTACTCATAAAATGATAAGAATAGGCATTTTAAGGCAAAATGAAATATGTTTTTTGGCATCCCTAACACTTGAAACATACTTAAAACTATTTCTCAGGAATGTATTTTTTTTTTTATATATATATATATATATATATATCTGCTCCCTGTGTCCAACAATGAAGTCGGGTAGGGAATAAGAAATTAATCCCATCATATTCTGGCCCCTAGGTACATCGAAGCCGGCTGGCCATGCCTGACGCTTCCGTCATGTTAACTTCCTCCGGCTCCTCATCTTCACTTTCTTCTTCCTCTGCTCTTTCTACAAATTCTGTCCATACTTTTCTATCTTCCCACCATCGTTCCTGATTGACCTCTTCCCAAGTTCCATTTCTTCTTTCCACGTCCATTGCTATCACAGATGTTCTGAACATCTGCAAGCTACTGATATGTAATTGTAACATCAAATGGCTAATAAACTTGATACCTATTGATATGTCGTGTGATGTCGTACTAGATCTACGACGCAGGAGACTTCTCGGTGCTCTGCAGTATCATCGCTCCGCGCGGTGAGCGCTGGGTGGGCGGTGACTTCTTGGCCGCTGACCGGGTCATCCTCTGGTCGGACGAGGGCAAGGGTTACCTCTACAAGCTGCCCAACAAGTAAGAGCAACGTCCTCTACTCCCTTTGCGGGAAGAGTGTTCATTTGTATTAACGATAATAATGAGCCTGTGGGAATAAAAGTAGGCCTAGGCCATGTCCAAAGTGATTGTTTTCAAACATAGCAATTTTGTAGTGTCCTCTGTGACTAATCGTGCAAAATTTGTAATTTTACTAATTTTGGACATGGCCCACTTTTATCCGTATAATTGGCTACTTTTGTCTAGCCCAGGGTTGCCACCAAGTAATTTTTTAAATCCTCTGAAGATACCAAAAAAATCCTCAAAAATCCTCCAAAACACATTTATTCTGAGTGTAACTTAGGTTGGAATTCATAGTCGGCCCCTACACCTAGGGGCACCCATTGTTGCTATGGATTTGTTTTGTTTATGGGAAATAACATGCAAACAATTGTTACCTTGATAACAATGGGCGCCCCTAGGTGTAGGGGCCGACTATGAATTCCAACCTTAGCATTATTATAAAGTGTGAAAGAATAAACAAAATTTTTAGGTTATGCATTATGCCAGATGATCTTTAAGAATTTACCTCTCCATTATAATTTATAGCCTATATAAATAAATATTAAATAAATAATAAATTAATTTGTAAATATATATATACAAACAAGAAACCAGGCAAATAACAGCATAGACTCATATCAAAAGTCAGTCGTCACGTCACGGGCTGACCTAAGGGGCTCACGGTTCTGCTTGTTACCAACGAGGCACGGGCAACGCGCTCTATCGTACACTAAAAGAACACACACGTTCTGCAAAGTTGACGACAGAGGACGCTACTTACTACTAGACCAATCACAATGCTTTAGGTACCGCATTGGCTGTCTCCCACACAAGCTCCACCCTCTGCTTGCTAGTATAGCAAGACAACTTACAAAAACACAGTTGAAATCTCGATATTTCACACGTGTTTTGAGACATCGTGTCTATGCTGCGGGTTCAAGTGTAGATTGTCCAACTTTACTTTTTACGTTATTAAATCGTTATTTATGGCGGAATTTTCAAATTATAGTAAATTTCACAGTTTTTACAATAATAGTAGAAAATCCGCCAATTTGGCGGTTAATCCCCATGTCCGCGAGGCACCCTAAAAATCCGCAAACGAGGATAAACTCCGCAAAAACGGCAACCCTGGTCTAGCCTATGTTTAAAGATAAAAGTGTGCACTGTGCATGTTCAAAATTACAAAGTTTCAAACTAGCGGCCACTGAGTACGCTGAAATTGATAGGTTGAAAAATATCTATTTTATTCTGATAGGCTCAATTAGTGATTGATGAATTCCATTAATGTTAGCTCATCTTATCAATAATGTCATGAATCTGACGTCTTTGTGTAGGCCTAATACTAATTTAACCACAGTTGATATATCCATTTAAAAAGAAACAAAAATACGAATGCTATTGAGGTTTTCCTGATATCTAATGTTTTGCCCTTATTGCAGTACTCACGAAACCTCAATAGTCTCAATTGACTCCGGCCATGAACTTAAAAGCCTCCAAAATAGATTTAAAAACCTGTGTTTAGAATCTCATTTAGGCCTACAGTGTCAAGTTTGTTCATTTCTCCACTTAACTTTTTTAAAATTATACTACTGTATTAGGCCTTGTATTGTATTTACAAACAAGTTGCCTGTTGAAGTGTTGATGAATCAGCTTCACGTAGAAAATGAATAAGCGTTATTTCTTATTTTTCATGCAACGCTTGATTGGTATTTGTGAGGGTACCGGTCGGTACAAGTCACTGGTCGGAGTGGTCACTTACATAAATGCTTGTAAAATAATAATTAGTCTTAAAGGAAGTGAAGTGTTTTAGGAAATTAGTTTTAATTTTGTAACTTACTTCCTTGCCGTCTTGACTACCTGTACGATCTAGTAAGACTTTTTTCTAGTGTCAATAAAGGCCTGCAAGATGCCAAATTTAGTTTGTTCGACATTGTAATGCTCGCTTGGCTATATTAGTACAAGTTAAGAACTTTTAGGTACAAGTTATACGAATACTTCTTACTACACGTAGGCCTATGGGTTGAAGCAGCAGTCCTAAGGCACCAACCCGCCCACAATTATTTCACTTATTTATCTAAGTTATGACCTCACCTTT
Source organism: Isoperla grammatica (assembly GCA_945910005.1). Taxonomy (NCBI): domain Eukaryota; kingdom Metazoa; phylum Arthropoda; class Insecta; order Plecoptera; family Perlodidae; genus Isoperla; species Isoperla grammatica. The sequence goes on from OX246743.1 coordinate 24,906,695, forward strand.
GTGTAGTTATTTCCATCATCAATATTGGATCAAAATCTACAAAATTTTGTAATAAATTGATGTATGTGAATGTTTTGCAATTATTTCGGCAAAGACTCCATGGTTTTACATTCGGATAGGCTATATTTCGTTCAATTTTTTTTGTAAAAATCTAAAATGCCCAAAACTACCCGTACCTTGCTTTAATCATAGATAAGAATGCCCAGACCTGCAGACAAGCCTTCGTACAGGGCTGGCTCTATTCCGCAGTACGCTTATAATGGGCTTCAGTCGTTCTCTGATGCCGTAAAACATCATGTACACACGTCACACATTACAACAAACAGAGCTGCTACGTTAGAATACCCTCCTGCATGCGCATTCTGCATCCGTATACCTGCCGTAGTTTAATGATATGTAATTACATTTCCAAGGCGAATGTTAAAGAATAGGCCTACAAATGTCTCATTTTAAGTTTAGTTGTTTTATTCTACTTGTGGCTGCGAATATGCTGTGAACTAAATTAATGACCTCGATACCCTGGATAGGTAGGCCTACACTCTCTGACATACATTAATCAAGCGTAGTACACAAACGTCCTTTATCAACTCGCTCGGTATCAACTTCATGTCAGTTCGTTACTTTCTGGTTGCGTTAACACTGCAATGATGACCGTTTATGATGTTCAATATGTCGGCTGTTTGTTTGAAACGTTTGAGTACTTGGTCCTGGACGGGGGTGATATTAAAATAAGTTCGGCATATATTATTGGTTTTGCTGAACGCGCTCCAATGTTAGCGCAGCCTCAGTTCAAGTCTAGAACTTTACACAGAGAGTGTCTTTATAGTTTGAAATACCTAGGCAACCCGCTTCCCTTGGTACCTTTCCATGGACTATATACATAGGAATCACAAGGTCACGTGATACACTAATAATGGGTTTACTTATAAGAACTCGGAACTATTGCGAAGAGAAGTCAATAAAAGAGAGTCTCGTTGACTACTGACTAGGCAGCTCTGTGGCATGCAGATTCTAATCTGGTTAAAAAACGCTGACACAAGGCTTGGCGGCTGACTTCGTTCTGCATTTTTTTAATAACTTATGGTCTGCTGTGAACGTACATGTGACTACAATGAAAAAATGCTATTGGCTGGAACCGTCCTAGCCTCAAAACGGTACAGTGAGTCACCTCGGACCATCAAAGGTTTCAGGAATAGTATAGCTCCCTACACTGTTACCCTTTTGAAATGTTAACGTTTGTGAGATGTATGCATTATGAAAACCGTTAGTTTTGCACAGTTCTAATGGTGGAATATTGCATTGAAGTGTGGTTGTCACATTTCATTTCACTTACATTTACTGCATATCATCATATAATGCATAATTGCAGTTGAGGAACATCCTTGTTTATATATGAGTGTAGCTCAAACTTACATTTTTGATTTTTGAATTTGCTTTTCTCCATCACTGCTGTGTTCAATACACTGCTGTGTTCAATACACTGCTTGTTTTGTTCTGTTCGGACTTTGAACAACGATTGTCACTCATCTCTGGTGGGAATCAGGTTTGCAAACCCGCCCCGGTCCGGCCACTCAACATTTTGGTTTTTGAAGCACTGCACTAATACTGGCAAAGCAATATTTTCCCCAATCTTTAATGGTGGTTGCAATGAAAATAACAATTCCATCAGCTATTGAAATTACAATTGATCTAGTGGTACATTTGCCGACATAGATAATTCAAAGGTGGCGAAGGTATCTTCTCTATTAACACCTCTACGGGTTAGTTTAGTGTGTTCCCAATTGTGTGAAGCTAGCAAGGATGTAATGTTTCTTTTGCTATCGTATTGCCTGTATGAAACATTAATATACTTGGTCCTAGGTGTAGGTGACATTAAAAAATAAGCTTGACATGTACATTAAACACGCTCTGACTTTAGTGCATGTTCATCTCAAGTTTAGAACTTACAAGTGGCATGTTTTGAACTACACAAGTTGTCGAGAGATTCGCACCACCAAACTTACCGAAGAGGTGTTTATAAAGGGCTACTCTTGATTTATATATACACCCTATATGTTGACAAGTGTACTTACGATATCATCGAGGGATATCGGAAGTTGTTCAGGAACAACGGTTGGAGTCACGTTAAGTTGATGCCTTCATCCAACCTTAAAATGCCTAAATCTTTAAGACACTTTTGTTACGTAAAGCTACGTCTAAACAGGAATGGGTATTAAAACCGTGCAAAATTCATGTTTTTTATTATACCATGAGAACGCTTCCAAATATTGAAAAAGTTATTGTGATCCTGACTTTGGTTTTGTATCAGCTACACAATGGGTAAAAAAAAAAAATGACGGGTTTAAAAAGTTACAGAAATATATATTTTTACGGTTGTTTTATTTCTTTGGTAGGCCTAATTATTAAATTATAAATAAAATAACAATCATAATTGTAACAAACTGTGAATGTTTTTAAATCCATTGTTTAGCTAATAAAAAACCAAGTGCAGGACCAGAATCCCTTTTTCAATATTTGGAAGCATTCTCATGATATAATAAAAAAACATTAATTTTGGGTGGTTTTAATATACATTCACGTTTACGGGAATGGGTGGGTAGTCTCGATATTGAAACCGCGCCAAATTAACGTGTTCTAGTAATATCTTGAGATCACTACACAACATTGATACATTTGTTCTAAGGCCAATATTTGACTTCATAAGAACTAAACGCTGGATTAAAACATTTAAAATTTTTCAATCCTTTCCATAAGAAAAACCAAAGCCTGAACTATTGAAATAGAGAACCTATGGGCCTACTTCACTCGACTATGCATTCGGGTTTTACTGTTGTTATTTTGGATGCCAATTAAAGAAATAATAATTGGTTTCCAAAATGACAACCGTAAGGATGGAAATATTTGAAATTTTATTAATGCAGTTTTTTATTAAACTAAATGTTGGTTATTAACCACTTTTTCAATATCGTGTTGCGTTAGATATTAGTCCTATTAAAAAACCTTTGATTTTTTGCGTTTTTAACAGTTGCGACTCACCTTTCTCCTTAACCTGAATTATTCTAAAGAGCTTTACCAACAGGTAAACCCCAGACTTTGAACGAAGCATGTGTAGCCCCCCCCCCCCACCCTAGTGTTATGTGTAGGTGTCTCTTCTTGAGTCCTGTAGTCCTTCTCTCTCTTTCACGTGTTTCTCTGTTTGTCCGAAAGCGCGGCACTTAGCTCTGTCTCTGTCGACATTCTCTCCTCGGCAGGCGGAGACAGGAAGCTTGCCAACAGAACAAGGTAATCACTCGGGTGTCGGCGTTGCTTTTACGACACACTACGGTCGGCGAGCTGGCTTTCGTAGGTACCGGTTTCGACGGATTTAGTAGGCGACTTGGGGCCAGATTGTAGTGGTGGTGTGGTGGAGTTTTAAGAAAAATGTGGAATAATGATTTGAGTTGTGGTCAATAGTGCTTTCATTAGAAAGGCTTATAAGGTTATAGGACTATTTATTATAGGGTAGGGTTGCATTGAAGGAACAACGACATGAAATGAAAATTTTTACTTGCCACATTTAGTGAAAAGCTAACATGTTTCTTTATAAATAGAATGAATAAATAATAAAACTCTATCGGTGATTCTTTATAATATGAAAGCTTCATACGTGATCATTTGGGTATCTTACTAACTACAGTATTATGTTCTCTACTGAAAGCATTGTTGTTTACGCATATCGAGTTGTTATTCCTGTTTTCGTAAGACGAGTGTAACCGTAAGGTAATGTCTCAATGTTACAGGCCGCCTAGGTACGTGTTAATGTCGGGGCTGCACTTCGATATGTTCGAAACCATCGATCGTCGAAGAGAAAACTTCATTATCAAGCCGATAATATCGGTTTTATTATCGATACTGAGTTTTATATGTTTAATAACCGAAATACAGGTTCTACAAAGAAGTTCCACTGCAAATTATTGAACTAAGCAATGTACGAATTTTGTATTTTGGTCAGTTTTCAGGTATAGACGTACATTTCGATTATCGATGGTTATTTCGATTATCGAGTGCACCCCTACATGAAAGCCCACTTTCTCTTCTTCACCGTTGCAAGTCTTTGACAATGTAGAATATAGTTCCTGGCACAGAATCAACCTTGTTTGTGCACTGCCTTGTACAGTAGTTGTCCTGTGTAACACCTCTGTAGGAAGCGGCAGAAGTGCACTTGTGGTGGCCGGGACTGGTTTGCAGACTAATGTAGTGTATACCTTGTTGAGTGGGAGGGTAAGTCAAAGGGTGGGGAAAAAACAGATAAAAATACACAAAGAAAAACAGAGTTCTCCTCTGATTGCAGACTCAGTAGCTAGTAGTATAAACTTTTAAATAACAAAACTTGTTGAAACTACGGCAATACTTGAGGTTATATTTTCGTACACTTGGACGAAGTCGGCGAGATTACTTCGCACAAAATTCACTTTCGAATGTCTATATTCATCGTCTTCGGAAGTGTGAAAAACGGGTGAGTGCAAAGTAACCTCACATATGATGATAAAATGCATCTAGAATTTATTCTCAGGATTGCCAAACTACATGTTTGATTAAGTGAAAGTGAGTTTTGTTTAGTGTTCTGCATCTGTCGCGGCTAAACGTAATTATAGGTTATATCCGTTCATCATGAGAGGGTGAAAAGTGTTAGTTTTTTGTGTATTCAAATCCGTTTTTTCTCCATGCGTGACTTTTTCTCCCAACTTTGTAACCTGGCCGTTTGGTCGTCTTGTCAAACTCATTTACACTAGTACGTAGTGTGTACTTACTTTGTATGCTCACCAGAACATCATTACTAATTTATTTTTTTGGTTATGTTTCTCCCTGCACCTCTAGCAAACTGAAAGGGAAGCCCGTTTCACATAGGTCGGTGGTACTTTCATACACACTTGTTGCTTCGTTCATTGTAACTGCCGTTAACTTCTATGTGCCGTAACACGTTGTTAATAATGTGGTTCTTCACACTATCTACTACATATTATTCTCGTGTACTGCGATGCTGTGTTCTGTACTTTCATTGGCACTCTCTCTATCTCTCTATCTCTACCTCTACCTCTCTATCTGTGAATCTTTACCTCTGTCGGCATTTATTTAGAAAATAGTGCCTCTTTGTGTCTTGAGAAATTTTGTGACATGCTGTGTGTGAATATTTTGAGTTTTGATAAATTTAAATGAATTACAAATTTAGTACAGTGTTAAAATCTATCCTTGCATGGAGTGAAGTGCGCGGGTTCGAATCCCGCACAAGGCATGTGGATTTTGTGAAGTATTTCTCATCAGTTTTCACCGTTGCTATCAAAATCTAGTCAAGCAATGCCATCCAATCTTTTTGCATGCATGTAAACTGTAATGTTACATCAATTTTAAAAAGTACCAAGTAGGCCCTATATAACTTGTTATTATAGTGATAGCATTTTCAAACTGTTCTGACTAAGTTGGAAATCAATACAGATTTTTTTGGCACTTATTTTCCATCCTTGTAGGCTAACATAGGTAAATGTCTGCTATTCCGTTCTTTGGTATGTGCCATAAGTAAATCAAGAAGAGGTGAGAACACATTTTTACTCTAGCTCTTCTGCACTCACTTATTTTCTATCTGATGGCTAATGAATGATCATTATTTCTCATTCATCAACATACGTCCTCTATTGATTTGTAAATTAAATTTGAGCCAGTACATATTACGGCGAGTTCAGGAGGGATGTTAAGAGTTAAGAAATGTTTTGTCCGACTCCGATCCTTGATCGACTTATGTCGGTGGGCTACGCGATGCCAATATGTTTGAAAGTCGGGCAATTGCGATCGATCCGCTCGGGTTTTTAAGGGACCTCTTTGGGCAGGCTGCTCTTTCTCTTCACTCCTACCGCTGCATGGCTTGGCCGCTGCTCTACACTCTACCCACTCACCCATAACACAGCTTAACACTGCTGATGGGGGCCATGTTGCCTCTTCTTTTCTACGCACAACCAAACTCGCGCGTCCAATGGACCGTGGCCGTGTGGTTGAAGAAAGGTTAGTGTAGTAAACGGGAAGTTGCCGAAGAGAAACCGATGAAGTTTCCTCTTAGAAACAGAGGAAATGTATTTGTGTCGGCTCTGTACTTACGAATTATCAATATTGAGATGATCTTATTTAATGTTTACTACACTACTCTTCCTTCGTAACCGTTACAGATAGTCTACACTTTCTCGTATGTGGACAAGGTATGATTTCGGATTGGTTTTGTGACAATAGCTGCTCGATAAAGGTAAATCAAAATAAAAAAACACAAAAACTCCGGGAGAATTTCCATTATGATAATTTTTTATTATACAATAACTTCAAAACAAACGAAAGTCCTCAGCTGGTAGTAACGTTTAGGTAACGAGTTGTTACTGGACACTATTACTGCAACAACGACGGAAAAAGTCTGGGTGTTTTCATTGCATGCTGTTTTATTTTCAAGTAAAAGGCACCTAATAAATAGGTAGGCCTACATATGTTTTTCACAGGTAAGCTAAAGTTCTATTCTGCATAGCTAATAGTATCTATTATTCTCTGTGTCTTGCTTGGTTAAACTCATGTGCCTACATACGTTAATAGTGAGCGGGTATTGCAATTTAATATGTACGCTTTACCAATCGATATGTCCAGTATTTTGCTGGGTCTGTGAAGAGGTGTATTTTTAGGGAAAACATTTACGAATTAATCAGTTTATATTCAGAATTCACCATGTCTATAGTAGGCTATATTAAGCGATATATCTCGTACATTTCTGTCAAACTAGCGTATTATTAAATTAGCGATTTGTTGTGTATTCATTTTCGATTTCTTTCTCCGCAATTAAATTATAATATCGATCGCTCATTGAGCCTCAAGTTTCTGGTTAATATCAAACCATTTTGTAAATTTCAAACTCCCAAACCGATATAAATAAAATGTATTCTTTTCCTTACAGATATTGTTATTGAAGTAAAAAAAAAAAAGTTCTTATATTTTTCTACAAATAAATTTATAGAATAGACAATTTTAAATGCATAATATGTAATTTGACTATATTTCTGTGTTGGTACTTACCGCCACCGGTACTTAGTAGTATTTGTGTTGCTGCGAGTGCAGTGCTTGAGTGTGGACCCTGCATCGACACTCTGAACATGTCTGTGCATGCCTAATTGACTGGTTCTATCTTCTCACTGCTCCACTTTACTACGGTGTTGGTTCTATCGTAGACTGCCTTGCATTGTATCGTGTTATCTCATACTTCCTTGTTTTACGCTGTTGTTGACATGTTGGTTTTCTGAAACTATTTCTATTTAATAGGGTTGCCCATCGGTAGTGACTAATTCAATGTTGATTGCACTCCTGGTTATCTTCATACATAGGTTATATATTTAAAAATAAAAATAATTGAAAATTGAGGACTAAGAATCGTGATTTTCACAATTCAAATGTGATGCTTTGTACTCGTTAGTGCTCGCTGCAATATTCATCATCATGATCATTGTGTTACGAACTAAAAGAAAATTATGTGCTTACCAGGGATTCTGTTTTACTTAGTTAAGTATACAATAAATTTTTTAAAAATAAATTTGATAGAAAATGTTGTTTTTTGTTCAACTTCAATTATTTTGACAATATATCGATGGGCAACTCTACTTTGACTGTATTTATTTACTTATTTCTTATTGAATCTCATATCAATTCTGTACATATTATTTTACTTTCATTACATCCAGTAGAATATTCTCACTAGGGATATTGCATCTAAGTTTTTAGAATTAACATCAAGGCTATTTTCATTTCATGTAAATACTTGAATTCACTTATCCTTCGACTCATGTACATAAGAAAGTATTATTTTGAGTTTTTTTTGTATATATATTATATTACACTCATATTTTTGTCTTAGTAGTGGGGGTATTAACACAAACTTCGGAACAATTTCATTTTCTCACTCAATCACAGCTTCTAGTAACAAACAACCAACGCATCTTTATCCTTGATGTTCTACCCATGTCGTGTTCGTTGTTCTGACGTTGTGCCCGACGGTTTTCCAGCAGCGTGGCAGAGAGCAAAGATTTCCACAGCAAGGGCACCGCGGAAGACAATCCGTTCTTGTACTGTACTCTGGCCGTACCCGCGGACAAGGTTCGTATCGCTTGACATTACTGAATTTATTAGAGATGGACTCATGTACCAGAACCAATAGGGAAGGCTCATGAAAAATAAATATTCCTCAAAGTACCTAAAAACGAAAGGCCATTATCTAAAAATACGGACTATATAATTTTTATGTCTGAGAAGTGTATATTTCCAATTCTATTAGCATTTTAAGTTTGAAATTTGGAACTACCCGCTCCGTAATTGAAAAACGGCTCTTGACGTCATAACTCTTGTCAACAACTGCCTCCTTGAAATATTCTTAATAATATCAAAGATATTAAGTTGGACATTTTACAATATCTAGGATGCAGTGACTTTACAACAATGTCTTTTATGCCACTCTTTTCTTCAGAAAATATATTTTGATACACTATTTACCAAAACGTGTTTAAAATAATGCAATTATTTAACATATTGTTGTTAATTAATGTTGAGCAGTGTTCATTTACTAACTAGAAATAAACGTTGATTCAGTTAAAGTCTTATGAGAGCAATAATCTACTAAATCTAAATTGTGTGATTTCAGTACTATTTGTATGATATAAAATGATTGTTTACAGAGTTATGACGTCAGATCCTTTTAATCACGAGCAAGATGGCGCAGGTCCGTTTCTGAGCGTGTTTTGACAGCAAAATCTCTGACTTAATAATAATAATAATAATAATAATAATAATAATAATAATAATAATAATAATAATAATAATAATAATAGCGTCTTTATTTTTTTTTCTTTTACATACAAAATACAACTGCACTGGTATATGAACAAATACATTAGGAAATAAAAATATTATGAAAAGAAAAAAAAATGGGCGAATTTAAGTACATATGTACTTTTCTAACAATTAACCCTTCTTAAAATTACACTAAATGAAGTACCTATAAAACTGACATTATTATATGATTATTCAATCTTAAAAACTAGACATGTAAGGGTGAAGTACACTATACAGTTTTTCTTTAAACATCTAATTTTAAAATAGAGTTAAAGACTAAAGTTCAACTAAAAAAAAAAAGAAAAGGAAGGTGAAAACAATACACAGTACATTAGAATGATGGCATAGAAACTAGATGTGATATTATAGTTATGTATAAATATATAACCTTGATTCAAATCTAAACTAAAAGTAGCAGGGGAAAAAGTCACAAACAGGCCTACCGTATATTGGTAACAGAGAAAAACATGAATACTACATCACATTTCTTAATATATTAGCAATATATGCTATTCTATCGCTATCGCTAGCGCTATGCTATCGCTATCGCTGTTAAAGCGATGTTAATGCATCTTTCGAGCCGAAACCAATTAGTTCCCATTTATTTTAACTTGAGGTAACCAGTAAGCAAATAAAAAAAATGTGTGAGCCTTCCCTATTGTCTCTCTCTTCTCTCTTCTTCTCTTATGCCCACATTGACACATTTATGTCATCATGCATCTTGCCAACCAATAGAGACAAGCCTCCTGCTCCTTCCTGTCCAGCCCTTGTGGCATTCCTTCGTTGTGCTCTTTCAATATCGAGCAATTGAATAGATGTTGCCTGTCCTGTATGCCATTCCCACAGAGCTTGCAAGTACTGCTCTCTGCCAACCCCATTCTATGCAGGTGCTTTGCTAGTAAGTCATGGCCAGTATCTAGTCGGAACTGTGCTGTCGTTGTTCTTCTTCGATACTGGTCCGTTCTTTCGTTTTTCCTTCCTTTAACTAGCTCACTCCACATTTTATCCTTGCCTTTCTCTTTCCAGGCTTCTTGTACTACCGAATAATGAAAAGTGTTGTTGTTTCAGCCGCTGTCTTGTCCCCCGGCGTTGCGCTACACCGTCCTATCGCGCGGAGGCAAGCTACACAAGTATCTGGTACGCGGTGACTCTACGGGCGGGGTGGTCATCTGGAGTATCCCGGAGGTGACCAACGGTCAGCTGGCTCAGATCAAACAGGAGGAGATGTCCAAACCACCGGGTACGTTAGCGTTACACACTTGCTACACCGTCCTATCACGCGGAGGCAAGCTACACAAGTATCTGGTACGCGGTGACTCTACGGGCGGAGTGGTCATCTGGAGTATCCCGGAGGTGACCAACGGTCAGCTGGCTCAGATCAAACAGGAGGAGATGTCCAAACCACCGGGTACGTTAGCGTTATACACTTGTTACACCGTCCTATCGCGCGGAGGCAAGCTACACAAGTATCTGGTACGCGGTGACTCTACGGGCGGGGTGGTCATCTGGAGTATCCCGGAGGTGACCAACGGTCAGCTGGCTCAGATCAAACAGGAGGAGATGTCCAAACCACCGGGTACGTTAGCGTTACACACTTGCTACACCGTCCTATCACGCGGAGGCAAGCTACACAAGTATCTGGTACGCGGTGACTCTACGGGCGGAGTGGTCATCTGGAGTATCCCGGAGGTGACCAACGGTCAGCTGGCTCAGATCAAACAGGAGGAGATGTCCAAACCACCGGGTACGTTAGCGTTATACACTTGTTACACCGTCCTATCGCGCGGAGGCAAGCTACACAAGTATCTGGTACGCGGTGACTCTACGGGCGGAGTGGTCATCTGGAGTATCCCGGAGGTGACCAACGGTCAGCTGGCTCAGATCAAACAGGAGGAGATGTCCAAACCACCGGGTACGTAAGCATTACACACTTGCTACACCGTCCTATCACGCGGAGGCAAGCTACACAAGTATCTGGTACGCGGTGACTCTACGGGCGGGGTGGTCATCTGGAGTATCCCGGAGGTGACCAACGGTCAGCTGGCTCAGATCAAACAGGAGGAGATGTCCAAACCACCGGGTACGTTAGCGTTATACACTTGTTACACCGTCCTATCGCGCGGAGGCAAGCTACACAAGTATCTGGTACGCGGTGACTCTACGGGCGGGGTGGTCATCTGGAGTATCCCGGAGGTGACCAACGGTCAGCTGGCTCAGATCAAACAGGAGGAGATGTCCAAACCACCGGGTACGTAAGCATTACACACTTGCTACACCGTCCTATCGCGCGGAGGCAAGCTACACAAGTATCTGGTACGCGGTGACTCTACGGGCGGGGTGGTCATCTGGAGTATCCCGGAGGTGACCAACGGTCAGCTGGCTCAGATCAAACAGGAGGAGATGTCCAAACCACCGGGTACGTTAGCGTTACACACTTGTTACACTGTGAACAACAGTGCACGTCGTGAGGGATGCTGTTTTCTGTGCGGTCAATAACGTGCGTGAAACAAGGTCCGTAAATCCCCTGTGGGAGGTTCACTAAACCTCAAACTTGGGTCATCAGTCACGGACACAAAAATTGCCTTTTTCGTGCCCAGTACAAACACAGGTTTGTCAATTAAACAAACATGCAACTTAACTTAATAACATAAATGTTTGATTGAAAACATTTACTGAAAAATAAAACGTTACGGTAATCCCTATTTAACGGCAATGGGTACCTCGCAATATTGCACCCCGGAAAATAATTGGTATTTCGTTGATATCTCGAGAACGCTTGAAGATATCAAAAAAGTGATTCCTAAGCATAATTGGATTTTACTTTTCTATCACCTAAAAAATAAATTTAAAATCTTTCAAATATTGTAATAATTATGATTTATATTTCTGTAATTCAATAATTTACAAATCATTAACTATGGAAATGACAATCGTAACCATTACAATATGTGACAGTTTTTAAATTCATTGTTTAGCTGAAACAAAAAAAAAATACCTTATAGGCATCACCTTTTCAATACCTTGACGCGTTCTCAAGATATCTATTAGAGTGAGACTGTGAGTGCGTGAGGTCCTTATTTCAAACTGTTAACTCTCATGTACGCACGTCTGGTTGAAATGTGTTCTGTGTTTGTTGTTTGTGTGCAGGTAAAAACTTTCATCTTAATTAAACCATTCAACACTTTGTGAAAGAATTCTTTGATAACTAACAACTTAAATTCCCGTTTCTCTGACCCGTCCTTACTGTTATTTCTGAATGTAGGCCTATGTATATTTTGTAGTTTTGTATGTATATTTTATTTTGTATACAGTGGAACCTACCTATACTTGTAGTTTGTACCAATGTTTGTACTCTGTAAAAATCGCATGGTGAAATAAATTAAATAAATAACTGTTAAACTCTTATGTCTGTGTTGTGTATGTGTCTGTGTTGTGTGTGTGTGTGTGTTTAGTGCACAGGTAACTGTTAAACTCTTATGTATATATGTTAGGGATGGACGAACGTTCGAAATTTCGAACTCGAACCGAAATTTTTTTGAAGTTCGGTTCGGTTCGAGTTCGAATGTTAAGGTTCGAGTTCGTGATTTGTAAAAATTTCGAACTTAACCGAACTTTTCTGAGTCAGTTTTAACCATTTTTTAGCGTATTCCTCGTAAAAAACGCCAACACAACAGTAAACAACGCTTGCCGAAAGAAAATGTTTTGAAAATTCGTTACGCACAGGCCTAGGCTTAGGGCCTTCCACTGCACGACTGAGGCCTAGGCCTAGGCCTAGGCTCTATGCCTTCCACGGCATGACGAGGCCTATATTATGTTCCCTCCAACCTTCCTCGTCAACAACTGGTCTAATATGGCACATTATGCAAGAAAATGTATTACATTGAACACGTAATTAAATGGTTTTATGTGCACAATCATCTATGTTATGATTGCTTTTTCGTCTTCGTCGACCTACAAGCGATGCTGATGCCGGTGAATGTTATTGTTATGGTTCGCAATAACGCTGGTAGGTAGCATGGCTGTCGCTACAGGAAACGAGTTGCTGACTAGGGCTCTGTATACATTATACAGTAACGACAATTTATCAAGTTTTTCATTACATATTTTAATAATTTTTATTTCAGTTGAGACAAAAATAAAATTGAATACTATGGAATTTGGTAAAATATACAGATTGTATCACAATTTAACCTCAAATAAAACCAAATTCTATTACAAAATCGTGATAAAATACGTTCTTAATGGAGTTGGGGTTACTTTACAAATATATTCACGATTGCAGCGCTTCGTACGGAGAAGGATTTGTTTTGATCTTTCGTGCTCGCGCATGTCGACTATCGACCTTCAACCAAACATCGAACGGCGTAGGCCGCGAATTCTCTGTGGCCGCGAATTTAGATAGTTTCACATCTTGTTTCAAAGACTTGTAGCAAATTTTAAATTGATCATGGTCAGTGAAGAAAATGAGGGAAAATCCGGAGCCAATGCCGACCACGGGAGCTATAGGCCTACGTCCACAGATACAAAAAAGAACATTATTTGGGATTACTTTCCTTTCTTCCTGAATTAGTGCAATATTTCAGTTTTCAAGCCGCTTCGTAAAAGTTCGGTTCGAGTTCGAAGTTCAGAACTTTTTTTGTTTAGAAGTTTGAGCTCGGTTCGAAATTAAAAAACCAAGGTTCGTCCATCCCTAATATATGTGTTGTGTGTGTGTGCAGGAATGCCGCCCATGGTCACCACCAGCCTGGCTCGATCCTGGGCAGAGATGAAGCCTCTCCCGGTCGGCATCCTAGACCAGTTGGTATGTTGAAGACGCAGTCGCTACTATACAACTTGGCATCCATAGGGTTGTCGATTTATTTATTCAGGATCGCATAATAATAATAATACAGTAATGTGTTCTTATATTACAGTGATAATTTCATTGAATTCTATGAATCCTTTATCATCACGTCTATGATGCAATAATCAACTGTACAAATCTAGATTAAAGTTGAAATATAAGCCTGTATGATTAATGTAGGCTACAGTACATAACTTCTGTTATAAATTCTTATCTTCTAAGTATTTGACTATAGACTAATGTGCTTTTATGACTGTTTAGAACATCTGTAAGGCTATGCCTGAACTTAGCAAAACAGTTAAATTAGTAAGTCTTTTGGGAAGTTTGTTATAATGTTTGTATGTAATTTTGCATGATATGTAATAAGTTCTTTAGAGTGTGGTTTTGTCCTTTTTTGAGTGAAATGGATATGATTACCGTTGTGTGTAATATGGAGGTGTATGCCTGAGTTTAATACATGCTTCGATCTGTTCTCCGCCAAGTCCCGTTGGTCAGTTCGCACTTAGTAGACACGGCAAATATTCTCGAAACAAGTATAAAAAAAAGTTCAACTAGCACAACATATCGGATCCAAACTTCATTGTGTTAAACAAACTTCCTTCTAGGGAGGTAGCAATAGCATACATAATATGATTCAAACAGCTGTGTTCAAAACAATTTTAAAAAATTACGGGACGCTGAGACATGTTATTCGAGGAAGAGAGGTTATAAGAGTACGTACAGTGAATGGTTTCCCTCCCCCAGGACCACGGTGATACTCCCGGCGTGAAGCTCACCGCCAGCATCTATCTACCGCAGCAGAGCAGACTGGTGGTTGGCAGAGAGGACGGAGGCATCATCATTGTGCCGGCCACACAGACGGTCATGCTGCAGTTACTGCACGGCACTCACCAGCAATTCGACGGTAGGTCTAACTCACTGACGTGACATGTCTTACCTTTCAGCTAAGTATTTGCCTCGAGTCTCGCCTGAAAATTTGAAAAATTGATAGTTGTTGCCAGGCGTTACTCTAGTAACCTATTCCTGGTCCGAATTCTGCTGCAGCATAGCATGGATATCATCTGGTGATTTTCGTCTTTGGTTATTACCCACTCATTGCCTAGGTTAACCTTGGTGCCAAAATATGAGACATTATCATCAACATCATCATCAGTACCGGTACTGTATCTAATTAAGGATCGTGTAAATTTTGGTCCTTTTATTGAAAATATGCTTGAAATGTGTGCAAACCTTATTTTTGTATCATTTATGCCTGTAGCTTAGTTCAAACAGCTGGTTCGTTGGTGGTGCCTAGTTGCCATTTTCTTATTGCATAAAACAAAAATAATTTAGAAAGATTCACCAATCAGTACTTGTAAGATCGTAGAAGTGATGCTTGGCTATAATAGTTTGAGCAGTACTGTACCGTGTGTGGCGTGCGGTATGTTGCAGACTGGCCCCCCCACCAGCTGCTACTGGGCCACGCCGGCCGTGTCAACTGTCTGCTCTACCCCCACCACACCCACCACCGCTACGAGAAGGCCCACCTGGTGTCCGGCGGGGTGGACTTTGCCGTCTGTCTGTGGGACCTCTACTCGGGCACTCTACTACACCGGTTCTGTGTGCACGCCGGGGAGATCACTCGGCTGGTGGTGCCTCCAAACAACTGCAGCGTGAGTAGCTACTGGTGACATGCGTACATTCTTAATACCTAGGGTGCACCGGTTCTGTGTGCACGCCGGGGAGATCACTCGGCTGGTGGTGCCTCCAAACAACTGCAGCGTGAGTAGCTACTGGTGACATGCGTACATTCTTAATACCTAGGGTGCGTCGGTTCTGTGTGCATGCCGGGGAGATCACTCGGCTGGTGGTGCCTCCAAACAACTGCAGCGTGAGTAGCTACTGGTGACATGCGTACATTCTTAATACCTAGGGTGCACCGGTTCTGTGTGCACGCCGGGGAGATCACTCGACTGGTGGTGCCTCCAAACAACTGCAGCATGAGTACCGGTGACATGCGTGACATTCTTAATACCCAGGGTGCGTCGGTTCTGTGTGCACGCCGGGGAGATCACTCGGCTGGTGGTGCCTCCAAACAACTGCAGCGTGAGTAGGGCCTACTGATGACATGCGTGACATTCTTAATACCCAGGGTGCATCGGTTCTGTGTGCACGCCGGGGAGATCACTCGGCTGGTGGTGCCTCCAAACAACTGCAGCGTGAGTACTGGTGACATGCGTGCCATTCTTAATACCTAGGGTGCACCGGTTCTGTGTGCACGCCGGGGAGATCACTCGGCTGGTGGTGCCTCCAAACAACTGCAGCGTGAGTACCGGTGACATGCGTGACATTCTTAATACCCAGGGTGCGTCGGTTCTGTGTGCACGCCGGGGAGATCACTCGGCTGGTGGTGCCTCCAAACAACTGCAGCGTGAGTACTGGTTACATGCGTGACATTCTTAATACCTAGGGTGCGTCGGTTCTGTGTGCACGCCGGGGAGATCACTCGGCTGGTGGTGCCTCCAAACAACTGCAGCGTGAGTACTGGTGACATGCGTGACATTCTTAATACCTAGGGTGCGTCGGTTCTGTGTGCACGCTGGGGAGATCACTCGGCTGGTGGTGCCTCGAAACAACTGCAGCGTGAGTAGGGCCTACTGGTGACATGCGTGACATTCTTAATACCTAGGGTGCGTCGGTTCTGTGTGCACGCCGGGGAGATAACTCGGCTGGTGGTGCCTCCAAACAACTGCAGCGTGAGTACCGGTGACATGCGTGACATTCTTAATACCCAGGGTGCATCGGTTCTGTGTGCACGCCGGGGAGATCACTTGGCTGGTGGTGCCTCCAAACAACTGCAGCGTGAGTACCGGTGACATGCGTGACATTCTTAATACCTAGGGTGCGTCGGTTCTGTGTGCATGCCGGGGAGATAACTCGGCTGGTGGTGCCTCCAAACAACTGCAGCGTGAGTACTGGTTACATGCGTGACATTCTTAATACCCAGGGTGCGTCGGTTCTGTGTGCACGCCGGGGAGATCACTCGGCTGGTGGTGCCTCCAAACAACTGCAGCGTGAGTACTGGTGACATGCGTGACATTCTTAATACCCAGGGTGCATCGGTTCTGTGTGCACGCCGGGGAGATCACTCGGCTGGTGGTGCCTCCAAACAACTGCAGCGTGAGTACTGGTGACATGCGTGACATTCTTAATACCTAGGGTGCATCGGTTCTGTGTGCACGCTGAACTAATAGAGCTAGAGTGAAACCATGGCGTGATCATGGCCGCTGTGACATTACATGAGAACAAAGGAAAATGTACTTCAGTGAAACTTCTTTATAACATAATGATCTATATAACAAACGGTTTTTGAGGTCCCGTAAGGTTCTTACGCATGTAAAGGGACCATCTTTATAAAGAAATTTTCTTTATAACAAAATAATAATCTGGCCCCCATGAGTTCGTTGTAGGCCTAAAGAAGTTTTACTATACTTACTACTGCATGCAATGAATGTTTAAAAATGTAAATGCTAGATTAAATATATATATATCTTGACCCCATTTCCAACATTAATTATCGGGTAGGGGGGAGTAGTGAAGTACTCCATGTCTTGGGCTAATGTCTTCGTTGCCGGCTAGCCAGGCCTGACACAACCACCTCCTCAACCTCTTTTCTTCGATCACTTCTTCCATTACCAGAGGGCTGTTTAGTGGTTCCCTCCATCTCTCATGGTTTTCCCATAGTCTTTCTGTTTCAACTTCGTTCCATGATTGATCTTCCTCTATCCTCCACACTGTCTTTGATCTGATTAAATATAAGTAAAAAAAAACATTTGTCGTGACGAAAGATTGTTGAAACATCGTCGTGCGTTTGCGTTGCAGCCGCGCATCCAGAAGTGCGTGTGCAGCGTCGCCAGCGACCACTCGGTCACGCTGCTGGGCCTCACCGAGCGCAAGTGTGTCGTGCTCGCCTCCCGTCACCTGTTCCCGGTGGTGACCATCAAGTGGCGACCGCTGGACGACTTCATGATCATCGGCTGCTCTGACGGCACGGTCTACGTCTGGCAGATGGAGACAGGTACGTCACAATACTTCATGATCATCGGCTGCTCTGACGGCACGGTCTACGTCTGGCAGATGGAGACAGGTACGTCACGATACTTCATGATCATCGGCTGCTCCGACGGCACGGTCTACGTCTGGCAGATGGAGACAGGTACGTCACAATACTTCATGATCATCGGCTGCTCCGACGGCACGGTCTACGTCTGGCAGATGGAGACAGGTACGTCACAATACTTCATGATCATCGGCTGCTCGGACGGCACGGTCTACGTCTGGCAGATGGAGACAGGTACGTCACAATACTTCATGATCATCGGCTGCTCCGACGGCACGGTCTACGTCTGGCAGATGGAGACAGGTACGTCACAATACTTCATGATCATCGGCTGCTCCGACGGCACGGTCTAAGTCTGGCAGATGGAGACAGGTACGTCACAATACTTCATGATCATCGGCAGCTCCGACGGCACGGTCTACGTCTGGCAGATGGAGACAGACGTCACAATACTTCATGATCATCGGCTGCTCCGACGGCACGGTCTACGTCTGGCAGATGGAGACAGGTACGTCACAATACTTCATGATCATCGGCTGCTCCGACGGCACGGTCTACGTCTGGCAGATGGAGACAGGTACGTCACAATACTTCATGATCATCGGCAGCTCCGACGGCACGGTCTACGTCTGGCAGATGGAGACAGACGTCACAATACTTCATGATCATCGGCTGCTCCGACGGCACGGTCTACGTCTGGCAGATGGAGACAGGTACGTCACAATACTTCATGATCATCGGCTGCTCCGACGGCACGGTCTACGTCTGGCAGATGGAGACAGACGTCACAATACTTCATGATCATCGGCTGCTCCGACGGCACGGTCTAAGTCTGGCAGATGGAGACAGGTACGTCACAATACTTCATGATCATCGGCTGCTCCGACGGCACGGTCTACGTCTGGCAGATGGAGACAGGTACGTCACAATACTTCATGATCATCGGCTGCTCCGACGGCACGGTCTACGTCTGGCAGATGGAGACAGGTACGTCACAATACTTCATGATCATCGGCTGCTCCGACGGCACGGTCTAAGTCTGGCAGATGGAGACAGGTACGTCACAATACTTCATGATCATCGGCTGCTCCGACGGCACGGTCTACGTCTGGCAGATGGAGACAGGTACGTCACAATACTTCATGATCATCGGCTGCTCCGACGGCACGGTCTACGTCTGGCAGATGGAGACAGGTACGTCACAATACTTCATGATCATCGGCTGCTCGGACGGCACGGTCTACGTCTGGCAGATGGAGACAGGTACGTCACAATACTTCATGATCATCGGCTGCTCGGACGGCACGGTCTACGTCTGGCAGATGGAGACAGGTACGTCACAATACTTCATGATCATCGGCTGCTCGGACGGCACGGTCTACGTCTGGCAGATGGAGACAGGTACGTCACAATACTTCATGATCATCGGCTGCTCCGACGGCACGGTCTACGTCTGGCAGATGGAGACAGACGTCACAATACTTCATGATCATCGGCTGCTCCGACGGCACGGTCTACACCTGGCAGATGGAGACAGGTACGTCACAATACTTCATGATCATCGGCTGCTCGGACGGCACGGTCTACGTCTGGCAGATGGAGACAGGTACGTCACAATACTTCATGATCATCGGCTGCTCGGACGGCACGGTCTACGTCTGGCAGATGGAGACAGGTACGTCACAATACTTCATGATCATCGGCTGCTCCGACGGCACGGTCTACGTCTGGCAGATGGAGACAGGTACGTCACAATACTTCATGATCATCGGCTGCTCAGACGGCACGGTCTACGTCTGGCAGATGGAGACAGGTACGTCACAATACTTCATGATCATCGGCTGCTCAGACGGCACGGTCTAAGTCTGGCAGATGGAGACAGGTACGTCACAATACTTCATGATCATCGGCTGCTCGGACGGCACGGTCTACGTCTGGCAGATGGAGACAGGTACGTCACAATACTTCATGATCATCGGCTGCTCCGACGGCACGGTCTACACCTGGCAGATGGAGACAGGTACGTCACAATACTTCATGATCATCGGCTGCTCGGACGGCACGGTCTACGTCTGGCAGATGGAGACAGGTACGTCACAATACTTCATGATCATCGGCTGCTCCGACGGCACGGTCTACGTCTGGCAGATGGAGACAGGTACGTCACAATACAGTAAACCCTCGTTGATACGAACATCAAGCGAACCAGAAATCGCCAGTTCGTAATATAAAAATTAGTAATATCGCAAAAACGTCGAAATTCAATAGTACCAGCCAAAATAAAGGTCTACAAACAATCAATGTTTTCCAATGGATAGTAGCGCGCGGGTATGATGTTTTGTGCGTGCATAGTAGGCGGACTAAGTGGGCACGTTGCAGTGAGCAAGCCACGCCCCTCAACAGCTGTAAGGGCTGGCGCGCGCATCCGATCACGCCTGCGAGCGGAGGAGGGGGATGGGAAAACCAACAAAACAAGTATAGCTGCCTGCGACGACGTACGCTCGGCGGACAAAAATCTTGATACCTGCGCCTACTCTGCGAGTTGAACTCTCGGACACATTATTTTGTTTGTGCGGGTTCTAAAATATTAGTTCGTATTAAACAACGAACATTATGTATAAGAGTACCATTCAGGGGATAAATAATTAGTTCGTGTTATGTATTATGCGAAATTCGTTATATCCGTTTTATTTAACATTGAGTGTCCTATTTACGCGGGCTGGGTCTTGCTTACTATTCGTATTATCTGAGAATTCGCACTAACCGAGTTCGTTTTACCGAGGGTTTACTGTACGTTACACATACTTGGGCCTCAGTAGAATTACGTACTTTAACTTTCGTGAAGGTTGAGATTGAGACATTTCGGCTAGGTTAAAGTCGCTGTACAACAACTTCGGTAATGCTTTCGTCATCAATCAATGACGGGTTTACGATCTCGGCCAACCCGAGCAGGTATTTGAATTAGTCACGGCCGCTGGTTGGCTGCCGCTCACCCACCCGTGAGTAGGCTACTATTAAAACAATGTTCAGTTAATTTTCCATCACACAGCTATTAGCAATCTTATTTAAATACAGTATGTAAGTAAATGAAAAAAACAATGTTAGATTAATTTTCATGTGCAATGTGCAAAAAAGTGTTTTTGTTAATTAAAATTTTGTTTCTTAAATTTTTCTCCAATTCAATTTTTTTCGGGATGTTTGTTTGACGCGTCACATAGTTGGTATGTAGTAGCTTGAACGTGCTGTCTATGTGCAGGTCACCTGGATCGAGTGCTGCACGGAGTGGCGGGGGAAGAGGTTCTGTACGCCTGCGATGAGAACCCCGCGTCTAACAGCTCGGCGGGGGAGGTGGGGCTGGCCAACCCCGCCGTTCACTTCTTCCGAGGTCTGCGCCATCGCAACCTGTCAGCCATACGCCACGCCACACAGGTACGTGCCTCGCTCTATCTAGGTGTTCTCTTTTTCCATGCAGTATACTTTTGTTTTTGTAGTATTATTTTAAGTGCTATTTTATTGTATTTCTTCTTCTTTTCGTATGCCCAAAATTGACATCTCATATCATCATGTATTTTCTGGTCAGCCAGTAGAGATAGGACTCCTGTTCCCTCCGATCTGATTGTATTTCCTTCTGTAATTTTATTATTGTTTCATTGTATATTGCAGTGTTTTGTTAATCAGTTTTTTAATTGAATAGGATCAACACTTAATAGAGTCTAAGTCTTGTTGTCGACCTACCCTCAGGAACTCGTAATTTATGTCGATTAAAAAACCCTTTAAAATTGTAAAAAAGTTAACCAACATATGTCACTCATCCCCTAGAGAATTTAATACTTTTTCTCAATGAATGTTTCACTGTTCCAATAATTAATATTTCTCTTTTTTGAACGATCTCATTTTATTTTACGTAAAAGGTGTGTCGCTTGCAACAACACATTAGAAAAGTTCAATAAGTCAATTTGTCTGATTCCAGCGAGGGCTCCACCAGCTGCAGCAGCTGAGCCACCACGCGAACCACGACTACTCGGACCACCAGAAGAGCCGAGCGTTCCCGCTGATGATCCAGGGTCTCCGGACCAACCCTAAGGACCCCGAGGCCCACATCCTGTGCTTCGACATCGAGGCGCTCATTGGTGAGTGGCTGTTAGATATTTATTACTGTATATATATATATACGTCGTTTCAATATTTTATTCATATTTATTTATTTATTTATTTATTTATTTATTCATTCATTCATTCATTCATTCATTCATTCATTCATTCATTCATTCATTCATTCATTCATTTATTCATTCATTTATTTATTTATTTATTTATTTATTTATTTATTCATTTATTTATTTATTTATTTATTTATTTATTTATTTATTTATTTATTTATTTATTTATTTATTTATTTATTTATTTATTTATTTATTTATTTATTTATTTATTTATTTATTTATTTATTTATTTATTTATTTATTTAATTATTTATTTTATTTTATTTTGCATTCTTACAATTCACATTTGAGCATGTAACATTATTCATAAGCCTTTCCTGTTGCACTCATACGTAATATGGTCATTGACATTAAGACATTCGAGTATTGAAAGTCATCCTTTTTAAACTAAATTATAGGTACAAAATAAATGGGTAAAAAAAAAATCGGAAAACAGTACATCCAAATTCCAAACCAAACATAGTGTTAAGTTTAGTGTTTTAGTTTTATGGTGGTGGTGTTATGGTTTCTTGAT
Source organism: Isoperla grammatica (assembly GCA_945910005.1). NCBI lineage: Eukaryota > Metazoa > Arthropoda > Insecta > Plecoptera > Perlodidae > Isoperla > Isoperla grammatica. The sequence goes on from OX246743.1 coordinate 24,929,254, forward strand.
GATTTTGACAGTAAATTACATGTTAAAATAGAAAATGATGTTATATTCCCCGAATGTAGTTTCTAGTTACGCTACTGTCTACCGGGCCGGTAACTAACCGTACCACGTGTGTCTTGTCCGCAGTGCAACTGCTGAGTGAGGAGTACTCGCTGATGTCCCCGGGTACGCTGGAGGCCCAGGGACTCATCAACTCTGCCGAGTATCAGAAGGTGGCGGCGTTGACTCAGTCCGCGTCGCCCGACGCTCACAAGAAGATCGCAGGTACGTCGCTCGGCGTTGAGTTACCGTGGGGTCTCAGCCATACTGAATTGTTAGAATAAATTTACAGTCTTGTTTTGAAAGTTCAAACATCACTCACTGATTTAAAATATAGCACAGAGGAAGAGTAGCAACTTGTCACCAACATCTCTTCAGTTGTCAGTCATATTTTGAGCAAACAGGGAGGCTAAGGTGGGCCTATAAGATTACTTCTCTTCAACGGAATGGTATTGGGTGGGTAGACCTGCTATTCACGTGACGACATTGTCATGAGAAGTTGTTTTTGAACACAATTTAATAGGTTTTAGCTTTTACAATACTAGAAGAATGCCCAGTCCGAGATTGTCAACCAAATGTCAGTCACAGACATCCCTACAAAGTACAAACTGTCAGATTATATCTACTCTTAAAAGTGTAGGACCAAAGTTATGTTTTATATGGTGATTATTGGTGACTGGTGATTAAATAAATGAATAAATAAATTCAGTAGATAGTTGAAAAAATACTTTACTAACAAGTGAATTGAGCATGTATTTCAATCGATAAATGAGTGAATATTTTGAAAATTAATTTGATAATTCACTAACTTCTCTATAGTGGATAATGTAAACCGTATTGATGTGACTATTGTGGCCTCATTCCATCTCATGCTGGACATTTCACTCGTCCTATACCACTTCTCCATCTATTTACTCCCATCTTCATCTCGTCTCCTCACCCTCAACATTTCCCTGGGGACTGTCCACTCTCGATGCAACCGTCCACCCTCGATGTATCCGTCCACCCTCGATATATCTGTCCACCCTCAATATATCCGTCCACCCTCGATATATCTGTCCACCCTCAATATATCCGTCCACCCTCAATATATCCGTCCACCCTAAATGCATCCGTCCACCCTCGCGAGGTATTGCACGGTGCCTCTCATTGAACGTTTGTGTGTAATCTCTTTCACGCTGCTCGCCGGATCAGACTTCTTCGGCCGAGTTAAAGACAAGGCCGGAGATCTGGAGCGAACCCTAAAGGAGAAGGACCGACACGGTAATGCTGCTAACGTGTCTACTACGTAGGCTACTCGTACATGATTATTTTAACCTGCACAACATTTATGAGTACACCCGCACGCACACGTATGCTCACTAACCAAGAGGTGCATCCAGGATTTAGATTTTTTAAATCACAAATTTTTTGTGTCGTGCATCAATGTAGTATCCTGCTTTATAAACTAGGTTACATAGTCAGTAGATACTTAATCTAATGGCTAAACCTATAATCATCTAATCTATAAAGTACCCTAAGTCAGTGTCAGCTAGAAATGTGCTCAACTGATAATAGATCTAGGCTGATGGACTGATCTTGTAAACATCAGGAGAATCCATATTTCTTTTTCCTAAAACATCTCAGTGCATTTATTGTTGTCAATTAAAATAGGTACTGAAAGTGATGCTAATTAGGGATGTCAATACCCAGAAACAGTTGTGCCCGGGTACCCTCGCGCCGTACCCGGACTACCGGGGTAGTAAATAATACTAAATACGCGTTTTATCGTCATAGGTGTCAAATGATTCGCAAAGTTGTGGAAAGAGACATTATATTGTTAAACGGTATCAGGTTGCATTGTCTTCGATGCAAAACGATCGCGGAAGTATTCAACAAAGCTTCAAAGCTTGCGTCTCCGCTACAGTAGGCGGTGATCGGCCGCGTCAAAGCGATGACGTCATAGTCCGAGCTCGAACACGAGAACATGATTGCGGTAAAGCTACGACGGGCGGGTGCGCTCCCTCGGACTCGCAACCGTTCCGCAGCATTCTTCCATAGGCCTACAGAAGATGATACTAATGGGCTTCGATGACGATGGCCGCAGCCGTCAGCGTCACTGTTGAGGGGGAGGGGGAAGGGGGGGGAGGTGTGTGTCAAGTTAAATGCCGGCAAATTGAAAAGCGCGGCTCGTACGCTCGCACAAAGAGGCCAGTAGGAAAATATCGCAATGTTGAATTGATTACGTTTTGAACAGAAGAAGGGAATGGGTAGTACCGGGTAACGGGTATTGAAAAGTTGGAACCGTACCCGTGTGTACCGGGCGGGTAACGGGTACCCATTGACATCCCTAATGCTAATACTATGCAAATAAATTTAAAAGCCGTTATTTTCGACATCTAATATCTATTTATTTGTTGAATAAGACCATTTGAAACATGTTCCAATTGGTGGTTGAAATGTTATTTTGAGCAAAATTAGTATGTACAGTATTGTCTGTTATTATAAAGATTGTGCGTGGACAGAAGAAGTAGGAAGCTCTATGGAAACACCGCTCTTAGAAGAAAGACAGCGAAGAAAGAGAAGGCATGTGAGCATGGCAAGCAAGCACTAAAGGCTGACGCTCTTGTGGGCTGCACTCAGTGCACACTGGTGTTTTATTGTTGTGTATTGGTGTTCTAATTGTTAAAGCCGCACTTGCTGCGTTGTAGTGCAGCCATTGGGAATTCTATTAACTCCAGAGCTCGAGTTACCGGTGATACTGATGCCTCCCCGACCAGACTTACGTTTTCACTACTTCATCAATATTAAAGCGGAGAATGTCTCGTTGTTTCAGGCATCCTGGCCAAGATGAAGGAGGGGGCTGAGAACGTTCAGACCAAGCTTCAAGCCAAGGCCGAGGGCATCGGTTTCAAACCCATCGAGAAAGACACCAGTCGAGGTAGGAGACATCTTGTTTATCTTATATATAGTTACACGGTTTTTCATGTGACATTTCATGTAAATATGTCTCCCAGTGTAAAAGTCTTGATGTATAAATATTTTAATTTTTATATTTCTTACAAATAATATAAAAAATGTTACATTACGCTACTCAAAATATACTAGATGTGTTCTGGTGGCAAGAAAATAAACTATTATGAGGAGGAGTTTAGCTGTAAATTGTTCATTGTTGTTTTATTGTTAAAATCAATGGCACTATGGGAGACCGTATGACAGGTAGAGTGCGCTGTCAGCGATGACGTTCAGTCTACCCATTATATCTAGCTCAACTTTAGTTAAATGCTCCAAATTTTATATGCCTAATACATTATTTACAGTAATTTTGATTATGGATAAACCTTGCGCTTAAAACCTAATTATAAATAAGCGTTATGTAATTAAAATAACAATCAGCTGAAGAATCTAAAAAACAAGTGAAACCTAGTAAAATGGCTGATGAAATAACACAGTTTACCACACTCTTCGCGCGCAGGTAAGGTTAAGCCGTCCCACAGCCATCTGTATTTACACGACATAATAATGGCATGCGTCAAATGAGGGGCATACTGACATTGTGTGGGTGTGAACGCTCACAGCGCTGCTGTCATACGGTCTCCCATATAAGAAGGTTGCTAAGCAGCTCTATCTATGTTTTTGTTTTGAGTGTTCAATAGCGTGGGGTAAGCCTTGTAAATATTCGAAAAGAATGACAGGAAGTTATATAAACATGTGTAGTCCTATTGTATTTAAAGTGATTTGATTGGTCACATTTTTACACAATTACTGTTAAGTATGGAGTTCCCAAGTTTCTGTGCTACTGCTACTGCCGCAGTAACCAGTGACGTTGGGTTCTCATCAGCCAATAGGATTGACTGAAACCTTACTGTTTCTGTTACTGTTAATTTTCATTGTGGATCGTCCTTAGATGTTACATTAATCCCTGCAAGAAGCTAACAGTTTCAGGATATGTTCATAACAGTACACAACATATTCCTGAAGCAAAGCGAGCTCAATTTATATCGGAAATGTTGCTTTTGGGTATTCGAAACCCACATACAAAATATACCAAAATATCAACAAAAATTATGTATCACACTTTAATTAGGCCCTGCTGTAATGAGTAGATTGGTTGATACGAAAAATCTTTTCGTACAGTTATGTAGCCTGATGTATTACCTACAACTTTGTTGTTGGTCTAACGGTGAGACATTTAGCAACCTATTTGATTGATTGATTGATTGATTGATTGATTGATTGATTGATTGATTGATTTATTGATTTATCATCGTATTTCCCTAGTCCACATGCATGGGTGTTTATTTTTGACAGTATGTTTTTAAGAAAGAAAGTGAATAAAAAAATAAATACAAGTTGAGGTAGGTTAGTGGCAATAACAATATTCTTGTTACTTGTTTATGATATGTATTTTTTTTGTCTAAGAGTAACCTTACTGTAACTAAAATAAAAGTTTATAAATCTGGACTGGTTATATGCGTAAAATAGCGTCACCATTTTGATATTATTTCGTAAATCTTGAGTATCACGTAAATATTTATGCTTCTCGATGACAATAGAGAATAGTTTTGTTGTTGGCCGGTAGAATGACTTAATTTGCGCTAGTCTCCCTATTAAAACGTTGTCTTACAATAACTTCGGTAATGCTTTCGTCATCAATCAATGAAGTGTTTACTGTCTCGACCAACCCAAGCAGGTATTTGAATTAGCCACGGTCGCTGGTTGGCTGCCGCTCACCCACCCGTGACGGAAGCATTACCAAAGATGTTGCACGATGACTATCTTGTGTGCCTAGTGATGGAACATTGAAAATTTTCAATTCACTGAAAATTTTCAGGAAATTTTCAACGTGGCTTGAAAATTTTCATCGAAAATTTTCAATATTTGGTTTTGTTTATATTTTGTAAGCATAGAACATTCAAATAGGTTTAAGTCAATTATGTGGTTGTAAAGATGGCAACAAAAAAAACTATCAACCACTTCATTTGCTTAGTAGAAAGTTTAATAACAATGGATGATTGTGTGGTAAAATTCATGAAAAAACGACCAGGGCCTGTTAATTCGTTACTTTTCCCTTTCAATGCAGAAACATCAACAGTAAGTTTTAAGGAAATAAAAAGTATATTGGGTCAACCAGCAGTTGATCGCCGGGAGGTATACACATTTTCTGAAGATATGTCTATGTTCAAGAACTTGTGTTAAACATAGTTATTAAGTTGTATTTTGTAAACTTAATTAATAATTTATTCTTTTTAGGCCTACCTGTTAATAGATAGGTATGTGCGTGAACCTGGCATTGCCTTCAACCACTTGCTAGTGGTTACCGCTTATACAAACCACACCGTACTGTTTTACAAAATAAAAAGCTTATAATCAGTGGGCTCATGTTTTATTTCAGACACCGATAGGGTTGAAACGTTTTTTTAACCTTGCGTATGAGAAAGCAACAATATGTTTTGAATGTTACACATGTCGTTACATGTTACGCCTAGTTTCGTGATACACAAACAACTTACATCTAATCAAACAATTGATTGCATTTTTTTTTTTTTTTCATTTTCAACAGTTTGAAAATTTCACGAAAATTTTCGTGAAAATTTTCAACCAAAAAGTTTTTCATGAAAATTCCCATCACTATGTGTGCCCCTTCCCTCTGTAGTTATCTGGCTGCCTAGGTAGCAACATTCATCGCAATGAACAAAATGTGTGGATGTGAAAGATGGATTATATCAAACAAGATTAGAGCCAGCCACTCAAGATGTGGTGATACTGGGTTAGAGCTACTCAAGATCTGGTGTTACTGGGTTAGAGCCACTCAAGATGTGGTGTTACTGGGTAAGAGCCACTCGAGATGTGGTGTTACTGAAGAATGGTGCAGATCTCTTGGACAGATATTGTTAAAACTGGGAAAATAATTGAATGAGCAAACGAACGAGCAAACGAAAAAGGAAGTTATTAGAAACGGGGAATCACATTTTGAGGTCCTAAGGAATACTAAAAGATATAACTGGAGGGCAAATGGATGAGTTAACAGTAGTGGTAGACCAAGATATATCCCAGGATATGCATTGTGATGATAATATGAACGGATCAAATGGATTTTAATACTGAGAAGTATAAAGTTAACATGTCGAAGATTGTTTGCTTGTGAAATTATGAAATAAACCAATTGAATAGATAGAAGAATAGTTTTCTAGGCGTGTTGGTGGAAGTGCCAGGTTAACCAATAGCCTTATTCTTCTATTCCACACAATAAACTAATTGAATAGATAGAAGAATAGTTTTCTAGGCGTGTTGGTGGAAGTGCCAGGTTAACCAATAGCCTTATTCTTCTATTCCACACAATAAACTAATTGAATAGATAGAAGAATGGTTTTCACGGCGTGTTGGTGGAAGTGCCAGGTTAACCAATAGCCTTATTCTTCTATTCCACACAATAAACTAATTGAATAGATAGAAGAATAGTTTTCTAGGCGTGTTGGTGGAAGTGCCAGGTTAACCAATAGCCTTATTCTTCTATTCCACACAATAAACTAATTGACTAGATAGAAGAATGGTTTTCACGGCGTGTTGGTGGAAGTGCCGGGTTAACCACTTCTGCACAATGAACCAATTGAATAGATACAAGAAAAGACAAACCTCATTTCGTTAAAACTAGGCGTCTTTTTGAAATAAAATGGATTTGTTTGGTAATTTACGGATTTTATTTTCAATTCCCAAGGGTTTGTAATTCTAAACTCTGCTTTTATGCTTTTAAAAATCATCCCAGTAGGTTATGCCTAAATGATATGAGACCAATATGGCCGTTGTGACCTCACGTGAAAACTACGAACAGGGATTTAGTTTTTATTGAAAGGATAATTTGCAGGAAGGATGTAAACAAAATAAAAGAGACCAGTTTAATTTTGAAAAGTCATTCATTTAATAATAAAACAATCATTCATACAGGTCGTCATCGAGAGAGCCAATCAGAGTGGAGGACCGCTCAGTAGACGGTGGGGTAGGCGTATCCGTAGTTGTATCGGGCGGGGACGGCGGCAGCGGGGGTGTAGGCGACGGGGGAGTAGGCGTAGGGGGTGGCTGCGTAGGCTGCGGGGTGGGCGTAGGCTGCGGTCAGGGGGTAGACAGCTGCGCGGCGGCCGCGGGACTTGATCTCATAGGTGGTGTCCTGCACGGGAAGACAGAGACAGACGTTAGTCGAATACTTTCACCGTCACTTCGTATGGGTATGGTGCTTATTGATGTATTTAATATTTATTTTAGTCATTATTTTAAGTCAGTTAATTGCTCATTTTCGAACTGTCATTTATGTGTGCCATCGAAAGGTATTTCGTGAATGAATTATTAAACTTTCGTTTCGTGAAAATAATTCAAGTGCTACCATTGTTTTATCTGTAATTCATGAATTATAAATTTTTTAATTAAGAACAGAAATAACAGTCGTAAAAATGTCCATATTTGAAAGTGTTTTGAATTTGTTGTTTAGCTAATCCAAATCCAATTCTCGGGTAAGAATCAATTTCTCAATATCTCGAAGAGTTCTGGAGATATTAATAAAATGTGCGTGGTTTACATTGCAACGTAGGCCTACACATTGCTGTCAATAAATCCCTATTCGGTATCTCCCCCCGCCTAGTTGCGATAGTGCGAGCTTTAGCCGCGTCCACACAAATGACTACATTAATTATTGAGTATTAACGACCAACCCCCGTGATTATTTCTTAATCTAGCCACAAAACCAAGAAGCTCGCCCCTTTCGTTGACTGTGAATGAGATTTCTGTGTGCTGATTAGCCGTGAGCTAGAATTCATAGTCGTCCTCTACCCCTAGGGGCGCCCATTGTTGCCAGGTAGCAGTTTCATACATGTCATTTGCCATTTAGATAACAAATTCATAGCAAAACAACGGGCGCCCCTAAGGGTAGGGGACGTCTATAAATACGGACCTACGACTTGACTAAGGAATTGAAATATTCTCAACTCATTAGTCACTGGTCATTATATGTCAATAAGGCCCGATTTTACAATCGATTAACGGGCCGCTAGCTGACGTTCCGTAATCTGTAACCCATCAAACCCTATGCAAATAACGGACCGTCAGCTAACGGCTCGTTAATGACCGATTGAAAAACCGGGCTTTTAGAGTAGGCCTATAAAGTTGTGTGAGCGTCAGCACGTAAAACCCATGGATGGTTCAACACTTCACTAGACTGGGCTTACCTTGATGGCGCCAACGGGGTAGACTCCTTGTCCGGCGTATCCGACGGGGTAGGCGGAGTAGGCGAGGGGGGAGACTCCAGCGGGGAGGCCGGGGTGTCCCACCACACCGGTGTAGCCGACTGCGGGCACGACTCCTCCGGTGTAGCCGGTGTAGCCGGGGTAACCGGTGTAGGCGAACTGGGGCTCGGCGATAGCGCAGGCCAGGGCCGCGGCGAGGACAATCTATGGGACAGACAGACATATGGGGTTAGCTTTGTTCTAACCAAATAATATCACTAATACACTGGAACAAAGTAATTGTCTATGGGCGCGTCCTTCATTTTTAATATTATTATACAATAACGAAATGTCTTCTATTTTGTGTTATAATATTAAACTGGACAATGTTTTGGTCAAACAATTATTCTCCCGATCGCTCGACTGACTACATTCGTTGAACAGAGGGTTTAACCCGCCCTTGGCAAACAAACTCATTTCGTATGCATTCCCTCATAGACAATATACAGATACTGTCAATTCGTTCTTGAAAGAAACCCTCGCAAACTTTTAACACACAAGTAATTTTTTATTTTGTAATTCGTATTACTTTATTGTTACCAATCAGTTGTGAAAATCACACTAACTATTTCCAACTCTTATCTTGATCACGATCCAAATTCAATATCTTGATGTTCGTCCAATGACAATTAAAATACGTAAACGTAAGTAAACAACTCCAGTGTTTGTGACGTTTCTCTTGTAATTTTATTGTATTTAAAATTGTTATCAGTTTCGTATTCACAACAGCGGAAATTGTTTAAAATTACGTGCACATAGTCATCGTTCACCCAACTTTAAAATAGTTCACGTTACAAACATATACATAACATAAATTGGAATCACAATAAAATAAAATTCAATTAAAATTTACTCATCTACTTAGTAAATAAATTTACAAAATATCTCGGCGACGCCAAATGATCTAACTGGCTCACCCAGCACAATACATTAAAACTAAATCCCCCCCCCCCTCCCGCGTCCCCCAGCCCAATACATTTCAACTATGAACACAAATCAATATATTTCACTCTCTAGTTCAAAAAGAATTGTATTCCAACTGCGTTTTAAGAGTATTTCAGTCACAGTTAAGCTACTTCATTACTTTGCATTGCAACGAAATTAATTTGCATTTAAAAAAATTTATATTATAAATTTAGCAAAACTTTTACCCCAAATATTAAAAGCAACGTTCTATGGACAACAAAAGCCGTGTCCAGCTCGTACTCACCAGGAACTGCATGATGTGTGTGTGGGGTACTGCGGTGCTGTGACAGAAGTAACGTCCCTTGTGTCCCGGCGAGCTTATATACCCACCCGGCCACCTCCCAAGGACACCCGCGCGCATCATAACCACTTGTTGATATGCACGAACCTGTTGCGTGGCCAGGCCAGGCCGTTGACTGCCTGATAGGACCAGTATTTTTATTGTCTTCTATTTTTTCTGCCTACGGGTATTTTATATTTATTAAGTATACTATTATCGTTCGTTATCATGCATATTAAAAAATAAGTAAATACATAAAATTAATTAATTTGTGTTTATAGTCTAACCCGTACGTTAAGATACAAGAACTGATTTTCAGTGGCGGACATTTATGCCATTAGTTATGTGCTTCGTTGCTATGACGGCTCCAAAGTCACCGTTTACATGAAGATCAGTATCAGATTAAAGCCAAGATTCAAAGTTAAAAAACCCTAGATAGATAGATTAAAGCAAACTCTCAAAGTTAAAAGAAACCCTAGCCCCAACCGGGAATCGAACCCTGGACCTTCTGCATTGCAAGCAGTAATAAACCCACTAGACGTTTGTTTACTTATTGTCTAGTAACTGATTGTCAGTAATCCAATGTATTATGGATTTCTTTCATATGACGGATCTTGACGTCACTGACATCAATTCTTGCTACATCTTGGAGGAGGTTTTATGAGTTTTACAAACCCAGTGAAAGTCTGTAATCAAACCCTGTTGCATCTGTGGCGGAAGCAAGATCATTATTTCTGTTGTAATTTATTTGTTAAAAAATACATTTCCGATCGCCGGCCCCGAAATATGTGTTGCGACCCGTTTTTGAGACTGAACATGCAATGCTTGTCATGAGACAAATCAAGTGTGATGTGGGGATTGTAAGTCACACTGCTTTTTGTGCCCAAGATAATGTTTCCTGTAATCGCACGTATATGATTACAAATAATCGTTTCTATAGATAAGATTTGACATAAGGTACCATAACGATTGTGCGTTGTTTTGAATGAATGTCATTTAAACGCGTTTTAAAAAAATAATTGTATGATTTTAATAGTTTTTGAGCTGAATTAACAAGTTGCAAATCGTCAATTAATCAAGAATCATGTTTAAAAAAACATAAGCTGTATTTTTAAATGTGCGAATGTTTCGTAGCATAAGTTATTCCGTGCAGGGTCTATTCTGTGAAACGGTACCTTGAAATAGTGTTTTCTTGATACGCCTTTGTGTATGTATCAGTGCAAAGCTTTTTTCGATATACCGGTATGTCGTGTTAAAAATAAATATTTTTTTTGAAAAAAATCTTCTTCTTATTCTTAAAAAAAAAAAAAAAAAATATTTTTAACCGTGAAAAGTATAACATTTTGCTTTGAACCTAATACCAAGTGACCTAGTATATACGTTATGATTAATCCACTTTTACTGTCGTTGTTGTTGTTTGTAAAAAATAATGTTTGATAATTTAACGTTAACTTGTCGAGCCGTAGCTTGAAAACTAGTACTTATATACATTTATGTATATCTTGTATTTAGTACACATGGATTAACTTAAATTTAAGTAAACATTCAAGGTTCTGAACATCAATTATTCTAATACAATAAAATACAATACATCTTTATTTTGTTGTAAATTGCAACATACAAAGTACAAAACAAAAATGGCAAGCTTCGGGCACTCCTCAACCTTGTAGGTGTATCATTATTTGATGTCTCATGTTTCTAAGTGGCATTATGATTTAATGGAGATAGACAATGATAGGAGGGGATGGTAGTTTATTCACGCACGTAATGTGTGTGCCTTCGCGGCCATACTGTGTGCCCAAAACGACATGTTCGTGTACTTTCGACTGGCAGTTCATTGTTTAAATATTTCAGATGGCCTTTAGTGGCTATAGCATTCATTAACACAATTGAAAATGCTCTGCATTGAGACAAAAGTTTAAACTGGTCTAGAATTAAACACAAGAAAGTCTCTTGTCTCGGCCACTCTTTTCCTTTACGTCCTCATTACTGGCCGTTTTCCGTACCTCTCCATACTGCCTTCACTCACCTCGTACTGCCTTCACGCACCTCCGTACTGCCTTCACGCGTATACACGCGTTCATCTCTCTCTCTCTCTCTCTGAGGATGACGTCCGCAGACTAGTGGCACAGCGTGTCGCGTCCGAACATATTTACTTGAAGGAGTAGTTTACGAAGGGGGCTAGATCGTACGAACTGTACTAGTGATTATCCGGTGTCACCGAGTCGAGAGGCAACATATTATCTTGCGCTAACTGTAAGTAGATATTGCATATTCATCATAAACAATATGGTCAAGAAGACGCCTAAAGGAGCCTACCGTGGAGGCCGTGGTGGTAGCGTGGGTAGCATCAGCAGCGAACGCCCGCGCACTCTTTCGATCAACGAGATAACGGAAGCCGAGACGCTGCCAGGTGGTATACCTGGTCTCTCAACAGAGGGCATTCGAGGGATCGTTCGCGAGGTTATCGCGGAATTTCTAAAGCAGCCAGACATCCTTAGTCAAGTGATTGACACCCTCGTTCAGAAGGCCACATCCAAGCTGCAAGAAGCGGTTGACGCCAGCCTGAAGGTAGCCGAAGACCTTCAAACAAAGTTGGTCGCTCGCGAGGGGGAAGTGCGGTCCTTGCGCGAAGATATGGAGGTGCGTACGGACGATCTGGAGCAATATCAGCGTCGTAACAACGTACGCATCTTCGGCGTACCTGAGGTGAACGGGGAGAATACAGACAACATTGTGCTGTCAATCGCGTCTAAGCTCCGGATCCCTATAGATAAGGAGGATATCGATCGATCTCACAGAGTCGGGCAGAAATCTGGACGACCACGACCAATAATTGTCAAATTTGTATCGTACAAAAAGCGAGCCATGTTTTTCGGCGCCAAACGGCTCTTGAAAGGTTCCGGGACAACTGTGAGGGAGGACCTCACCGCAGCACGGCTCCAAGTTCTGCGCGCCGCCATCGACAGGTACGGCGTCCGAAATGTGTGGTCACAAGACGGCGTCGTAATGATAGTCGATGGTGACGTACGCCACCGAATCACCCGACTCAGCAGTCTTCGCCAAATCGAACACTAGTTTTCACTAAATCAGTTGAACCCCCTATAGTAAGAACTCGGTACTTGCCAGGACGAAGACCTACGTGCAGTGTCTGCTCTTATTAGCTTGATTTTGGTTTTATTAGCCTACTTATTTGTACTAATCTTAAAATCCATACATACTGGTATACTTTTAGTTTTAAGTTTTGTTTTTAGTTTAAGTAATTCATCTAGTTTTAATATTTTAGTCTTATTGGATATTCATAATGGATACTGATGCCTCTACTCATGGAGTTTTATGTGGTATTGCTAAACAATACTCATCTAGTCTTAAAATCGCGCATATTAATGCTCAATCGTTAGTTGATGCGGACCACTTCGCGGAATTTCATAGCATGTTTGGAGACTCAAAATTTGACATCATAGCAATAAGTGAAACTTTTCTAAAATCAACTATACCTGATTCATGTATTGAACTGCCCGGGTATTCTGTATACAGAAAAGATCGCAAAGTAAAACGTGGGGGTGGAGTAGCCGTGTATGTACGGGAAAGTTTTAAGACTAAAATATTACCTTGCGCTCCCAGGAAAGCAGATCTTATGTACGACTACACTCCCGAATATTTAATATTGGAAATCTCTTTCCTAAGTACTCAATTGCTCTTCTCATGTATATACAGAGCTCCAAAAATAGGTTTTATGGATCTATTCGTGAATGACATGTACAGTCACATATTCCATTATAAAAACTTAATAGTTGCTGGCGATATGAACGCACGCTTTGGTTCCAGTGCATTTGAAACTGAAAACATTATTGACGTTCTTAATATGTGCAATCTTACTCGCATACCATTCAGTAATACATTTCATACTTCCACAACAGATAGTAATCTCGACGTTATAGCCTCAAACTGCCCCAATCTAGTTCAAACGTTTGGCCAGTGCCCTGCTTCCGGATTTTCAAGCCACGACCTAATTTACGCTGTTTTTTCTCTGACTATACCCAAATACACACCTAAGCTAATAACATATAGAGATTTCTCCAAGTTTGTCTATGACGAATTTTCCGCTGATGCATTTAACATTGAGTGGCATGTTATCACTGAAACCAACGACATTGACGAAAAAGTTGACATTTTCTCTTCATTACTCACTGGACTGTATGACAAACACGCTCCACTCAAGACGGTACGGATCAAGCACCCGCCAGCCCCATGGATGACACTGGACATTAAACGACTGATAAAAGACCGCGACTCTGCTAGAAGACATCATATCAAAACTAAAAATAGCGACGACTATGAAACGTATCGAACACTTCGTAACAAAACAAAGCAAGCCATCCGAAACGCAAAAATTAAATTTACTCATAACCTATTCAATACATCAAAATCTCCCTCTACCCTATGGAGTACAATCAGATCACTAGGCATTGGTAAACAAAGTACATTGACTCCCGACGTGTCAGTATCTGCTGAATCGCTAAACACCTACTTTACGTCCATTGCTAGAGTTACTGATCCAGCTAGACTTCGGAACGTAATTGATCGATACAAGGGAATTCCGCAACCTGACCGTGAAACCTTTCACTTTTCACACGTCTGCCCGAACGATGTCATTAAAGCTGCCCAAAGCATTAAATCTAAAGCAAAAGGACCAGATAATATTTCAATTACACTCATTCTAAAATGCATATCTATCATTTTACCGTCACTCATGCATATTTTCAATGTTTCACTTCAGACCGGTGTTTTTCCAAACAAGTGGAAGATGGCACATGTTAAACCTATTCCAAAAATATCCAAACCTGCCACTTGCAGTGACTTCAGACCCATTAGCCTCCTATGTGTACTAGGTAAAATTCTTGAAAAACTAGTACATGGCCAACTTCAAGCTTACCTATCTACACATAATGTTCTCAGCCCTCTTCAATCTGGCTTCCGGAAGGGACATAACACAACTACAGCACTCATTAAAGTTACTGATGATATCCGCTTTGCAATGGATAGAAAAGAAGTGACACTGTTAACCTTGTTTGACTTTAGCAAAGCCTTTGATTGTGTGCAACACGAGTTGCTCCTTACTAAGCTCTCTAATATTGGTGTATCGGATTTGGCAATTCACTGGTTCTCTTCTTATTTGTCTAATCGCGGTCAACAAGTAGTCTATGATAACATTGCTTCTTCTTGGATCACAATATCTATCGGAGTTCCTCAAGGATCAGTTTTAGGTCCTTTGATGTTTTCAATATATATAAACGACATATCTGCCTGTTTCAAACATTCTGAGCACCATATGTATGCTGATGACCTACAAATGTACATTCATTTTCTGTCAAAGGATATAGTACACGCTATTAACTGCACGAACAGCGACATATGTAACTTGCTCACTTATGCAAATGACCACAACTTGACACTTAATGTAGCAAAAACTCAACTGGTATTAATTGGATATAAAAAATTGCTGAGTAACATAGACAAGTCGCTTCTCCCACCAATCACAATAAACAACATTGCCATACCGTACCAGCAATCAGTGAACAACCTAGGCCTTTTAGTTGATGAAACACTCTCATGGACTCCTCATATAAATAATCTAACAAAGAAAGTTATCTCAAGTATGCACCAACTCAAACGAAATTGCCCATTCCTTCCTCTCTCAGTTCGCAAAGTTGTAATTCAGGCTCTCATATTTCCCATCATTGACTACGCATCTGTAGTCTACAATGATTTGACAGAGACGCTCAACATTAAGCTGCAGAGAGTACAAAACGCATGCATTAGATTTATTTCCGACGTCAGACGTGACGAACATATTACGCCATATTATGTCAAGCTAAAATGGCTTAAACTCGTTGATAGGCGCACTCTGTCGATTGTAGTATTAGTATCCAAAATAATGAAGTCCCAATGCCCTCCGTACCTCTTTCAATCTTTTATTCGCATGGGAACTGTCCATAATCGCACAAATAGACACACATCAAATACAGTTCAAATACCAAAACACCGTACAGTAAAATGCAACAAATCATTCACAATTACAGCTAGCCGCCTTTGGAACAGATATCTTCTGCAAACATATTCTAAAACGTCGCTCTCCACGCTCAGAAGTAGCATCCACAACCGTCTCCTTTCCACATATAATTAAAAATATGATCAGTTTCAAAAGATGATCTAAAACTGTTTAGATTTGTATATTAATTTATTAAATATATCTGAATTCGCGCAAGTAGGTACTAAGCATTGACATATTACAATTTATAATTCCATTCATAAATATTTGCATTATAACTATACATAGTTTCATATACACCTGAGTAATGGCATAGTATACATTAGGTTACTAATTAAAGTTAGTATTACATTTAGACTAGGATAATACTATTATTAGAATTAATATTAGAATAAGCATAGTATTAAAAGTACAATTTGCAATAGAATTTTAGCTTGTGAACTCGTTTTTTTCTCTTCTTCTTTCTTTTGTTCAATAGAATTAGTGATGCCTTCTGCATAACATCTGTTAGATAAAATATGTATACAAAGTGTATTTTATACTAGTTTATAATGGTATTATTGCCAATTCAATATGTATTATCTCACATTCATATATTTCATGTTCATATGTTTATAGTGTCTGTAAAATATCTGTAATGAAGAGGTTGGCTACACTCAAAGGGGCTTAATAGCCCTACGTAGCACGCCTTTAAGCCAATAAATATCAAATATCAAATATCTCTCTCGAATCCCCGACGAGGCTCCCGACCGTTGCGTGGCGCAAAACCAGGCTCGCTGAGACCTCGGCTTACTCCGTAGTGTCACAATATAATGTACGCCTATACTCACCGTTAATTAACAAATCAGTTTTTTCTTTTAAATATGAATATATATATAATAAGAAGCCTATTGTTTTCTTTTTTCTTCATTCTGTTTTAATTTTCTTTTCTTTTTTCGTTTTTCTATATCCTTTTCTCCCTTTTCCACTTTTCTCTTTCCCCTTTCCAATTCTTATATTTTGTTGGTTGCAAAATGTATTCATATGTTGCAACGACGTCACATCTGTGCGCGTGGCGGCCACATTGTGATCAAACTTTGACGTTGCCATGGAAAAACAATTGAAGGCTGTTGTGGTTAGAACACGGAAATTCTTAGTTCTTTAAAATTCAGTCTGTTTTTGAGATAAAATTGGTATGTGTGTTAATATTTTATTTGTTTATTACTTATGTTTACTTTTTAAGTAATAAATTAGGCTTATTTATTAAATTTCAATAGAATTTGTCAATGATCTATGATTGGTCCTTATCAATTGTGTCGCAATCATGACCGCTGTGACGTCACGTGGGAACTTTGAATAGTATTTTTTTGAAAATAAACGTTGGATTGGTTTACCGTTAAATATGTTTTCGTACTCTATATTATATATATTTTTGCTATTCTTGCTGTTTAATCATTTTTCATTATCATATTTTGTATGCATAGTTCCATGTATTGTTTTCCTTTGTTAATCAGTTTTATAACTGAATATGATAGACATTAAATAAATAGATAAGTGGCTTCACGAGTAACGCAATGCTCACTTGCCACGCCCCCACACTACTGACCGACTGTGACGTCACTGCTTGGTGGAGGTGCCGAGTCAGCGCGTTGACGGTCTTGTATGGGTAGCCTACGTTCAAACATGAATCACAATCAATGTCTTACGGTGGGACTACCCAATGATGTGTTGCCAGGCGTCCGGCAAACCTTACATAAGATTTAATTTTGATTCGAATCCAAAATCTGCAATTTTCACACATTCTTTTTCATGATAATTTATATTTAAATACTTATTCTCTTTTACATATTGTATAACAACATTAATTAACAACAAAACACGTTTTACTCTATGTCATTAATAATATCTAGTGCGCAAAATATGAATCTTTAGCTTTTTGGGAATTCCACTTTGTTATGTTTTATGTAAATATTTCAGATTCTGTCTGAGAAAATATCTGGTTGATTCTGAACATTTTGTTTTAATCTATAATGTTTTATTCGTTTAATTTATGATTTGCTATTTACGACCGGCGTCTTGCCTTTACTATTTTGCTTTTATAGATAATTTCTATAAATTTACCAAAAGATGATAATATACTTTTAAATCACAGTGGTATTTTTGCAAGAATACTGAATGGAATAAACTTGTTAGTATTTGACGTTGATTATTCGTCTTTATGAGGAATACACACTTAAATAATCATAATTACTTAAATCTATTATGTGTAAATATATATACTGTGCACACTTCATCGGTGTGATCGCGCAGGGTCATTGACCCAACGAGCTAAGCTTAACGTTTCATTGTTACAATGGAAATTACTTTGTGGGTTATAGAGGACTCAAAACTAGCATAGATAGCGCTGCTAAGAAACCTCCTTTCAGCGCCATTGATGATAACAACAATGAACATTGACAGTTAAATGAATGCATCTATAGTCTATTTTGAGTGCGCTATAGTTTCTCTCGTTGATTATCGTTGACTCTTTGTCGAAGAGAAACAATAATTGCCAAGGAAAAATTTGTGTTCTTGACCAGTAAGATATTCTATAGTAAGCTGATTCAAAGACATGTTTCATTTTGAGTTTTCATTTATGGGTTTCAATTATCATTTCTGGAAGAAAGTGGATTTTCTAGGAATGGTTTTCGTCGTAGGATTACAGGATGTTTGTGAAAAAACAACACAGTTATATAATTTTGAAAAGTTCATTCATTTAATAAAACAATCATTCATACAGGTCGTCATCGAGAGAGCCAATCAGAGTGGAGGACCGCTCAGTAGACGGTGGGGTAGGCGTATCCGTAGTTGTATCGGGCGGGGACGGCGGCAGCGGGGGTGTAGGCGACGGGGGAGTAGGCGTAGGGGGTGGCTGCGTAGGCTGCGGGGTGGGCGTAGGCTGCGGTCAGGGGGTAGACAGCTGCGCGGCGGCCGCGGGACTTGATCTCATAGGTGGTGTCCTGCAGGGGAGACAGACAGAGACAGACGTTAGCTCGAGACACAGGTGCTCGTATATAGATGAGGTAGTCTCACAAGACGGATGCAACACACAACGTTATCGACACTTGAAGAAGACTACTCACGAATCAAGAAGCACTCTGGGCCTTATTCTGTAACATGTCACTGTTGATCCTGAAATGAATTCTGGCTGAATTAAACTCGATTGGTCAATATTATTATATTACATTTAACATAACAGAACTTCGAGTTCAAGCAGAATACATTTTTCAGGATCGGCAGTAAAAAGTTACAGAATAGAGCCCGTGGCACATTTTTGGTTCAGAGGCGAGTGATTTGTTCCTCTCTCTCTTTGGATGAGGCTGTAAACATAGGCCCAAGTGGTATATAAAGTTACTAAACAGTTTCAAGAAGGGTGTAGAGCTCCACGCCAAGTATAGCCGAGTGTGGTAGGGTCATGGGGCTTACCTTGATGGCGCCAACGGGGTAGACTCCCTGTCCGGCGTATCCGACGGGGTAGGCGGAGTAGGCGAGGGGGGAGACTCCAGCGGGGAGGCCGGGGTGTCCCACCACACCAGTGTAGCCGACTGCGGGCACGACTCCTCCGGTGTAGCCGGTGTAGCCGGGGTAACCGGTGTAGGCGAACTGGGGCTCGGCGATAGCGCAGGCCAGGGCCGCGGCGAGGACAATCTATGGGACAGACAGAGAGACGGGTTAGCAACAGTTGTAATGCACTTGTTCATGATCTGATATATACTAGAGTTGAAATTTAAAACATAAAATTGTAATTGTTTTAGTTGGTTATTATGAAGACAATATATCTGGTTTGTGGTAGGCAGATTGAACTATATTCTATTTATATTTGTGTACATCTTATAATTTCTTTTAGAATGAAAGTGTGACAAAACACCGGACACTTGTTGATTTTCATTACTACCCACGCGAATGTTAATAATTAGTTCCGTCTTTATTCCATCTATCTACTTATTGTGATTGGCGGTATCATTGGGTTTGTAATATAGGACCCTATATTACAAACCCAATGGCGGTATTGTATAGGTACAGTGCAACTCCGCACCACCGAGCAACATGTCTCCTTTCAAAAGTATTCTCATCTGTCGGGTTTACCATACATTTAAAGTAGAAACAATGAAATAACTTTTAATTTAATTTCCGTGTATTTTTATGATTGTTTTGAACATTTTAACTGTAGGTTTTTATAACAAGAGGTCTTCGTTATTTTAATAAACATTAGAATTTCAATATAGAATAAAACCGTGGTATTTTGCCGTTCAGAAAATTTTCAATTTTACAAATTATGCGTAATTCAGTGAAACACAAAGTGTCTTGTATGAATGTGGCAATCATTCTAGAAAGTTTTAACAAACGCGTAATTTTAACTAGAACTAGCAATTTTGTTATTTATGCACAAATAAACCTAAAACGTTTTCTTTAAGATTTTTCCATAAGAGACAAAATAAAGTAAGCCCTTCAATTGCTTGACCATCAAGAATTTTAAATTATTATCACACATACAAAATTAAAGCCGCTTGGTGATTTTAAATTATTGATTTTTTCTTTTAAAATTAAATATTAATATTAAATTAATATTAAATTAATTTTTATGCATAGAAATATTCAAACTCAAAAAGTAATAACGAAATGGCAACGCAATATATAGTCTAAACGAAGACGTTGAGCTTGTCCAGCTCGTACTCACCAGGAACTGCATGATGTGTGTGTGGGGTACTGCGGTGCTGTGACAGAAGTAACGTCCCTTGTGTCCCGGCGCGCTTATATACCCACCCGGCCACCTCCCAAGGACACCCGCGCGTCATAACAGCAACCTGTTGTGTTGCCAGGGCCAAGGTCTGGTTCGCTCATCCATTTCAGTTGATTGATAAGTGTATGCAGATCATTATAACAACTTATTGTTTAAATCTTCTATTTCGTTAGGTCCAGGTTCTACTTCTAGGGCGTTCACCCATCCTGCGAAACCCCCGATTTCTTTTTGATGACAATTTTAAAGCATTTTAAAATAATTTTACCAAATGAAACAAAATAATTGTGACTTCTCCTAAAGAGAGACATAGATTGACAGACAGATATACGTAGATATTTTATTTTATTTTATTGTAATTAAGGCCAGTGTAGGGCACAATGCCCTCTTTAGCCTGATGAGTGATATGAATGATAATGAGGAAGGGAGGAGGGGAAGCCTGGTACCGGCACGTAGCCTACTTCTGTCGAAAAGTACCAAGGGGACCATCGGCTTTACGTCCCAGCATTCTCCTTTACGACTGTGGAAAACCTCGGAAAAACCGTATATATATATATATATATATATATATGATTTCTTAGATTGTGTTGGTTGCAAAATGTATAGTACGAAAACATTTTTAACGGTAAACCCAATCCAACGTTTATTTTTTTGTATGTCTTGGAAAGGACGACACGATCTATACACGTCGTCGAAACGTTGACATTTATTTTGTGAAACTAAAAGTTGAATTGGGTTTACCGTTAACAATGTTTTCGTACTACTATGGCGTGGCGTATATATTTTCGTAGACAGTATATGATGGTAATTCGTGTTTTGTGGTTAATTATCCACATTTTGTGATACTTATTTCACTGTAATGGATCTAGGTAGATGGAGAGATGGATAGATAAACTTGTATATAAGTATTTATTGTATGTATATGGAGGTACTCTAAATCTAATTGTATAAACACGCCTGTCATAAGTCAATGCTCGCAACAAGTTATCCCGTTCTCTCTAACGCCTCGATATAATAACCCACCTGGCCGAACAGGTTATAGTGAGTTATTAACTGTTTGCGGTCTTGGAGTAGTAATTGTATGCTATTAATATAAATACAAGAACAGTTAATAGCTCCATTAGTCATAGCAATCATCTGTGCATGGAGCTATTAAACACATGGTATCGGCATTGGGTACCTCGCAATGTTAAACCGCTCAAATTTAACGTTGTTTTATTGATACGTAGAGAACGCTTTAAGATATTGGAAAAGTGAATATAACCAAACAAAATTTGGTTTTTAATCAGCTAAAATAATTGAGTTTATAAAGTTTCAAATATTATAATTGTTAGGCACGATTGTTATATCTCTAATTCATTAATTATTAATTAATTAATTAAGAACAGAGATAACAATAGCAGCAATTTCAATGTTTTGGAAGTTATTATAACATTCTCTGTGTATAGCTGATTCAAAGCAAAATCTTTTGTCAGAATCACTTTTTCAATACCTATACTTAAAAGCTGGTCCACACAGATTTTTAAGACATAAGATTTAAGGTTTAACGCGTAGTCGTAAAGTTGGATTATAGGAAATACGTTTTGGCGTTCACACAAAGTTTTAGTTTAAAGACGTTGTTTTTATGCGTTATTTATTGTCATAAAGTTGGGCAATGTCCATTTTTACGCTTAGAAATGTTGTAAAAAAGGCTATTATAATTAATTATGGATAATACAAATTTCAATTAATTTGTATTGTATCACAATGATGTTTTAACTGAGGATAAAACGTTACAAAGTACTTGACTTTACTAGGCCTATCTTGAACAAAACGAAACTATGTGAACCAGAGCCCTAAAAACAACGTCTTAAAACGTAATGCATTATGTCTTCAAAATCTGTCCTTTTAGAAGTTTATTTTCTTGCCACCAGAATGCATCTATAGTCTATTTTGAGATGCTCTATATAGTTCATCTAGATGATTATCGTTGCCTTCTTGGCGAAGAGAAACAATATAGTGGCTATGAGAAAATTTGTGTTCTTGTCCAGTAAGATATTCTATAGTTGGCTGATTCAAAGACATGTTTCATTTTGGGTTTTCGTTGTGGTTTTCAATTATCATTTCTGAAAGAAAATGGATTTTCTAGGAATGGCTTTCGTCGTAGGATTACAGGATGTTTGTGAAAAAACAACACAGTTATATAATTTTGAAAAGTTCATTCATTTAATAAAACAATCATTCATACAGGTCGTCATCGAGAGAGCCAATCAGAGTGGAGGACCGCTCAGTAGACGGTGGGGTAGGCGTATCCGTAGTTGTATCGGGCGGGGACGGCGGCAGCGGGGGTGTAGGCGACGGGGGAGTAGGCGTAGGGGGTGGCTGCGTAGGCTGCGGGGTGGGCGTAGGCTGCGGTCAGGGGGTAGACAGCTGCGCGGCGGCCGCGGGACTTGATCTCATAGGTGGTGTCCTGCAGGGGAAGAAAGAGACAGACGTTAGCTAGAGACACAGGTGCTCCTATATAGATTAGGTATTCTCACAAGACAGTTGCAGTACAGAACTTTATCGACACTTGAAGAATACTACTCACGAATCAAGAAGCACTCTGGGCCTTATTCTGTATCATGTCACTGTTGATCTTGAAATGAATTCTGGCTGAATTCAAACTCGATTGCTCAATACTATTGCATTACATTTAACATAACAAGAGTTCGAATTGAAGCAGAATACATTTTAGGACCGGCAGTGAAAAGTTACAGAATAGAGCCCGTGGCACATTTTTGGTTCAAAGGCAACTGATTTGTTGCTCTTTCTCTCTTTGGATGAGGTTGTAAACATAGGGCTAAGTGGTATATAAAGTTTCTACACAGTTTCAAGAAGGGTGTAGAGCTCCACGCCAAGTATAGGCGTGTGTGGTAGGGTCATGGGGCTTACCTTGATGGCGCCAACGGGGTAGACTCCTTGTCCGGCGTATCCGACGGGGTAGGCGGAGTAGGCGAGGGGGGAGACTCCAGCGGGGAGGCCGGGGTGTCCCACCACACCGGTGTAGCCGACTGCGGGCACGACTCCTCCGGTGTAGCCGGTGTAGCCGGGGTAACCGGTGTAGGCGAACTGGGGCTCGGCGATAGCGCAGGCCAGGGCCGCGGCGAGAACAATCTATAGGACAGACAAACAGAAGGGGTTAGCATTAGCACGGCAACAGTTGTAATGCACTTGTTCATGATCTGATGTATTATACTATAGAGTTGAAATTTAAAAGATGTTTTAGTTGGTTATTATTAAGATAATTTATTTGATTTTTGGTTCGCTTATCGAACTATATATTATTTATATTTGTGTACATGTTATAATTTCTTTTTAAATGAAAGTGTGACAAAACACCAGACACTTGTTGATTTCATCTATTCCTGCTATCTACTTATTGTGATTGGCCACCTTGTATATAGACACAATACAACCCCGCACCACCATACAACATGTTACCTTTCGAAAGTTTCCTTATGTGTCGGTTTTACCCTACATTCAAAGTAGAAACAATGAAATCACTTTTAATTTTATTCCCAAGTTTTTTTTTTTTTTTTTTACATTTTAACTGTAAATTTATATAAAAATAATCGTTAGCATTTAGGCCTTATTCCACCGAAAATTTAACAAATTATACTTAATTCAGTGAAACGCAAAGTGGCATGTATGTATGTATGTTGTAATCATTCTTAAAAGTCTAAACAAACGCTCAATTTCAACTACAACTGGAAATTTTGTTCTCTATGAACAAATAAACCTAGAATAAACCTTTTCTTTAAGATTTTTCCCTAAGAGAAAAAATGAAGAATGTCCTTCGATTGCTTTACCATCAAGAATTCACAATTATTATACATACAAAATTTAAATCTCTTGGAGGGTTTTAATTTTAATTTTTTTTTATTTTATGATTAATTCTATACATAGAAGTATTCAAACTCAAAAAGTAATACCGAAATGGCAACGCGCTAGTCTAAACGAAGACGTTGAGCGTGTTCGTATCGTACTCACCAGGAACTGCATGATGTGTGTGTGGGGTACTGCGGTGCTGTGACAGAAGTAACGTCCCTTGTGTCCCGGCGCGCTTATATACCCACCCGGTCACCTCCCAAGGACACCCGCGCGTCATAACAGCAACCTGTTGTGTTGCCAGGGCCAAGGTCTGGTTCGCTCATCCATTACAGTTGATTAGTGAGTGTATGCAGATCATTATAACAACTTGTTGTTTAAATCTTCTATTTCGTTGGATCCAGGTTCTATTTCTAGGGCGTTCACCCACCCTGCGAAACCCCCGATTTCTGTTCGATAAGTTTGTTTTAAAGAGATAGATGGATTGGTAGACAGATACGTAGATAGATACGTGGGTATACCTAGATATGTATACGTAGATAGATATACGATAGATGCGTTAATAGATAGTTACGTCGCTACGTAGATGGACATAGATAGATAGATAGATAGATAGATACAGATTTTAATTTTTCGTAGGAATCCCTATTATAGGGTGAACACCTGGTGTGCCCCTTTTCAGGTGACTAACTAGTTTATTAGGGTGTTTGGATAGTTGGGAACTTGGGAAAAATTGTCCGAGGGCTGATAGTATGACACAAACCCAGCATTCTCCTTTACGACTGTGGAAAACCTCGGAAAAAACCTTCAGTCGGGACTGTCGGTGGCCAGAATCGAACCGGCGACATCCCGAATTAGAGTCATCGCGTCTTACCACTGAGCCACCTCTCGGTATAGTAGATGTATATATGATTTCTTAGATTTTGTTGGTTGCAAAATGTATACTACGAAAACATTTTTAACGGTAAACCCAATCCAACGTTTATTTTTTTTGTATGTCTCGAAAAAGACGACTACACGTCGTCAAAACGTTGAAATTTATGTTGTGAAAAGAACGTTGGATTGGGTTACCGTTAAAAATGTTTTCGTACTCTATATATTATATATATATATATATATGGCGTGGCGTATATTTTCGTAGACAGTATATGATGGTAATTCGTGTTTTGTGATACTTGTTTCACTGTAATGGATAGGTAGGTGGAAAGATGGATCGATAATTATGTATATAAGTATTTATTGGAAGTATATGGAGGTACTCTAATTGTATAAACATGCCCGTCATATGTCAATGCTCGCAACAAGTTCTCCCGTTCTGTCTAACGCCTCGATATAATAACCTACCTGGCCGAACAGGTTATAGTGAGTTATTAACTGTTTGCGGTCTTGGAGTAGTAACTGTATGCTATTAATATAAATACAAGAACACAGTTAATAGCTCCATTAGTCATAGCATTCATCTGTGCATGGAGCTATTAACCATATGGTAACGGCATTGGGTACCTCGCAATGTTAAACGACTAAAATTTATCGTTGTATTATATTGATACGTAGAGAACGCTTTAAGATTTTGGAAAAGTGATTACAACCAAAGATTTGGTTTGTAATCAGTTAAATAATTGAATTTTTAACTTTCAAATGTTATAATTGTAGGCACGATTGTTATATCTGTAATTCATCAATTATAAATTATTTAATTCATTAATTAAAGCTGCGTACACACGGCGGATTTTGGCCTTACGACGATCTCAAGGCGGCCGTACGACCGTCGTGAGGCCAAAATCCGCCGTGTGTACGCAGCTACAAATACTGACCAGGCAGAGATTGGAACGGATCGTCGTACGATCACCTCAAGACTGTACACACGAGAGATTTCCATCCAATTTTCATCCGATCAGTCCATCCGTCCGACCGCCTTGAGATCGTCGTGAGATCGTCGTGAGGCCAAAATCCGCCGTGTGTACGCAGCTTAAGAATAGCAATAACAATAGCAGCAATTTCAATATTTTGAAAGTTTCCACATTCATTGTGTAGCTGATTCAAAGCGAAATCTTTTGTCACTTGTCAGGACCACTTTTTCAATATACTTACGATGTCAATCAAATAACGTGAAATGTGCGTGGCCCCGGCCAGGTTTGGTTTCCATTCCAACTGGATGTCAGGGTGCGTTCATGAGTGTTTGTCTGTTTGATATACCAAGCGACGCGTTTGGCTTCCAACTAGACGCGTTTGTGTAAAAAAAAATGATGAAATATTGTTCAATAACTAATGTTAGGTAATATACCGTCCATCTCTACTTAAACTGCCAAATGATTTGCAGTAACGTACATGCTACGTATTTTGTTCAAGCACTCAGGTTGACTTTCGACGTTTATCTGGCCAATCAATATTATTGATGTTCTTCGGGTAGGTATTCAACTGTGTGAAAAGTTGTGACATCAGACTTCCCTCCCATATTGCAATATGGACCTTTTAAGGAACGTTTAAAGAGTGTTTGTGCTGGAATGGCAAGTGTTGCGCAAAGACACCTTTGTCGTTTGTACGAGTTGTTTTTTTTATCAGATAACCCACACTGTCACAAAGGCGATGGTCTGCATAAAGCCTTTGCGGTAGTTTACTTCGATCCTCATATAGTTGCCGGCTCTCTTTGCGATCCAAACGCTCATCAACCCTCCACTTCCCCCTAAAAGCCTTCGAACACCCCCTTATTTTGGATTTCCTTATGAAGACCCCGGCGACGTGCAATGGATTTGGTTCGGCTCACTTCTAATGATCCATCTGTCGAGTACATAAAAAACTACCAAATACTGCTAGCACCATTATATAATATATTATGTGATATTAGGATGATATTGACAATATCTGCGCAGCGCACGAAAACAAATAAAAATAAACACAGAAGGCAAGATTAATAACTTAGTAAGTTTATTGTCTTGGGGGCTTCGCCCTTTCCAGGACACCGTCATTGAGTTTGGCCTCGAAAGCGAGCTACCTGTTTCAACCTGCTTGTTCGTACTCCCCCGGTACTTTTCCACACATCCACCTGCCCATGTACCGCCGCGCTGCTGTTGTGTTGTCGCCCTCTGATTGGCCAAGACTCGTTGACTTGATAGTCTCTAGGCGGGTGGGAGTTGATAGAGAATCTGTTTGACATTTCGGTTTTATGTTTTTTTGAAATTTATTTTAGTGGGGCTTAACGTCTCATGTCTTGACGCTAATGAACGGCGGAGCGGGTGGTGACGTCATCATAACCCTACACTGGTCGCGTCCTGTCCCGTCATGGGCCGGGTATATACATGACTATCAATTATTGCGTGACGACGCCCTATACAACACTTCTTGTCGTTCGCGTTATTCTCGATAAGACGATAACGTGTATCTCATCATATTGCATTTGATTTCTTGATACTTTTGCATGGTTGTAGTTGAAATATGATCAAAGTTTCCGTCCGATGCGTGTATATTTTAGATTTAATTATACCCGTAATTATGTTTTTTCTAGTTAGTGTAGGATATTTAAATAGTGTATAATAGGCAGTGGCGTATCCAGGGGAGGGTGGGGAGTTAGCACCCCCCCCCCCCGAAATCCCTGCTTTAATAACGTTCTGCAAAATATTTAGGTTTATGTAAAAATTAATGACAACGTTTGTTGCATCAAATTTGTCAATATTCATAGTTCCCACGTGACGTCACAGCGGCCATGATTGCGACACAATTGATGAGGACCAATCCTAGATCGTTGGCAAATACAAGTCAAATTTAATAAATAAGCCTAACCATAAGTAATTAAAAAATACAAAATTAACTCACTTACCAATTTTATTTCAAAAACGAGCTGAATTTTAAAACTAAGAATTTACGTGTTCTACCGCAACAGCCTTCAATTGTTTCTCCATGGCAACGTCGAAGTTTGATCACAAATGTGGCCGCCACGCGCAAAGATGTGACGTACGTGCAACCTATTAATAACTTATAGAACGAAATAATCATACTACAATACCAACTTACTTCTAATAAAGTCAAAACTTTTACTATCAGTGCAATAAACTCAATGATTTTCTTAAAAATCTGGTTAAATTATCCCTTTCGTTTCGGGAAACCACTTAAACTCTTCTAAAACCATGCGAAAAATATGTATTTACGAAAAAATCGCGTGCGGCGCAGTAGTGAGGGACTCCCCCCTTCCCCCCATTGTTTCAAATGGAAGAGTTCGTTTGTGGATTTATCTTTCTCTGCATCAGCCCACCCCGAGATATATTACTGCGTACGCCACCAAGTGTAGGATGTTTCATTGTACACATATGTGTCTTTCTTCATTTGTACATTCTTGTGGACTATGTTCGAAGGCTACGAAGTCAAACTCCGTCATGTGCAGCCTTAACGAGGAAAAGGTGTCTCAGTGTGAATCCTCGGTTAAAACAAAGTAAAACATTATTTTTTAAATAGAAAGATTTTCTTCAACGATTGATTATGACATCTTAGTAATTAATTTGTGTATTTACACATACCCGTTTAGTCTGAAGTAAATCAGTTGTGTGTCATTTGAAATAATATCGATCTAGAAATCGCACTTGTGTTAGAGAACGAATTGCCCATTAAACATATAGGGTTTATAAGTTATAACTAATGAATTTGTATACAAATCTCAAAATAACATAGTTCGGTTATATATTTGTATACATTGGTACATGCCATTTCTCTACTCAAGAATGCATTTTTGTATTTACCAGATATTCATTTAGCTATCGCAATTCGCCTGTGACTGTGTTTACGCAGCATAGGCGTGTTTGTCTGTTAGTGTGGGTTCGTGTTACTCTCATCTCATCCCTTAGGCCTATGAGTCTCAATATATTCGGAATTGAACTCGGTTATAGTGAAAAGCTATCATTCTGTCATTTTGATGCATTTCGAATCATGATTTTTTCAGAACAGACACCTTTTAAAAAATTATCATATTATTATTCATATTATTATCACTAATATAGTTTTAAAGTTAAATTATTGATGGATGTTGCATTCTAAATACAAACCAAGCTTAAAAATTGTGAATTCAATGATTTCTCTTTCATTTTGATAAAATTCGTAAAAATATATTCATGATAAAATAAAAATAGATATTTGAATGGATTCAGTAATGGAGTTTGTAAATTGATTGTCACTATATTAGATACTCAAGGATAGAGTGGGATGACAGGAATCAAGGACAAAACAACAATAACAACAACAATGGTTTAGATTTTGATATGCTATTTAATGTTACACGCTCAATCATTCATACTTCACAAAAATTTTGAAACACAACAAGACCCGACAAGAAACGCAGACTTTGAACAGCCCGCCTCTCGTCGGCTCAGCCAATCAGATGTCGCGACTCCGGTCCGGAGTCAATTGTCGACCAATCGGCGTCCGGATCGGCGTCGGGTGGCGGCGGCGGCGGGAGGACAGCTTAGTAGGTGACGACGGAGCCGGGGTAGCCGTATGCGTGGGGGTAGGCGGCCTGGGGGTAGGCACCGACGGCGGCGTGGGGGTAGGCACCGACCGTGCTGTAAGCGACGGGGCTGTATGCGACGGGAGAGTAGGCCTTGTAGGTGTAGGGGGTGGCGCTCTTGACGAGGGGTGCTCCGTAGGGGTAGGTGGCGTAGGCAGCGGGGTGGGCGTAGGTCAGGGGGACGACTGAGTCCAGCTTGGTGGTGCTGGCGGGTACGTCACGGCGGGTACGCGAGACGACGGGGTAGGCGCCGGGGTAGGCGGCAACCGAGTGTCCGCTGTAGGTGAGGGGGGCCGCGTACGCGACAGCACCGCCGGTGTAACCAACTGCAGGTACCACTCCTCCGGTGTAGCCGGTGTATCCGGTGTAGCCGGGGTAGCCGACTCCGGGCACGACTCCACCGGTGTAGCCGGTGTAGGCGAACTGGGGCTCGGCGATAGCGCAGGCAAGAGCCGCGGCGAGGACAATCTGTGCGGAGGAGACAAAACATGGATGAGAATATGGATCAAGATGAGTCCAATGGTACCAACTTCACTTCCTACTGCTCTAGTTCATACCATCTACTTGAAACACATCAATTAGTGATCATTTACTTTACGACGGTATATATTGCATACCTAGAGATTCATAACACAGCGGGCGTGACTAATGAGGCACTCTATACTAATTGCGGAAGACAGCCTTGCAAAATGTATATGAAAGAACGCCATAAATCTGTTAGTTTCCGTTGAAACAGCGTGCATGAAAGGGCAGTAGATAAGGGTCCTATAGGTCGGTATGAGAATTAAACTAATCTTTGATTTTAGTCTCGCTTGTGAATGGATTTGGAGTTTGAAATAGACCTAGCTCTAAGCTATTTGTAGTTAAAATATATGCATGTTTTTCACTTTACAAGCTATGTTGCTAGATTTCCACGTCTTTAGTTTACTAAAAAGGTGGCAATAAAATAGAGTTTTACTTAGAGATGTATAAAACTATAATATTTTTAGCTAGCATTCACTTTTATTAACTAGGATCTCGGCATTTTCCCTACAATTTAAAATGTGCCAGTAAAGTGCATGTAAGCCTAAGCTGAACTTACTTCCGAACCAAAAACACTTGCACTTCATAATTTAAAATAATCTATTATTATTTAACCACATTATTATAAAGATATTATACTCATTTTGTTGCACTGGCTCAAAATTGTTGGTATTTAGCATCTGATAGCATTTATAGTATCTATTCCTAAAAGCATTCTGTACAGTACTTTGAAAACTATACTTATTTCTATTAAGCAATACGTTATTTTAGCACAATTCACTATTTTCACAACACTTTCTTTTATACGCGTAATAACTAATATTTTAAATTCTATGAGTCAAAAGTAAATGTAATAGATTTCTTGCAATAATTGTTATACATGATCAGCTATGAGCCCGATAGAACACAGTGGTTGTACATTTCTGTCTGCTCTTTGTTAAGAATACACTCTGGTGTTCTTCCTATGTTACACGGCGTATAAGACTGTAGTGGTCTACATACAAGTGTTAGGTATCTGCTAAGAATGAACTCAGATGCTGTATATGCTATACGGCGTAAGACTGTAGTGGTTTAGTACTTACCAGGAACTGCATGATGTATGTGTTGGTTGGTTACTACGGTGCTGTGACAGAAGTAACGTCCCTTGGGTCCCGGCGAGCTTATATACCCAGGCCGGGCCGAGTGCGCAGGCTCAAGGCTAACGGGGTGCAGGCAGGCGACATCTGCGGGCCCCGGGGGCTACCCGATGTGACTTGAATCTGCGCGACAACAAACAACGGGTTGTAGCACCGATTCAAAGTCTGGGTCGCTAGCGCTACTTGGGATACGGGAGATTTTCATTTGAGACACCAACAACAAAGACTCGAATTTTTAAATAGTTAACACTTGCCCGTTGGGCAATAGGGCACTAGCAACACCAAAAGACAACAATGAAACAAATGAATTGAATCGATGGACAAACAACAAGCTGTCAAAAAATAATTTCTTCTGATTTTGGAAAACAAAACAAAAAACAAATACACATACAAAACTTTCACTTAGTCGTTGTATATCATTACAAGTTTTAAATGGCGAGCAGTTACTATTGCTTCACTTGTTTTATTTCTATAGTTGCAATTTTATTATTTTGACAGCTGATTGTGTGTCCATCAGTTCAATTCATTTGTTTCATTGTTGTAGTCCTGATGTGACGTCAGTTGCAGTTTCCCTATAGATCTTTTTCAGAATTGATCTAGGACCCTTAGATAGAACTAATCACGGCCCTCTAGTTCTTCAATGACAACAATGCATAACAGTGAAAAATGCACCTTACCATCAAGGACCCTTAGAAAAACTAATCACGGCCCTCTAGATCTTCAATGACAACAATGCACACAGTGAAAAATGCCCCTTAACATTACATTTGTAACCAGTTTTTATTGTTGAGCATTGTTGTGACTGGTCTATCTATCAAGGGCCCTTAAATCTTAGATAGAACTAATCACGGTCTGCTAGATCTTTAATGACAACAATGCACAACAGTGAAAAATGCACCTTACCATAACATATTTTGTAACTAGTTTTTATTGTTGAGCATTGTTGTAACTGGTCTATCTATCAAGGGCCCTTGGATCTACAATAGAAGTAATTACGCCCTCAATTCTGAAAATTGTCTCCAAAAATATGAAACACTCCCGTAAGCCTGCCATTATTCCCTAGTATCTTCTAATTTGTATCAGTATTTGCGGTTTTCAACTTGCTATGGCATGGTTGTCAAGTTGAAGAACACTGTTTTTACCTGGCAGTTGTTATAACCATCGGGAATAATTGGTATCACGAACACTATCTGTACTAATTGTAAAGTTTAATGTTTGTTTGGACTTTTCAGTCGCCCATCGGGCGAGTGAATTGAAGTGTTGAACAAATTATTATTATTATAAATTAAATTATCAAATTATTATCAAAAATAATAATAATAATTATTATTATTATTATTATTGTTATTATTATAATTATTATTATTATTGTTATTATTATTATTATTATTATTATTATTATTATTATTATTATTATTATTATTATTATTATTATTATTATTATTATTATTATTATTTTTTTTTTTTTTAATTGAGTGAAGCAAATGCTGTTTTAATATCTATTTGTAGTTTTACATTTTAAATGTTTTAGTTTTTAGTTTTTAATTGTGTGTATATGTTATGTGGTTATTAGTAGGCGGCGGCACAGCAAATAAATATTGTTTTAATGGCATTGTGAGCTTACCACCGCGCGAGTAAAGTACTCATGGTGGTCTTATGCCAAAATAAGTATATATGTATTTTTGTGTCAATGAAATAAATGAAATGAAATGAAATAAATGAAAAATTATTATAATTATTATAAAAGTTTACAGACGTTGATATTTTGTGTACTACACGCATAAACATATGAAAAAGTATAACTTGATGTAAAATGTACGACTAAACACCGTTGGGGGGGGGGGGGGGGGAGGCAAGGTGGTGGGATGGAAATTTTGTCCCAGGAATACGAATTGGGGGACACGGATGAAAAAGTTTGAAGTCCGTTGGTCTAATCTACCTCGTGGTTTGGGCTTTACGTCACGTGTTTTTGCAACGATGCTAATCGAGACGACGTGTGGGTGCATGATATGTATGTATGTAGATGAAAAACGCAGCGAGACGTCATTGACCAAGCCAGGATTCGAACCTGCAACCTATATAGGAACCATTATATTACTAGACCAACATCTTATCGAGTATACAGCACACTCACTCACGGTACAGATATCTGGGTCTTTACCCGATCGTGACTTCATTTTGTGTTTTTGCCCCGCATTGACATTTGATCAACTTTATTACAACATGTTATCTACAAACAGTATGTAAGACGGATTGTAATTCGCCGTCTCTGTTATATATTCAGTGTTCAGATACACCCGTCCGGCAAGTGAGAAGTCTGGGTTCGATTCACACCCGGGTCGGTTTTGATAAATTCTGTTTTCTATGTACTATATATAATATATAAATCAATGAACACCTTTCCAACAAAGTTGTCGGATGAAGGGGTATTGCCTCAGATACTTGGGCATAAATATGATGTCTGCCAAGCTTAGAACATCACGTTTCAAATGGTCATTATCATTTGTTGGTTTGGTCATTATATCCACTGTATAGCTTATTGTCTGTGATGGTGTTGCTGGCGATTATATTAGTAATAATAATTTTTCGTATGAATCCCTGTAATAGGGTGCACACCAGCTTTACCTGTTGGGCCCCTCTTCAGGTGCCATTATAGGGTGTTTGGATTGTTGGGAAGGAATGTCCGAAGGCTGATAGTATGACTCAGTCCCAACATTCGCCTTTACGACTAAGGAAAATTTTGGAAAACCTTCAGTCAGGACTACCGGTAGCCGGAATCGAACTGGCGACCTTCCGAATTAAAGTCTCGCGTCTTACCGTTGAGCCACATCTATCGGTGACGATCATAATGTGCTTGGTGGAACATGCTGGATGTAAACAAGTTGAATGGCTATAGCCAGTCTTTGACTGGACAACAACGCAACCAAAAGATGATTCTTGCATTGCTGCTGGACAGCTGTTGGAAAACTGATGAGCAGCCATTTTATGGTTCACACGGTATAATTTATCATTCATCAAGTATTGTATTTTGTAAACGAAATCAAATCAGGTGCGTCTCTTTTTACTGACGAGGATTTACGTTGGGCCGGGCCACTGTCAGGACTGCCGGCGGCTGTGGGTATCGAACCCGGGACCGCCTGAAGTGAGCCGCGCCTTGTCTCTCTGTAGTGACGAAAACATGCTATAGACTAAGCTGTGTTGCTATTAGGCAGGCGTGGTGGCTTTGAACTTCGCAAGGAGATCCAGGTCGTAAAATTAGACTTTAATAGTTCGAGTTCGTTTAATGAGCGGAGATGAGCTCTTCGGTTCGTTGACAGGAGAACGTTTTTCGTTGCAACATCAATTTACCGTTAAACAATGGGATTTGACTGTAATGATGATGTTAAATCGTAGGTTTTCGCGGACCGATGGATGTACATGTTTGCAAATTTTCGGGTTGACTGCCGCGCTCTATTTTGAGACAATTTTGGTCTTTAAAAATGATGTTTTGTCGACTTTTCGGACAAGTATCATTGGCCATCTTAACAGGAAGGACTTCTAGCCAATATTAAAACCCGCGAAATTAACGTTTTTTCATCATATCTCAATAACGCCACACAATATTGAAACAGTGACACCTACGCATATTTTGGATTCGTGAGAGCTCAATACCTTATGAAAAAGATTTATTAGTTTGCAATAATTATAATTATTATTTCGAATTTAATTAATTTACAAGTTAATTACAAATAACAACTATAATTACTACAATCTACGAAATCTTTTTCATAAGGTATTGAGCTCTCACGAATCCAAAATATGCGTAGGTGTCACTGTTTCGATATTGTGTGGCGTTATTGAGATATGACGAAAATACGTTAATTTCGCGGGTTTTAATATTGGCTAGTAGTCCTTTCTCTCGATGAGTGTGGTGGCTGCTAGGACCAAAATTGTCTCAAGAAAGAGCGCGGCAGTCAACCCGAAAATTTGCAACATGTAGCCTATATTATAATGATGATATCTCGAGGTTACGGACGTTCATGACGTTTTTCTTGAGGTTTCTTAAAAATGCGTCTTCTGCAATGTTCGACAAAAATGGCTTGAAAATGTGCGAATTTAAAGTTTTGTGTTCGTATCTTTTTTTTACCATAACATTTAGTATCGACATTTTGGAATGATGCGGGCCTGGATGTTATCAATCAAGATCTACAGATATTCTCTAAAAATGAAGGAACACTTGATTCTGTTTGGATCAAATTATACACAAGTTAACCCTGTGTGTCTAATTTGATCCAAACGTAATTTGCATTTTGAATCCTTGTTTTTGTGTAGAATCACAATATCTAGCCCCGCCCCCCCCCCCCCCGCATCATTCCCCAATTGCGGCATTGAATGTATAGTTTAGTTTTTAAGATACGAACAGTTATTTGTGTCGCGCATGCACAACACTATTGTTACCATGACCACATATAACAAGTATTCAAAGTGTGTTGATATAATATGTTACCTTGCTGTGACTTTGAAACTGACCGTAACCTCTGAACCCCCGTATGTTTATTTTAGCAGGATCTGCCCCACCATTGTTGGCACGCCACTGGACTATTAGGTGCAATGATTTTCAACATCTATAGTAGGCTGGATCGCCAGGCTAGCAGCAGCAGGCGTAGCACTTAGATGCCATCTTGAAATGGGCAAATAACACAGGCGGGGATAGGAGTTTCTAATGCGACTTTCTGCCATTGGCAGCGCTAGCAGTACTAAAAGGTCCAAATTAGCATGTAAATTGCCAGTTTCAAGATGGCTTCAAATCGCTACGCTTGCTACTGAGTGGAAGGTTGGGGAACTGGCGATCTAGCCTACTATAGATGTTGAAAATCATTGATTAGGTGTGCGCTAGGATGTATTGCAGATGCCTTCGAGACTCGGGTCTAGGGTGTTGTGTCCTGACCTAATCCTCTAGATTACCCTCATCGCTGGGTGAACGTTGAACATGGATGGGCCTTTGTACACCACTTTAGTGAAAAGACTACTTTAAAACCCAGTATTACTACACCACATAGATAGGCCACGAACAAATGTTTGACACAAGACCAATTTTAAATTGGGCAGATGGGGAATATTTGTCGTCAAATTTTGTAACGATCATTTGTTTGCTTTTGTTTACGTTTCATGTAGGCCATCATTTCATTGAATATAGTTACTCGTACTATAGGTAATGGCTAATGGTTAAATAGTTATTTGCTTTTTAATTTTCGGGACGTGGGGGGGCGGGAGGGAGGGCAGACGGGGAATATTTTTCGTCAAATTTTGCAACGATCATTTGTTTGCTTTTGTTTACGTTTCATGTAGGCAATCATTTGATTGAATATAGCTACTTGTACTAGGTAATGGCTAATTGTTAAATAGTTATTTGCTTTTTAATTTTCTGGTTGGGGGGGGGGGGGGGGGGCAGACACGGAATATTTTTCGTAAAATTTTGCAGCGAACATTTGTTTGTAGTTTCAAATGTGTTAGCCCCCCCACTATCTGGACGAGAGCGTGTCTGCAGGCTGGCCGCAGAACAAAGGCTTGTGTGTTGTTGGTATAGTTATGCGCGCCCTTGGTGGGACCGGTAGTGGGATGGGGAGACGCTCTCGCTTTCCTTCGAGCTGTGTGTGGTGTGACCTTGAGCGCGCGATCAAGTTCAAGGCGCACAGCCACGCCCTCTTCTTATCTCTCTCGCCAGCCTTACCCAACTACCTCGCATACGTTTCGTGTGTGATGGGGTATGATCGCGTTTTCACGGTTTTTTCCATCTTCTATAGATTTCGAGTACTAAGAATTGAAATTTTTTAATTTAGTATAACATTTCTGGAATAATTAATTTACCAATGATTTAAACTAGGAAAACGCTCTGGTTGACGCGTTGATAAGCGAGCGCGTCAATATCTACGAACTTTCTGACGAAAAGATTTCAATGCTAATGCAAACAACAATTAACAACAATTCGAGAATGCGCATTGCAAACATTTTTCTAATTTCCATAGCTATTATACTTCCCGACATTGTCAGATGCAGTGCTAAGAATTTTCGCTGTCATGTTTTCGCCGCGGTCCGCCACCGTTACTAACAGTTATTGACAGCAATAGAAATGTAATTTCTGCCTCTAATATGTATCAAATCGCGTTTACATTAGTATATTCGTGACCGGACAAAAATTTACTTTAAAGTAGCCACCTCACATTTTGCTGTTACTGTGTTTCAGAAACATATTTTTGAGTAACTTTTGTGTAACTTTGCTAATATTTATCAGATCGCCATAACATGAACATATTCGTGATCGGAAAAAGCTTTAAAAAAATATGGCTATCTCACATTTTGCCGCCATTTTGTTTCAGAAAAATATTTTGCAGTAACTATGGTGTAACTTTGTAACTTTTCGAACGATTTTGCCTCAAAACTATACACCTTCAATCCACATCGAGGCTTGTGGATGGTCCAAATTTCAAGTTGATCGGACTTTCTGTTCGACCGCTATCGACGGACATAAAAAAAAAAAAAAAAAAAAACAGAACGAAGTGCCATCTCGTGGAGACGCTCGCTTCGCTCGCTTAACTAAGCGGCATTTTTACTCGAAGGATTTAAATTTAGAAGTAGCGAAGTTATGTCATGTTATGTAAATTGATTTCGTTTGTTATTCTTCGCGCTTGAAAAAAAAAGATGTATAGATTCCAAAAATTTACATTTTACGTTCTTCTCGTAGAATAATTTCGTTTGGTTAGTTGTAATCTTTTATGATGTACTTAAGTACTTAAATATACTCAGATTTAATTCAGCCTTCCCTCCCCTTATTTTTAAGTTACAACCAATTATTTTAAGTTATGTTCCTTAAATGGCCGGTCTTATAATCTCCT
This sequence comes from Isoperla grammatica, assembly GCA_945910005.1. Lineage (NCBI taxonomy): Eukaryota > Metazoa > Arthropoda > Insecta > Plecoptera > Perlodidae > Isoperla > Isoperla grammatica. The sequence goes on from OX246743.1 coordinate 24,967,463, forward strand.
AATAAGAAAGTTATTTGTAGCAATTAAGCTTTTTGGAGGATTTCAAGGGTATTGATTGCTGTTTCCCATGGAGAAAACAAGCTATTCGACTAATAAGTGGTTATTGGGACATTGTAAGACTAGACCTAAGAAATAAATGAAATAAATTGAAATAAATCAATCAAAAATATATAATCTAATATTTTATAATCCAATAACTAAGCGTGCACTGACTAGATTTTCGATTCCTGTACGATAACTTCACAGACAACCAATTTGATAACATGGTTATGTATTATGAATCATCACCCTAATCATAATTTATGAATTATGATAAATATGCGGCGCAGTAACTGAAGCAGCAAACACCCGAAAACGCTCCTCCGATAAATTTTACTGCGTGAGAAATCCTTGGGACGGTGCGATTAATAAATCGGCTGCGCACGAATCCACAGCCAGTGTAATTATAACAACACGGCCACGCTCGGCTCTGCGCTTGGTCAGTTTAACAACCACGCGATCCGGTAGATTAATCTCAAACTTAGCATATTGTTGTTGTGTTGATGTATAAACAGGTAGAAGCAGGCCCGCAAACCATGTAATCCGTGCAATTTGCGCTGAGAGACGGTGCATTTTGTTCGATGCATGTATTATCAAAACGTGAAGACGCTAGAACAGCATCGTTATCACTGTTAAAATGTCAGGATCTGCAGCGAAAGTCTTTTCTGGTTCCAATGCTTTGTTTGAGGGTTTTGGAGTTTGTGGAGTTAGATGCACCTTCTGTTTTCACTTTTTTTGCGCCCTTGGTCTGTGGTTGTTAAGTAGTTCATTGACTAGTGCCAGGATAGGAAGAGTTACAACTTATATCTCCAGCAATAAAACGCTCTCTGGTCCCAACACATTTGTTTGGGGTTTTTGTAGTTGGATGCGGAGTCGGCATGGCTTGTGTTTTCCTTTTCTGTCGCAGTTACCAAATGTCAGGATCTACAGCGATAGTCAAGAGTCATACCACGTCATACCTTCAGTAAGAAGCATCTCTCTGGTCCCAACGCTTTGTTTAGGGTTTTTGTATCTCAGGTATGGAGTCAGTGGCTTGTGTTTTCACTCACTGCTAAATGTTAATAATTTGTAGAGCCTCCAGCAATAAACCGCTCTCTGTAGTCCCAACGCTTTGTTTGGGGTTTTTGTAGCCTGGGCGTGGAGTCGATGCCTTGTGTTTTCACTTTCTTGTGCCCTTGATCTGTCGCTGTTACGTATTTCACTGCCAAATGTCGAGGAACTCTTTTGCCCTTGACTGTGACCAGTCCAGGTTTGGCGTAATGCTTTGGGCGTGTCGGCCGGGACTGACGCGCTAAGCTGATAGTGCGGACCTGCCCTGCTCTGCCCAGCCCTGCCCAGCCCTCGGGCCCAGAAGCGTCCGCGTTGCGTTGGGTTGTGTTGGTTGCTAGGCAACGACCGTGTTATGATGTTGCAGGGGTGTTTGACTCGATGAATAACAAAGAGATTTTGGCTTCTTATACCAGAGATGATGACGAGGTTTTTTAGTGGTATTTTTGTGCTCAAGTTATGGAAATGGGAGACTTAGCTACTACTCAGGGCTTAATTTGTAATTGAAAAGGAACCGGAACGCATATTTTGTTTGTCAAATATGATTTGGCACCAACCCCGCCCACATTTATACATTGTGAACACAGATAATATGTAATTATTAATTAGTTTCTTCTGTTTAGTGTCAGTGGTCACTCAGAAGGTTATTGTGTATTTGGGTCTGGCTACCTAGGGGTAATTCATAAACTTGAATAACTTGCATTCATATACCAACAAATAAAAATTATATTTGTGAAATTTTCATAGATAGGAATTAATTCACGAGTTTTTAAGGAGTAACCTACGTTACGAAATGATACCGGAACGCGCGTTCTGGTTTTGGAAAAGGAATCGGAACTGCGTTCCGGCTCAAATTAACCCCTGCTGCTACTAATATGACATATTGTTACTCTTGTGCAAAGTTAGTTTCTACATTTATCTTTCTCTATAATGTTAATTAAGTTGATCTTATGAGAAGTATTATTTATCAAACAAAATTAAAGGTACTGTTTTGGTCAATGTAAAGTTTTCATTGTACTCAAGCGAAGACAATATTGCATTCTCATAACAAGAGACAGAAATAGTTTTTTTTCTTAACATATTCGCCAAACTCTACTCTCAATATTTCCACAACTATCTAAATATAGCTAAATATTTCCTAACAAGTTTGCATTTTCAATGAGATCAGGAAATACACACGTAATAACACGACTCAGATTTGAACTAAAACACTTTCAAATAATGAGGGTCCGTAGATATTTTCTTAGTTATTATTAATTACTAATTAGTCCTGGATTGAGTTGTTACTCAGTAACTGCACAATGTGTTTGGAGCTGTAAATTTTTTCCTATTGCCTCACACAGAACGAATCATTACGTATACGCGATCTGGTAAAACAAGTCTTCAAAGTTTGCAAAGCCCCATCCATGCATGGATAATAAAAAGCAATATAATTTCGTCTCGCCATGCGTACTTACGTTCGACAAGTACAGCAGCTCGTTGTTTAAACTGGTTTATCTCGTTAATCATGTTCAACAGTTATTGTCGTGGCTGTGATTGTGGTGGTCGGATGGGCGTTGGTCTGGTATATACATGAACACCGGTCCGTGCGCCCCGGGTTCGAGTCCCGGTCCGGGCGTGGGTGTTTACGCCTTGATCGCTGCAAGTGCACAAATGTGAAGCCCATGGATCGTAATAATGTATCGCTTTTAGCTGGGAGGTTGTATGTAATTGAAGTCAAATATATTATACCTAATTTGATATGTGATTTTTTTAATATTTTAAATTTAAATGGTATGTGAGAAAATTGGGTTGGAGTTGATTTTGCGACTAGTGTATGTCCGATAATCTTTCTATATTAGTGTTCAAATAGGTATTTTTTGTGTGTTTCTAATCTATGCTAAACTCTGACAATTCGTGCTAATTCTTCTTAATAATTTTATTTCACATAAATTAATAAAGCAGGTTGATGAGTAACTTTCAATAAATCAAAAAGTCAGAAGTCGAAATTTGTATTAAACTGAACTTCCAAAGGTCAATGATAAATTAATTTCAATTTAATGCTAAAAAAAAAGAGCATATCTCTATTATATATTGCGCTGCTCTCGTAATGTTTCTACACTGCCTGAAACCAATATTATGTGCGTACACTCCGGTATACGTTTAAATTTAATACCATAGTCCGTTGTTGCCTTTTAATTTGTACGTGCTTGTATTGCTGCGTATGTGTGCCCTGCATGGGTCTTTCTGTATGCGGGTGTATTGCTGCGTTCAGTGCAGAAGGTTCGGGGTTCGAGACTCGCTAATGTAACTGCGGCAATGGTGGAGGTGCCGGGTCAGCAACGCATCGTGTTCCTCCTGAGGAGGGGGGAGGGGGGGGGGTCGCAGTTTTATCTGCCGAAAGTGGTCGGGAAATGATTTTGTTCTTCAGATCCCATAAATTTTTAGTACAAATGATGGCGTCGAGATTGTACTCTACCCCCCCCCCCCCCCCCTCCCCTCCTGATTGTTACGACGACGCCGCTCTGTGTGACGTGGCGAGGGGTAGAGTTTTAGTTCCGATATTATGAACTTCGGATAAATGTTTATAGTAAACATGGTGAAAACAAGTTAGTATAGTCTATTAAATATTTACCAGAGTCGTACGTTTTATCATCATTATCATCATCATCATCAATGTCTGGAATCTGGATACATCTCAGAATATTGCATAAGCGTCATCGCCGGGATTATACACAGTGATGATTTCAGGCATATCCCGGGGGGGGCGGAGCCCACCCCGGCAGTTGTAAATGCCCCCCTAGCAGATTGAAAAAATCACATGAAGTAATGTAAATTTGCAAAAAAAAAAATGCAAAATACAAGAAAATGAGGTATATTTTTCCACCTCATGGACTAGGAAATAAATCGATTTCCACGAAAAACTCATCTACATAAATGTTGCAACATTTTATTTTCTTGTTAAACGATGTTAGGTTAAGGTAAGAATGGCAAAAAGGAATCACCTCATATTCGAAAACTGAAAGGATGGCATCAACAGAGACCGTAACCCCCTCCACCCCTGCCTTTTGTCACGGCGTCAAAAAAAAGCCATAAAATGAGTTACTAATTTAGCAACACCCCAGATTTTTATCAGCCCCCCCTAGGAAAAATGTCTGAAATCATCACTGATTATACAATAATAGGTCCCACCCATGTCCCTTACAGCATTACACATATTAATCAGTTCAATAAAACCTAACGATCTTATAGTCCTTTGCATAACGAGAATGACGGTATAAAATTTGGGTCAAAGGATGACATATATCAAATGAAAGCTTGAAACGAGTTGTTTTCAAAAACCCATGATATACCTCTGGCAAATCCAGCTTTCTATGTCAAAACTAGGGTCAAAGGTCAAATATGTAATTTTTTTAATAATTTTTAATTAAATAATGAAAAATGTTTGCAAGTTTAATCATACACTTTTAGTAAGGTTAATGTATTATGTTTCTTTAAAAAAAATTAAATTACCCATTTAGCCTTTTTTGACCTTAATTGAGGTCAATTTCCTCAAAATGGGTAATTTCTAAAATTTTCTTCTATTTATTGGCCAATATTCATTATATCAACGTACTTACTCATAAATACGTTAAAATATATAGTTGTTATTGTTATCACATTGTTTTCACGGTATTCATTCAAAATGACGGTCAAAGGTCAATAGGTAAGTATCGTCAAACTAGGTCTAGTAACTAAAATATTACTTGTGGGTACTCAAAAGACGCAGAATTTTAACTGCAATTACAATAACGAATAACAATATAATGTTTAAATTGTAAGAGAAAGTAATGATCATATATAGTCGTCGACGGCATTAGAACCCCATATCTCCAAACCAGCCAGGCGGAAAAAGGGTTGCGGTCAAGCACCTGAGGTCCTACTCCACCCACCCCATCTTACACAGTTGCCAATAATACATCTTTTACAAAAACGGGGCGCTCTTCAAACTCTTGTCCGGCGATTTAGCAACACTGTAAAACAGTTTAGAAGCGTGCATTTCTGGAGTTAATAAGCGTAAAATTGGCTACAAGGGTTGCTGCTTTTGTCCACTAACGCGTCTTTGTAAGAAAGGTTGTGGGTATCTAATGCCGTCGACGACTTTAACTTATAAACTTTTTAAGATTGTAACTGAATTTCTAATTCATGTCCTCAGACATCAGGGTATTCTTAAATGGGTGTGCAAGTGCAACAAAATACATTTTTAGAAAAGAGCATGACCATGCTGAGATACGTGATATGATAGTATGATATGATATCTGTCCTAGCAGTCACTGTCTAGTCGTCAAATTAATCAAAATTGAAGTCAAAATCACTCATAATTGAAGTCGTCAGATTAATCACCTTCTGATTCACTGGAATTCTCATGCTGGGTACCGATATTTGGACAGTCCTTCAGCTTACACGCGTGGGTACACTTCAGCTGATTGGCCAAACACTCATAGGTCGGCATCTTGCAAACACGGCAACAGTTACAGGCTAGGAGATCCATAACGGTCAAAGGCACTGGAGTTACAATCATCCACTCGTTGCTCAGATCTCCTTCTGCCGTGGTTTTCCATCCATAGCCACACAGATCAGGAACATCAGGGTTGGCTTCCAAGCAACGTATCAATAGATCGTGTTTGGTTGATAACTCACAGTCGCAGGATATGAAGCAGTAAGCAATCGTTACAAGGTGGTAGCTGATTAGACTTCATATTATCACACTTACTTCTAAAAAGCTCGTAGCGCAGCAGGTTGACGCATGACAGAGTCGTGGTCAAAGAGCAGAGTCTACAGACAATCTCTTCGAGTTTTTTTGATGACATCGATAGAAACTCTCCAGTCCTGACCCATCTTGCTTAGCTTGACACAGAAATGCGAGTTTTTTCTCATGATATTCAAAGTTCTCTTTTTCCCTTTACCACTGAATGAGCTCACTCAGGTTGGAACTCATAGTCGTCCCCTACACCTATAGATGCGCCCGTTGTTAACAAGGTAACAGTTTCATACATGTCATTTCCCATATAGAAAACATATCCATAGCAACATTGGATGCCTCTAGGTGAAGTGGCCAACTATGAATTCCAACCTTTGTCACAACCAGTGCATGGAGGTCAGGGAGGGTATTACATACTTCGAATCCCAACGAACTCGCTAGTTTTTACACATTTTCGAAGTGTGTTTGATTTTTGGTAGTCAAGCGTCAACCAGCTGCCCTACGAGCTTTTTAAAAGTAAATGTGATGATATTAAGTCTAATCAGCTACCACCTTGAAACGATTGACTACTGCTTCAAATCCTGCGGCTGCGAGCTAACCACCAAACAGCGGTCTGGATACGTTGTTTGGACGCCAACCCTGATGTTCCTGATCTGTGTGGCTATGGAATATGGATGGAAAACCACGGCAGAAGGAGATCTGAACAACGAGTGGATGATTGGAACACCAGTACCTTTGGCCGTTATGGATCTCCTAGCCTGTAACTGTTGCCGAGTTTGCAAGATGCCGACATGTGAGTGTTTGGCCAATCAATAAAAGTGTACCCACGCTTGTGAGCTGAAGGATTGTACAAATACCAGTACCAGTACCAGTAGCCAGCATGAGAATTCCAGTGAGTCAGAAGGTGATAAATCTGACTTGGACAGTGACTGCTAAGGTAGATATAACATAATACTGGTATCATATCACGTATCTCAGCATGGTCATGCTCTTTTCTAAAAATGTATTTTGTTGCAGTTGCACACCCGCTTAAGAATACCCTGATGTCTGAGGACATTAATTAGAAATTCAGTAACAATCTTAAGTAGTTTATAAGTTATATGGTAACTACATTATCTTAGGATTAAAACATGATATTGTTATTCGTTATTGTAATTGCAGTTAAAATTCTGCGTGTTTAGAGTACCCACAAGTAATATTTTAGTTACTAGACCTAGTTTGACGATACTTACCTATTGACCTTTGACCGCCATTTTGAATGAATACCGTGAAAACAATGTGATTACAATAAGAACTATTCATTGTAACGTATTTATGAGTAAGTACGTTGATATAATGAATATTGGCCAATAAATCGAAGACAATTTTAGAAATTACCCATTTTGAGGAAATTGAGCCCAATCAAGGTCAAAAAAGGTAGGTAGGTAATTTAATTTTTTTTTTATAAACTTTATACATTTATCTTACTAAAAGAGTATTTTTTAACTTGCAAACATTTTTCGTTATTTAATTAAAAATTATTTAAAAAATTACAAATTTGACCTTTGACCCTGGTTTTGACATAGAAAGCTGGATTTGCCAGAGGTATATCATGGTTTTTTGAAAAGTACTCATCTCAAGCTTTCATTTGATATATATCATCCTTTGACCCAAATTTTATACCGACCAGGCCTTTTTCGAGCGTTATGCAAAGGACTATTAAGGTGTGAATGGGTATTAAAACCGCCCAAAATTAATGTTTTGTATTATATCATGAGAACGTTTCCAAAGATGTCGTCTTTGGATCAGCTAAACAATGGATTTAAAAACATTCACAGTTTGTTATCATTACGATAGTTGTTTTATTTATAATTTAATAATTGATAATTACCAAAGAAATAAATAACGATCGTAAATTTTTGTTTTTTACTTTTTAAACCCATTGTGTAACTGATAAACAAAACCAAAGGCAGGATCAGAATCACTTATTCAATATTTGGAAGCGTTCTTATGGCATTCTCATAAAAAACATTAATTTTGCTCGGTTTGTTTTAATACCCATTCTACCGGAGCAAGTGTTGACCTTGGCAGTGACTGGAGTGGATATTGTCGAGGACAACACAACCGTGTTGTGTCGCCTTGACATTGGCCGGTGAGGTAATGGTCTCACTCGGTTCGGATAGATCTTCTTCATTAATCAGCGGGGGGGTCGACTTGTGACGAGGGTCCCTCAGCGACTACCTGAGACACGAGGCGGACATTCCCGACGTTATGGCTTTTAAATGTTCCGCGGAGAGTGATTTAAATATATGATACCTGATCCCTCGTTGAGTGTTGTGAATGTTGCCGACCAACTAGTTGTTGCCGAATGTGGTTTTCGTGAGAGCTTGGTGTTTTTTCTACAAAGGAGGGATACCTCAGTGTGAAATAAACATCGCAGGACATTTTAATTTCATCTTAATTATGTTAATTATTTTCGAAATCGAAAATCTGAGTTCACAACTCAGATTGAGATATTATTTGAGATATTTATTATTATTGAGATATTATTTAATTTATCAAAGCGTAATGAATTTTGCACATATTATTTTTCGTCGTTATGCCAATAAATTATTGTGTACATTAAAGCTAATGTAAACAATCTGTACAGTGGCCGATAATTATCTCGTGGTTAACTACTCATTTAATGTATGCTGCCCGTTGCCACAGTTGTTGGGTGGCATTCGTAGCCAATGGTTTATCTGCAACGATACGTTTTCTCCGTACATCAGGCTGGTTCATTATGTCCTTCAAACTGCAGGTCTATGTTAAAATAGGTTTTAGTAACTCAACTCATTATAACTTACGTTTCGTAACAATGAACAAAAGTATTATTTTTATCATGAATTTTACACACCTTCTAGGCAGTTTTCTGTCCTTCTAGTGTCACTTTGTAAACGGAAAGTTTCCATTTTTTGTGGTTGTTGTGTACTCCAAACAATTTCAATTAAAATGTACACAATGCAATGCAAAATAATGCAACTTTAACTACTTTACAGTTTACTACTTTAACTTTTTTTACAACTATAACTACTTCCAAACAAAATAAATAAATTAGGCCTATTATATTAAATTATTTTATGTTTTTATTTTCTGTCATCGAATTACAGAATCTAATTTCAAATAATTTTTTCCACCTGGGCACTTGTAAAATAAAACCAGTTACAAAAAAGATTGAAGGCGTAATAACTGAGCCAGGTTGTCGCGGTGGACTTGTATGGCAGAAGCAATCGACCAATCAGCCGTCACATCTTGGTATCACGACAGTTGCCATGGAGACATGGCTTCTGTTTATCTAGTCGTCTCAATTAGCGTAGGCCTACTAGATAGAATATTAGAGCCTCACGTGTTACCGCTGAGCCCCTCTATCTTTAATTACAATTAATTTGTTTACATAAATTAAATTTGTATTTGTATTGTGAATTTCAATGTTCCTAAATGAATGTTTGTACTGTATTTATGTCATATGTTTATGAGCAAAAAATGTATTCGCGGTTAGATGTAAGAACAGGCCTCAATGGTCTCCCACCAATAATAAAGACCGAAATCAATCAATCAATCTTTGGTTATGTTGGTTGCGGCAACCGTGTTAACTACGTCCCTCGTCACCCGTCGTCTCAGTTGGTCCTCCCTGCCTGCATAAAGAGCTTTAGTAATTATCTACATATAATGTTTCAGTGATGATTTCAGACCTTTTTCGTAGGGGGGGCTGATAATAATCTGGGGTGTTGCTAAATTAGTAACTCATTTTATGGCTTTTTTTGACGCCGTGACTAAAGGCAGGGGCGGAGGGGGTTACGGTCTCTGTTGATGCCATCCTTTCAGTTTTCGAATATGAGGTGATTCCTATTTGCCATTCTTACCTTTACCTTACATCATTTAAATAGAAAATAAAATGTTGCGACATTTATGTAGTTGAGTTTTTCGTGGAAATCGATTAATTTCCTAGTCCTATATGAGGTGGAAAAATATACCTCATTTTCTTGTATTTTGCATTTTTTTTTGCAAATTCACATTACTTCATGTGATTTTTTCAATCTGCTAGGGAGGGGGGGCATTTACAACTGCCGGGGGTGGCGGAGCCCCCCCTGGGATATGCCTGAAATCATCACTGAATGTTATTTAAGATTTTTTTTTTTAGAAAAACAGTTTTTATTATATCGATGAATACATGAGTAATTTTTAGGAGAATTTTATAATAACATACACACATTTCAATATGCCCAGTTTCTAACATAAGTCAGTTCAGGACTCGGGGGGGGGGGGGGGTTATCCACCAGTATTCTTGGGCATCGGCCTGGCATGTCTTCGTCTTTCGTTTGTTCTTCCGCAGTGGGCGGGGGGGGGGGGGGGGGGGGTTATCCACCAGTATTCTTGGGCATCGGCCTGGCATGTCTTCGTCTTTCGTTTGTTCTTTCCAGCCTACGCTTCCTCTGTCCTTCCGCAGTCTTCGTGCCTCTATTTCTTCCCTCTACTAAACCATTTTACAGTAGGTCCTGCCACATTTCTCTTAGTCTTCCAAGTCTTCTTTTTAGATACATGACCTCTTTTGAAGTCTGCCCTTAGAATTCTTTCATTCTTTGCAACAATAATATTGTTTGTAATTAATTAATTAATTAATTAATTAATTAATTAATAAATACAATTTAATAATTATAAATTATACCTATATGTAGTAATATAATTTAAGTACATATATAATAATTATAAATTACATGCAACCATATTATATTAAGTTGTTTAATAATTAGGATATTCAGCACTGAAATTAATATCTGGTAGTCGAGTGGATGGAGAAAGACGCAGCTGCGCAATCTCAGCAAATTCCCCTTCGAGCAACAGACACCGTTGGAGACATCGCTAGCATAGTGCTTTTGTTTTTCCAGCCTAGTTGCCTTTAAAGTCTTGTTTCTCAAATAAGCAAGCTCTTGTATTCAGCAATCAATATAATGTGAAACTGGTTTTGGAAACCAGTTTGGAGACAATGCATTGTTACATAAGGCAGACCGGCCAATCTACATGGCAACTGTTTTGCATTTTCTGTGAACATGCTAACAACCCACATCAGTTCCCATCACTGATTATGTCTTGCTATTTTCGTTTTTTTTTTTTTTTTTTTTATTTTCCAAACAGGTATTTCAAGTTAAATTGGCCAGCACGAATCTGATTCTTCCCATGGTAACAATGCTGGTCTACTTTATGTGCATCGCTCTGACGTTTGTTATTTTCGTTTTGTTTTGTTCGTGTTTTCGTTTAAACCGGTCCAGTTGGATACTATTAATTATTGCACCAAATCTCAAAGACAATGAAAAAATGATCTATTATTTAATTAATCTGTAATAAATTTGTCAACTTGATATACATCTATATTTATCTCATTAATATTTTTTTTAATTACAATTATTTGTAATTTGAATTATTCAGCGTGTTGTCACCCACTACCCCCCCCCCCCTGTCTTCCCCGAATAGTTTTATGAGTAAATTGTTTTTTCACTGCTGTGAATTTGTATCCTATTCGTCTAATGTTGATAATCAGTCTGCAAACCGAAAACCTGGTTGATGCGGACTTTCTTGTTTAACCGCGCACATTTACCTTCTACTAAACAATGTGACCCGTCCACTCAATGTGACCCATACTGATGTCAGTATTGGTTTGGGAACAAGAAGGAAGAAGGATGAGAATCAAGCCTTAATAATATATAGTCAAGTACATACTTCGAATGAATATCTTCTTTGCTGTCCTATCTCGGTGGGATAAAATAAACACGCCTAATTTACAATTATTTATTTATTATTACACCCTTAGATAACATTTCTTATTTTTCTAAAATGTTTGTTGATGAAGCTTTTTGACGTGTTAGCACAACAATCTGATGCCAGTGAGCTAACTCCATAGTGTTTGTCTGATCTAACCGCATTGTGTTTGTATGAGCTAACCGCATTTTGTTTGTATGAGCCAACCACGTTGTGTTTGTATGAGCTAACCACGTTGTGTTTGTATTGAGCTAACCACGTTGTGTTTGTATGAGCTAACCGCGTTGTGTTTGTCTGAGTTAACTGTGTTTGTCTGTCTGAGCTAACCGCATTGTGTTTGTCTGGAGCTAACCGCGTTGTGTTTGTCTGGAGCTAACCGCGTTGTGTTTGTCCGAGCTAACCGCGTTGTGTTTGTCCGAGCTAACCGCGTTGTGTTTGTCCGAGCTAACCGCGTTGTGTTTGTCCGAGCAAACCGCGTTGTGTTTGTACGAGCTAACCGCGTTGTGTTTGTCCGAGCTAACCGCATTGTGTTTGTCCGAGCAAACCGCGTTGTGTTTGTACGAGCTAACCGCGTTGTGTTTGTCTGAGCTAACCACGTTGTGTTTGTCTAAGCTAACCGCATTATGTTTGTCTGGTCTAACCACGTTGTGTTTGTCTGAGCTAACCACGTTGTGTTTGTCCGAGCTAACCGCGTTGTGTTTGTCCGAGCTAACCGCGTTGTGTTTGTCCGAGCTAACCGCGTTGTGTTTGTACGAGCTTCCCACGTTGTGTTTGTCCGAGCTAACCGCATTGTGTTTGTCCGAGCTAACCGCGTTGTGTTTGTCTAAGCTAACCGCATTATGTTTGTCTAAGCTAACCGCATTGTGTTTGTCTGGTCTAACAGCGTTGTGTTTGTCTAAGCTAACCGCATTATGTTTGTCTGGTCTAACCGCATTGTGTTTGTCTGAGCTAACCACGTTGTGTTTGTCCGAGCTAACCGCGTTGTGTTTGTCCGAGCTAACCGCGTTGTGTTTGTCCGAGCTAACCGCGTTGTGTTTGTCCGAGCTAACCGCGTTGTGTTTGTCCGAGCTAACCGCGTTGTGTTTGTCCGAGCTAACTGTGTTGTGTTTGTCCGAGCTAACCGCGTTGTGTTTGTCTAAGCTAACCACGTTGTGTTTGTCCGAGCTAACCGCGTTGTGTTTGTACGAGCTAACCGCGTTGTGTTTGTCCGAGCTAACCGCGTTGTGTTTGTACGAGCTTCCCACGTTGTGTTTGTCCGAGCTAACCGCGTTGTGTTTGTCCGAGCTAACCGCGTTGTGTTTGTCCGAGCTAACCGCGTTGTGTTTGTCCGAGCTAACCGCGTTGTGTTTGTACGAGCTTCCCACGTTGTGTTTGTCCGAGCTAACCGCATTGTGTTTGTCCGAGCTAACCGCGTTGTGTTTGTCTGATCTAATTACGTTTGTTTGTCCGAGCTAACCGCGTTGTGTTTGTCCGAGCTAACTGTGTTTGTCTGTCCGAACTAACCGCGTTGTGTTTGTCCAAGCTAACCGCGTTGTGTTTGTCTGAGCTAACCGCATTATGTTTGTCCGAGCTAACCACGTTGTGTTTGTCCAAGCTAACCGCATTATGTTTGTCCGAGCTAACCGCGTTGTGTTTGTCTGAGCTAACCGCATTATGTTTGTCCGAGCTAACCGCGTTGTGTTTGTCCGAGCTAACCGCATTATGTTTGTCCGAGCTAACCACGTTGTGTTTGTCCGAGCTAACCGCGTTGTGTTTGTCCGAGCTAACCGCATTATGTTTGTCCGAGCTAACCGCATTATGTTTGTCTGCTCGCCAGGCTACGACGGCGAGCGAAAGGTCCGAGGGCTGGAGACCAACCTGACAATGGAGATGACGCAGCTGCTGTTGTCGCTGCTGCACGCCTGGGGCCTGGACCCAGACCTGGACCGAGTGTGCGAGGTGAAGCTGGGGCTACTCCGGCCGATGGTCCCCGTCTCGTTTGGGGTCCTCTCCAAGGGAGGTGAGTGCATGTTGTTATATGTTCTAAATAAATGTAAAACTAAGCATTTATGTATTCATTTATGTCCAGTTGTAGAGGCTGGGAGGATGATAGAAAAGGACATTATGCCCCAAACACACAGTGTCTCACATCTTTACAAATTAGTATTACAAGCAGGGCTCGAAATTAACGCTCGCCCGATCGCCCGAGGCGAGTAAATTGTTACTCGGGCAAGACAAGTTTTCAATTCATCGCCCGATGAGCGACTTTTGTTAAACAAACATATAAATCCTTAAACAATGGATACCTCATTACCACAAGCTCAAAATACTTAATATGTTGTTCTTAATAACAATCATTCTTCGCAATAATAATCACAGCAACTCGAAACACTGTTCTTCAAATGGATAACCGTAGGCAGTAGGCACCTTATAAAGTGTGGTACATTGATACAAATTATACAATAAAGAGATGGTAGGACTAGTGTTTTTCTTCTCGGACTAGTAAATTAGAAACCTCACTCGCCCAATGGGCGAGCGCAAAATAATTTATAATTCGAGACCTGATTACAAGTAAAAAACAAATACGCACATTTATTTATACAGAAAAAAAATAAAATAAAAATTACAAAGAGACTGAATTATTATTAATTTTGGATGTGACAGAGCTTGTATTCCATAGTGAGTGAGAGCACAAATCCTTGCAACTCTGCAGTAAGAGCCATGGCAGTAGGAATTGGTGCATGTGGAAATAGAGATATGATTGAATGGGCCTGGTGATAGTGGACAACAAGTTAACAAGTTAAAGTTATATAGCAAGGCGGTGAATGTTGTGTAGTTCGTAAGAAAATGTTGAAATTAAGCTGTCTAAATGTAAACATTCTAAGTTACAAGAAAAAGTATTTACGGTTAATGGGATTCAAAATTAGGAACACAATTTGAATTTCGAAAAATTATTTTCTTTTAGTGATCATGCCCATTAGATTTACTGGAAAATGAATACTGGCAGCCTGAGGGTGTTTTAGGCTACCGTTAATTAAATTACGAGCTCTAACTGATACTGTGTTCCATAGGCCTAAATTGTTTAAATTAACAAGAAACTCATCATCAAGATTTTCTCAGTTAATTTCAACAGCTTTTAATAATGTACTGATGGTACTGATAAGTCAAATCAATTTAACTCCCAAAAAAAGTTGATTTAAATTTTAAAAATCATGATTTAAATTAAAATATCATGATTTAAATTTTAAAAATCATGATTCTTTTTATTTAAGGCTACATGAGCCTGCTGCTCCCCACCTGGCAGCCGCAGGTGTCCGGGGACTCCCTGGGCCCCCAGCCCGCGTCTCTAGAGGGATCCCTCCCGGTGGAGCTGGTCCGACAGGAGAGGCTGACTCGCGTGTTCACCGCACGGACTCACTGGGAGCTGTCAACCACGTTGACCAGTCAACATCTGTTGGCCATCATCGCACTCTCCAACACGCTCATGTCCATGAACAACGCGACCTTCGTGGCGGAGCAGGAGCGCAGTCGTAAACTGCACAGGTAACGATTCATTGATGGAAAATAATCAATTAAAACAATAATAATACATAATATTAATTGTATTATTAATTAATTAATTAATTAATTAATTTTAATTAATGGATTAATTTTATTTATTTGATTAATACTAATTGTATTAATATTAAAAACAATAATAATACATAATATTAATTGTATTATTAATTAATTAATTTTTATTAATGAGTTAATTTTATTTATTTTATTAATATTAATATTATTATTTATTATTAATTTATTATTATTAATATTAATGTTAATAACAAAAATATAGCAAAATAACAACAAAATGACAAATTTAATTTCCAGACAAAAATACAAGATGAAGTCTGAATGTGTTAGTGACATATAAACTTGAATCTCGTTCAAGTTTGAGGACTGGACCGAGTATCGATCGCTCTGTTGTGACTGTGGTTGCAGGCAGAGCTCCCGAACGGCTCCCAGCTGGCCGACCAAGGCTGAAGAGGAGCGCGAGGATCTCTTCACGGCCCAGCAGGCGCAGATCAAGCAGGGTTGGTCCCTGCTGGCGACACTGCACTGCGTCTTACTGCCCGACAAGGTGGTGCAAGCAGGCGCACAGGGTTTCAAGCGGCCCCAGGTCGAGATGATGGCGCGTAGGTGGCAGCATCACTGTCTAGAGGTAAGTACGGATATGTCGTTCGCAATCGCAGAGCGTAGGTACGTTTCCTTGCGGGTACTTGTCCCTGTAGCCAAGCCGTACTGAGACCTCGTCTATAGCTCTGTGCGGATTGGACGACCTTGCACGTGTTTATAAACAAAGACCACCACAAGTAATCTTTGTAGCCGCCATGTTAGACGTCACGATAATTCATCCTTGAGATACCAAATAGTGTGCATACCAGCTTTACCTGATCACTCAATCCCAGCATTCGCCTTTACGACTGTGGAAAACCTTGGGAAATCCTTCGGTCAGGATTGCCGGTTGCCGGAATCGAGCCGACATTTAATTGTGGCAACATCCCTTGAGAATATGAGACTGAGAGTGGGTGACAAGAATATCTTCTTTTCCTATGCCCGCATTTTTGGCTTACTGGGCCATCATGCATTTTCTGGTTTTCCAGTAGAGACAGGCTTCCTTTTCCTCATACCTCATGCCAGGTGGAAGGGCATCTACTTCATCTTTAAGATTTGGACATCTTATCAGATGCTCTCTGTTCTGTTCCTTTCTCCCACATAGACTGCACATACTACTGTTGGTGATTCCTATTCGATGTAGGTGCTTCCAAGCAGATTGTGTCCTGTTTGAAGTCTAAACTGTGCAGTAGCTGTTTGTCTATTTCCATACTTCTTGATATTTCCAGTAGTTATTTTTTGTCATGCTTTACCTTGCCCTTTATCAATGCACTCTTTTTGCACTCTCCTCTAAGATGTGCCTTTACTGATGTGCCTTTACAAGAATATAACTGTGGCCCACGTCCCGTGTGCGTGCAGGTGCGTGAGGCAGCTCAAGCTCTGCTGCTGGCCGAGCTGGGTCGCCTGGGCCCCAAGGGTCGCAAGGCTCTCGTGGACATCTGGGGCAACTACCTGCCTCAGTACGAGGGGATCCCGGCCCCCGGGACCCCCCAGCCCCCGGCGCACGGGACCCCGGTAGCCGTGTCCGCCTCCGCTAACCAGGGGGACATTCAGCAGGTGCACACGGACGAGGAGGAGGAGGAAGAGGAGGGGGCGGAGGGTGAGACACATGACATTTTATTCTTATTATATTATATTTAGAGATACGTGAAAATAGCGTTTTGTGTATAGATGCTACAAAGCGCTATTTTTCAGTAGAAACTAGAAACTAAGGTTTTTCTGTTCCTATTTTATTATATTTAACATAGTAATTATACTTTGTTTATGATAAATGCAATTTGGTTGATTTTAATTAAGCGAGCGAAGCGAGCGTTTCCACTTGACTCTTATGGCACTTCGTTCTGTTTTTTTTGTTTTTTTTTTTTGTTTTTTTTTTGTTTTTTTGTTTTTATGTCTGTCGATAGCGGTCGAACGGAAAGTCCGATCAACTTGAAATTTGGACCATCCACAAGCCTCGATGTGGATTGAAGGTGTATAGTTTTGAGGCAAAATCGTTCGAAAAGTTACAAAGTTACACCATAGTTACTGCAAAATATTTTTCTGAAACAAAATGGCGGCAAAATGTGAGGAAGCCAGATTTTTCTACAGATTTTTCCGTTCACGAATATGTTAATGTAATGGTGATCTGATAAATATTAGCAAAGTTACACGAAAGTTACTCGAAAATATTTTTCTAAAACGCAGTAACGGCAAAATGTGAGGTGGCTATCTTATAGTAAATTTTTGTCCGGTCACGAATATACTAATGTAAACGCGATCCAATACGTATTAGAGGCAGACATTACATTTCTATTGCTGTCAATAAGTGTTAGTAACGGTGGCGGACCGTGTTGAAAACATGACCACGAAAATTCTTAGCAACGCACATTGCACTGCATACAACAATGTCGGAAAGTATAATAGCCATGGAAATAAGAACAATTTTTGTAATGCGCATTCTTGAATTGTTGTTAATTGTTGTTCGTATTAGCATTGAAAACTTCTCGCCAGAAAGTTCGTAGATATTGACGCGCTCGCTTATCAACGCGTCAAACAGAGCATTTTCCTAGTTTTAATAGTATGACATGATTTAAAAATAAAAATTTGAGAAAACTTCATTCTCAAGTTTTTTTATCTTGGCAAAAAAATAGATGCTACAAAACGCTATAAAATGACAATTGAAAATGCTATTTTCACTTATCACTATTTATTCATTTTATTATTAATTTATAGTGTATATATTCTTTACTACTTTTGCAATGTTTTTTTTTTCAATTTAAACTTCTGCGGCCCGGTTTTACATTAGTTGAAAGGTATAATTTTAGTCCATTATTATAATATTGTTTTTTTAAGTTGTACTTCAAGTAAGGGCCGCCTCAAAATGAAAGCTGAAGGATAAACGAACAGGACCAACTTGTTTAGTTAAATGTTTTTATTGACATCTTGGGAACGCTTCAAGATACTGATAACAAGATTCTTACACAGAATTTGGGGTTGTACGAGCCAAACAATGAATTTAAAAACTGACAAACATTAAAATACCGTTTGTTTTGTGAGGCTTGATATTGTGACCTGTGAGCTACTTATTGTTGTTATTAATAGCGACTTAGACGATCAACACTCTAGATAAATTCAACCTTGATTTCATTTTTTCAACTTCTTGAGTGTAAATTTAGAACGTGTACACATGTAGGCTACTCTTAGAACCAGTGTGTTTCCCATGGTGGAATTGATTTAAATCAGTGATTTAAAAAAATAATTATATATTTGATTTAAATCAACAATAAAACTTAAAAGCAGTATTTTTCGCTTGTGCCGTGACATCCGGAGCTACAACAATCACTACTTTACCGAGCAGGTTTCATATTATGGCTACCAGAGTAGATGTAGTTCATATAGACACCAATGGAGAGGTGCACTGAACATAAGTTTAGGAACATATTGTGTTGTTGATTTGAATCAATTAAATTCAGATTTTAATTTATTTTTTATTCGGATTGAAATCAAATACGAACACCGAAGTTAAGCAACCTCGGGCTAGGTCAGGAGGTGGATGGGTGACCGTTCTCCTCTGAAACACTAGTTACCGTTGGTTAGAGCAGATTGGTGGGTTCGAAAGCTTGTGTAACATCTTCGTTCTTCTCGTCAATTGCTCGGCAGTCCAGGTTAGTGGAGGAACCTGTATGACTGGTCAAAGTTACACCGTCCTTTCGGATGGGACGTAAAGCTGATGGTCCTCTTGGTACTTTTCGACATGAGTAGGCGTAGGGTACCAGGCTTCCCCTCCTCCCTTCTTCATCATCAAGCATCGTTGTTAATCATCCGTTGTTATACTGGTCACTGTTAAATGGCATAAAATGCTGTATTGGGCCAATTCATAAATAAATTAATAAATAGTTGATTTAGCCTGTATTTTCTAAAAATCTGATTTAAATAATAAAAAATCCTCCACCCTGGTGTGTGTTTGTTGCGCAGAGTACAGCGTGCGGAAGCCGTCATCGGACGCCGAGCTGAAACGCCGCCAGACCACGGCCGTCGTCTTGCTCGGAGTGATCGGGGCCGAGTTCGGCCAGTACATCACCAAGTCTTGTAACCCTGGTGTGTGTTTGTTGCGCAGAGTACAGCGTGCGGAAGCCGTCATCGGACGCCGAGCTGAAGCGCCGCCAGACTACGGCCGTCGTCTTGCTCGGAGTTATCGGGGCCGAGTTCGGCCAGGACATCATTGAGTCTTGTAACCCTGGTGTGTGTTTGTTGCGCAGAGTACAGCGTGCGGAGCCGTCCTCGGATGCCGAGCTGAAGCGCCGCCAGACTACGGCCGTCGTCCTGCTCGGAGTGATCGGGGCCGAGTTCGGCCAGGACATCATTGAGTCTAGTAACCCTGGTGTGTGTTTGTTGAGCAGAGTACAGCGTGCGGAAGCCGTCATCGGACGCCGAGCTGAAGCGCCGCCAGACCACGGCCGTCGTCTTGCTCGGAGTTATCGGGGCCGAGTTCGGCCAGGACATCACCGAGTCCAGCGCGCGACGCAAGGAGGAGGCGCGACGCAAGAGCTCGGTGGTCGAGGGTTTCGGCATCGGCAACAACAACCTGGCGCGACTCACCGGTGAGTACTCGCTCGGCGCATCGTGTGCGTTTTAGAACTACTGTATTTTCCATATCAACTAGCACGACGGCAAATTTTGGGTTCAATCGCGGCTGGTTTATTGCTCTCTTTGTACAAGGTTGTAAACTTCAATCACGTTGACAGTTTCTCCGACCAGCAAGAAGGGTAGATGCATAGCTTCCAAAATGAAGTGACCTCCGATTATTTTGTCTTCGAAATAAATAACCTAAAATCTAAGTTAACATCACGTACAGAATTTGAGGATCGCTAAAGTTAATAATTAAAACTTATAATTGTGTTAAATTGTTGATACATTGGGGGTAGTCAGGTATTTTTTCGCTGTCGTTGGAGGCCAATATGGCTTGGAGCTGCCTGTACTATAAGGGATGGTGAGTACTTTGCGGAAGAAAGGCATGATTGACATTTATGGTCTCTAATAACACCAATAACTTCTTTTGAGGTTTGATTTTACAACTGTGTAAGTTGAAATGGAAAATACAGTAGTGTCTTGTTAAACCATAGGATTTTAAGGACGAGTTTTGCTCGCCTACGTACTCTAGGTCATGAATTTCCATGACGTGCATCACACGAGAATTACACTAAAAAATATTTAGTACAGTTCTAAAAAATATATTTTTTTGTTCAAATAATTAGCTACAGTACGAATGACATAATTTTCTTTATAAAATAATTATTAAATGTGTTGCTAATTAAAGCTTTTTGCCGTGGTACATTGTTTTCCAAACTATTCATAATAAAATAAGGTTTAAAAATGTAGTACCGGTTCTTAGTTATTACATAATTAAATATTTTTATCGATATAGGCTATGCCTACAAATTGTTTTTGAGGGGGGTCAGTGTTGGTAGAGAAGAATGGTTAATATCCTAGTCGAATGTAGGGGGATTAATTATTCAAGGATACTGATACACATTTGAATCATCCTACTTCTATTTCATCCTACTATCTGAATTTGTATATCAAAAATGTCTGTATATTTGTAAATTTGTATTTTATTGACCGTTTTGTAGTACTAGATTTATATTTGCTACTAAATAATTGACAACTTCTGATACTTGTTCACCACAACAGTATGTGGATGCATAAGTGAATTGTATGAAGGCTAATAAAAATAAATAAATAAATACTTGCACAAGCCTTCATTTGACTTAATAATGTGTATGTAAGATAGCCAGTAAGCCATGTGAATTGAGTGTGTGTGTGTGTAGGCCTGGCTCTGTCCTACCTTCTGCTGGCCACCCCCTCCGCCAAGCTGCCCATGCACACGCCACTACGGCGGGCAGCCATAGATCTGATTGGCCGAGGCTTCACCGTATGGGAGCCAGTAAGCCATGTGACTTGAGTGTGTGTGTGTCTAGGCCTGGCTCTGTCCTACCTTCTGCTGGCCGCCCCCTCCGCCAAGCTGCCCATGCACACGCCACTACGGCGGGCAGCCATAGATCTGATTGGCCGAGGCTTCACCGTATGGGAGCCAGTAAGCCATGTGACTTGAGTGTGTGTGTGTCTAGGCCTGGCTCTGTCCTACCTTCTGCTGGCCGCCCCCTCCGCCAAGCTGCCCATGCACACGCCACTACGGCGGGCAGCCATAGATCTGATTGGCCGAGGCTTCACCGTATGGGAGCCGTATCTCGACGTGTCCAAGGTGTTGTTGGGACTGCTGGAGATGTGCTGCGAGTCTGACAAGCTGGTCCCCAGGTACAGTTGTGCACACAAATTAGCTAAAGATAACGTTCGTCCAGCAGCATTTGACGTGTTTCGTTTCCCTCAAAGGAACAATGGACCTTGTTTGTTCACGCTTTCAACGCAAATTATCTTATTGTATTCCCAGTACCGCCTAGCCGCCTGGCACAATAATTGGCTGCAAGGTTGTCAGTGCAAGTTCGAAGGGTTCTTTTCACTGGTAGCATCGTAAATTATTTTCATTCACAAAGCATTATTCAAGCATTCAAGTATTATTCACAAGATATTATTGCTTGCTATTGGGGGTGAAAGAGATATTACGGAGAGAGCGAGAAAGAGAGATACGCATTTTTTGCCAAATACACATCTTGGCAACGCAGGAAGCGGTCGCAAGTAGTCAATTAGGGTGGCTTTTAAGTTTACAACCTACCGCCCAGGCCGATGTCGGCAACAACCTGTCTTTTCATACTGGAAGAACTATAACAAATAGATGACTACTAACAGCTAATGAGTAGCCACCTCGGTTTGCATAAACTACATTAATGATCGAAAGAATCAATATCTTTGTTGTTATTATGTTTTTGTATCAACAAGTCAAATTGACTCGTTACAGTTGTAATGTTGTTATAGCCGTTTCAATGTAGTCGTAACTTACGCCATTTTTTTTAAATTTCGTAACCTATATTATATTTCACGAACAGATAGGCCTACAAAGACTGAACTTGATAACTATTTTTCTTATTTTTCCCAACTTTATTCCTATTAAAAAGTGTGAACAGAATGTACCGTTGGGTCTAGGCTTGTGAATATCGGCCCCCAAATAAGTCCTGTGCGTGTTTGCAGCATGACCTACGGCCTCCCGCTGACCCCAGCGGCCGACTCTTGCCGCACAGCTCGCCACGCCCTCACACTCATTGCCACCGCGCGACCCAAGGCGTTCATAACCACCATGGCGCGAGAGGTGAGTAGACCAACATAGCGAGTGCGACAGATGTCACTTTTGTGTACATTTAATTTAACTTTTTTTTTATTGTTGAGAAGGTTTGTTAATTTTTAAATAAATTTTTCATGCTAGACACAAAGCATAGCAATGTAAATATTTTTATTTCTATGTTGCAAGTTAAGGGCTGTTTTTTCTCCCCAGGTATTGGTATTTCTTATTAAATTATGTATATATGATTTGTGGAAAAAACTATACAAAATAAATTTTTATTGCTAAAAAAGGTTTGCTTTTTATTTTATGTATTTTACACTTGATGTAACCATGGACTTTTTTTTTAGTGAAATATCGATCTTTGATTGGTTATCGCTCACTCGTCGATGGTGTTCGAAGCCTACAGCGTTGGTTTAGTCACTTTAAATTAAAGTCCCCCACTGCAAATCAGTTTAATTACTGAGTGGGTAGACTCTAAATGTGAATTTATTTATTTTATTTTTATTTATAAAGGACCTGACTAATAGTAGTAGGAAACATGGAAATGGAAACATGGTAAATCTGATATAGAACAAGTGAACTTGGAACTGACAGTGTTTTACACTTTTGGTTGGTGGACATGTGACGTCATGCTCATCACTGTCTTACGTGCACCTCGTGTGTTCCCAGGTGGCGCGCTACAACACGCTCCAACAGAACGCCCAGACGCTGAACGTCAGTCTCACGGTGACCGTGTTGCACAGAGCCAAGCCCGAGATATTGCGCGGCGTCGAGCTGCTCATAGACAAGATGCAAGGAGAGATAGTCGACCTGTTGGTGGAGGTGACGAGCAAACAAATCATTTCAATTACATTTTATTTTTATTACAAAACACGGAATATTAAAGTCGATCGATGAAGTGAACTACCCATTCAATACAACAACTAAACTATTCAAATTAAATGGACATGAAAAAATACTTTTTTTTAATCTAAATTATGAATTTCAAGAATTATTACATGTGAGTAGCATTTAATACTGAACTTCTTGAAATTATATATTTTTTTTTATTAATAAAGTATATTTATAGTTTCTAATTTGAGTAGATTTGAGGTAAAATTGACACACCAGCGCAAATATCTCGAAAACAGATCCCGTTCGACCGTCTTTTTTACACGTATTCGTGTTAGTCATGAAGTTATCTACATTTAGGACGGTTATTTGTTTAAATATATTACTTTTTGAAGGTGCTACGCAAAGTTATACGATTGAAACTGTAGGTTTTTGTTCAGCTACAATGAAGATAGGGAATTCCAACGCATTTCAACACTCAATTAATAAAAAACTAATACCGTTAGGTGCATATTTTTTTCTACAATATTCACAAGCTCAATCTCAACTTTCTGTACATACAATTTGAAGGATAAATATTACATGTGCAGTTATTATCGATCGACATTAACTACGTACTTGTACTCCAGGTGATGGACATAGTCCTGCATTGTCTGGACCCCGGGCAGCTCAAGGTCAAGGGTCTAGGAGAGATCTTCCCGGCAGCCTGTCGCTTCAACCAAGTATCCCACTGCACCGGCTCACGGCGCTTGGCGGTCGGGGCCAAGAGTGGCGCGGTGGCGCTTTACGAGCTGCGCAACATCAAGTGCCAGGTGGGTTCGTTATCTGGTGTTTGATTGAACTCGTAAAACTTTGTTGTTATCTCGATGAAATGTAACTCGTTAAAAAAATGTTACACTCAAAATTGACTAAGCCTAGATGCATTCTGGTAGCAAGAAAATAAACTGTTTTTGTGAAATCAATTGCGCTGTATGGAGGTTTCTTAGCAGCGCTATCTATGATGTGTTAGTTTGAGTCCTCACCAGCTTCGTTTCAAACTAGGCCGTAGTTTATTTAATTTAATTGCACACTGAATGAAGTACTAACGTAATGTTTTCTCTGTCTCTGTGGTTGATGACCTTGATGTTTGCGTTGTGTGTTTCAGTTCATCTCGGCTCACAACGCACCGATAACAGCACTCGCGTTCTCTCCCGAGGGGAAGTTCCTGAGCACGTATTGCAGCTCGGAGAACAAGCTGTCCTTCTGGCAGGTAAGACGAACACGCTTACCTCTATAGAGGCAGGTTACACCCCAGCGCATTTAGTACAAACAACCTTAATGCTAAATGTAAGAAATTTTGTATCAAGGCTTTCCAGCCACTTATTCTGTTTTAAATTACGATGGATGTCCATAAAATGTGACTTGCAAAGAGTGTATATTAAATAAGGTTTTATACAATGTTCATAAAATAAAGCAAGGAAAAAATGTTGGACTACGTGTACCTTCAATATTGTTTTTCATTTATGTTAGGGGAAACTATTGCTCGCTGCAAGATGAAAGTGTGTGATATTTATAGGGCTTTAACACACCTTGGTTTATACAATAAAGTTTGGAAAAAATGTTACCTTCAAACAGTCTTTTGTATACGAATTTGTTCGCTCCCTGGTATAGAACAACTATTTGTATTGGTATGTAAAAAAATTCGTTTACCAAAACCTGTTGAAGATATAGTGTTTTCAGAACTTCATCGCATAAAGACATACCAAAACAAATATGAGCATTCACACTTTCAGTTTAAGCTAAATGTTCCTAAAAGAGACTCCTAGTGTTCGTAGAAAGAGTCCTAAGAAATTATTAAATAGGATTAATGAAAAATGCAAAATTAACATTAATGTTCTTGCAGACATCGACCGGCATGTTTGGGCTGGGCAACTCTCAGACCCGATGCGTCAAGAGTTACTCTACAGCGCCCCTGGTGGACGTGGCCAGACTTAACCCGATGCGTCTGGCTCGGCTGGTCTGGATCAACAACCGGACGGTGACTCTGATGCTGGCGGATGGCTCTGAGACCAGGTTCAACGTCTAAGCCATCCATCTATGCCGGGCCAGCATGGAGTTTACTACCCTGTGCGCAGAGGTTCAAGCGAAAGGGACAAAAAAAATTGGCAACTCGGCTAGAATTTTGAGCGAGAGCAAAGATTACAAACTAGGGAAGATAGTTCATCCATATGGGAATTCGTCTGCGCGTGTCTGAGCGAAATTTTCTAGGTCCGACGTGTAGTTTGAATTCTCACGGCAAGAACTCGCTCAGACCATTTCAAAAACTATCTAGGACCCTTTGTATGATTATCATCACGGTCCTCTAAATCTTTATAAATATAAAATCAAGGTTAGTAGATGACGATCTTGTATGCATCAATGAACCTTGATATAACTTTTGAAAACTGAGTTTTAATTGTTGTGTATTGTTGTCATTGAAGATTTAAAAGACCGTGATGATACTCATACAAAGGGTTCTAGATAGTTTTGGAGATGCCAGAACCGAGTTCAAATATATCCCGCCAGATGGCAACGAAGTTCAAACGTGCTGAGCTAGCGCTCCTTGAAGTGAGCATTCGAACTAGTGGTGAGACTTACGAAATTTTCGACAAAACTTGCGCAGATATTTTAACACGGCGATGAAACATCTTCCCTAGTTTGTAATCTTTGGCGAGAGTTCGATCAGAATTTTTGCTAAAAATTCTGCCGAACTTTCTTAATTGAGCCTACAATAATATGGAACTTAGAAAAATGGCTCTAAATTAGATATATTATTAAAGAAGTTAACTTTTAACTTAATACTGTACGGCACACAGTGATTCAGCGGCCATTTTCTCAGTTTCGATCTATAAACAAGTGAAGTGAGTTCTGGTGGAAATCTCTACTTGAACTTTCCAATAAATTTCAAGACGAGTAGGTCAAAAGTTTGCTCGCAGATGAGCTTCTTTGGTATTATTTTACTTGGTACTGAGGGTGTAAATATGAGACATTAGCCTCAACTAGGCCTACACAGAGCAAGTAGTTTCAGTTCTGTGGTCATGCAGTGGCTTATGGCTTGAGTCAACAACGAATTACATCATATCTTGATTTGATCGTTGGCCACAATGTAGTATTTACTGTAGTCGACACCTTCTAGTGTCGCAATAGATATTTTGTAATCAAGTTTGTGTTTTCGACAATACATTCACGGCTGAATTACATCGTATCTGGCCTTGAGTACTATGTAAAAAAAAATGTACTTACTGTAGTTGACACCTTTGGCAAGTGTTGTTATGAATATCAATATTTATGTGATTGATGAGCACAAGGCCTCGTAATACCCATTTTACACGGTACCAGTCCAAAAAGTTTATGCAATTTTCCGTTCAACTCGTTGCCTTCAATGTTGAATTAAGAGCAGGCGAGTCCAATACCTAGTCCAATACCGGTACCAATTACATTCTCAACTTGACTTTCCGAGTAATTTCCGTAATTTAGACATTGAATGCAACAGGCTGAATAGAAATTTGCTTTCTTTTCGTACAAACTTGTAGTATTCAGCAAGTTGAAAGGAAAATTGGACCGTGTAAACTGTAAAACGTCTTTAACCCTGAAGACTAGAGATATATATACATATACTTCATATGATGCACTGGCAAATTAACTTGAATGTAGTTGACATGTTCTGCGTTCAGCAAATGCTGTTCCATGGATATTAGATTAGGGTAGCTCGATCTATAAATTCCACTTGTTTAGTTCCTTTGGTGGTTTCATACACAATGTGTGTATTTTCTCATAATGTATGTATGTTCTCATTTTGTGTCCTTTGCACACTATCATTATCCTCGATTCAATTTTTTATTGTTGATGTATGTTGTAAATACAATGTACCATGTTTGTAAATGAAAATATTTAATTTTAATATATTATCAACTCATTTTGTCTGTTGAAACAGGTACACCTAAACAAGTATATATGCTAAACACTCACGTAGGCCTTCGCGGCCCGAGTCAATTAATGAACTTGGCTTCCGGGAATAGTCACATCGAACACTGCAAAAAGCTGCTGCTGCACTGCTAAAAAAGATCACTGCCAAGAGCTTTTTAGCAGTGATCAACGCGGCTATACCCGGAAGCCAAGTTCATTAATGTATACGCTACACTGTACGTATAATGAACTGTTAATAATTTTAGTATCTATTTAGTTTCGTTAAGTTTAGTACCTAATGGTCCAGTCGGTTTTAAGCTATCTATTCCAATAACTGTAATTCTAATTACCTGTTAGTATTGTCAAATTTGTTTTATTTATTTTATAAGTAGTTACAATGTGGTTGGATATTATATATAATGTGTATATACACTGTAAATGTTATTTATGTATGTTGGTAATGGTATTGGAACCTTTTAACTGGCTCGTGATATTATTTTTCTGAGCAGTTTGGGGCTTATTGTTGTTAATTGTTAGCTATTCTACATTCCTGCTCACACAAGGCACTACACAGAACCATACAAGTAGACTTGAACTTGGAACACAACATTTAGTAGTACTGTAGTACCGTACTTAATTATTGTATGTGTTTGATAAATTATCTGAAAATGTATGCTGTCCAATAAATACAATGTTGAATTACTCTTTGGTTTCATTTCAGTAGATGATAATAATTAGAGGTGTGCCTATAGGCACCCTATGTTGGTACATACAGCGCTACATGTGGCCAAATTTAGCAACTTATTGGTGAAGATTTCATTCCGTGGTTGAAAATAGTGCTAGTTTTTCGCAATGCGCGATAAAACGAAAAGTGTAACAAAACACTCTAGAGTGCTGGTTTCAACATTTCTTTACGTTATGCGTCACTGGGATTCAGATTCAAATCGCGAAATAACACCATAATTGCCACTTTCTAGCAAAATAACACCATTATTAACAGTAATTCGTAATTTTGTATTCCCTTCCGTTCAAATCTTCACAAGAATTACGAGATAAAACGCGAAAATAAGTTCTCGCGAAATTTAACTCTCGTCGCCTTCGAAAATTAGAAGTGGAAACTGACATGTTTTGATAATACCCCACAGGACCCGATCCACGTTTCCATTTTAAAACTTTTATTGCAGAAGAGGTCTCATCGCGGACTCATTGATTTTATGTAAAAACATGATTTTCGATTAAAAAAACAATAACACCACAAAACACCATAATTCTCAATTACTCAAACGAAAAGTGAAGATAAATAAAACCATTTTCTTGCATCTCTATTTATAGTTAATATTATTGTGAAATATCTTGTTTTTTTGTATTTTGTTTCTTTGTTTTTTCTTGTTGTTTTGTTTGTGCTTGTTGTGGGTTCTTTGTTGTTTGTAAGTCTAAAACGTATCCTGATTTAAATGGAGCCTTGCCTTTTAAGATGGACTGATGGGATTCATGATCTGCCCATTATTTTTAAAAGCCGTATTTAATTAAACAATTTTCAAAATTTGCCATTATCGACATAGGAAAAACAATGCTGCTTCATCAGAAAGTTGCGTGACATTGCCACTTGAGTGCTTCATTCGTTTTCACTTTTCACTAGCGCCCTCAGTGGCCAAACTCGGTGCCTATTCCGATCCTCTAAGAATCATTAGTTTTGCGATTCTGTTGATTATTATTGGTCGTTTTGAACAATTCCCGTTCTTTTTATAAAAGGCGCCAAAAATCAAATGCAATTTGCATTGATCAATGGTTCCCCTCAACTCCCATTGGTCGATTTTTGAACTTTTCTGTTCTTGATTCAAGTCACCGTTCTTCTTCCTCTGGAGCAAATGTTTGTTTTCACCTCAGACTCAGAGGGATAACTAGTCTTATTTAACAGGAAAGTTTATGAAAATCTTCTCTTCTACTGTTTTAGAGCAATATTTTTTTAAATTTTTACACAGCATGTGATTGAACTAAAAATGAGTTACTGTAAACAAATTAATTTTGTATTTTCCAAAATTTGTGGCCGAGCAAAATCACTCTTTTTAATTTTTTTACTTTTAGATACGAAGATACAGAGCAATAATTGCCATAGATAGTTTTTAATATTTTTATAATCTCACAGAACTAGCATAAAAGAGATATTTTCAAAAACCTTAAATCCTGAAACTTCAAAACTACCTATTTTACTACATTTACAAAACCTTATTCCTGTTTTCTATATTAACCAGTTCCGTGGTCATGACGAGATTTTCCGTCACGCCGGTTATATTGTCATGAAAGACTGGGTTTCATGGATTTGAGCCCTTTCTGATCGGTGAGATTCCATGGAGTTGTTTGGACAACTGGTGTCATAATGTTTTGAGTATTGAAACTGGGTCAGTTGGCTATGCAATTATTGTGCATGGTCGGCGGGCCTAGCTAGTTAAGTAAACAGATGATTGGGACAAGCGTCGGGATTCATTACATAATGTATGGAGGTCGGCGGTTTTGTTCAAAACATTATCTGTTTAATTATTTACTCATTATTGTTACGATGTTATTGTTGTCGGCAATTCCTCGCCGTGGCAAGCGATGTGGTAAAGAGACGTGACGTCATGAGGAAGGGGTTTATAACCAAGGTGTGTGGACACGGTCGGGGGACTCAAGCTGGAAGACGACTGAAGAGAGGAAGAAGTGTGGATCTTGGGCGACGGGGCTTCACCCGTCGCCCATGGACATACACGGACGTCGAGGAAACGCAGGAGCCGGGAAGCCATGCAGTCACCAACCACCTCGGGGCGGGAAGCCGGGGCTACGACTCGGGTGAGTCTGGGATTGATTGACGGGCCTTGACGGTATGTACATGTTATAGCCCAGGCCTCATGTTCACAGGACTAGGTTGTGTAATGCTACATAAATGCCGTCGTTGAATAAACGTAATCCTTGTTGTTGAATCATGGTATTCCTTTGAATGAACTGCATTGTGAACAATCCCACCACACGATCCCCGTTAGTGGCACGGCAGGGCTGGGAGCGTATCGCTATGCCCATGTCACGATTACAGGGGTAATCGTGACGATGATCGTTCGTCCAGCCTGGTACTGCCGTGGTACATAACAATATCCCAGTAGCGCCTTGGACGTAATATCTCGTCATAAGTATTTTGAAATCGCTCCCACAGTGGCCGTGACGAGTCTCGCTTTAAAATTTTCCCGCACTCTCTGCAAAGAAGTTAGTTCAATCTTTTTCCGCTAGATAGAACTACATGTATTGAAATGCTGTCAGCAACACGTGTTTGTAGAGAAGGAGGTCTTATGACCGACCGTGGCAAGTAGCGTGGGGAAATAAGTCGCCACTACCCGCACGGCAAGCGCGAGGGAAAGTCGCCACTGAACTGGTTAATCTTGTGTCGATTTTGTGTACCTACAGTATTTACAGCCTACTGTATCATGTTCATACATTGACAGTAATTTTGTAATTTCTTACATGGCCACAGTAAAAAATAAATAGATTAGGCCTAAGTACTTGATAAAATTGCACGAGTTATTATTTTCAGTAGGCCTAAGATTTGTTTTTAATTGTGCTCATTTTTAACTTCAGGAAATGTTAGTACGAAATTTACTATGGTTATTTATGTGATATAAATCCAATGTTTATATAAATAAGGACCATATTTATTACTTATTTTAGCAAATTATTAACATTACACATAGTTTTTATATGAGAGTATCTTCTGATCTGATGTACTCCCCGATATCGGCTTGGTGAAAGCAAACGACAGATAACGGGTCCGCATGTTTGCATTCTGCTGTTGACTTCGCTGCAACTCCAAACCCCTGAAGAGAAAAACAATTCATTGTCTGCTAGTTTGGTTTGGTTGGAAAGTTTGGTAGTGGCTAAACTCGGTGCCTATATGGCCTATATAATGCAATAGTAAGGTAATAGCCTATAACAGATTGAGATGAACTAGAGATCGGTGGCTACTTACAAGAGGTATGTCACTCATGGATAGTACTAGCACAGTCTGGTATTTTGGAGTGTTTTCAGTTATTCTACCTAAACCCGATTTGAGAATATTGTGTCCGTAAAGAAACTGTTGTTCTGCAGACGGTTTCAGCCATACTTTGTACTGAAACGAAAAGAAAATACACTCAGTTCTTCTTTACCATCAATTCACTACAAAAATATTTTCCAAATGGACCCATGCATGCATATCAATGCAGTGGGGTGATCCAGATATAGCCTAAGCCTAGGCCTACATAGGGCCTAGGGCTAGGCCTAGGTAACGTAAGTGTTGTCTTCAAAATAACCTACCTGTGCATAAGGAGCGAGGTAATTGAGGGCAGTTATATGTAGCCTAAACTTTCCAGATTTCGTTATTTTTCCGAAACACGTCCCCACACTAAATATGTGCTCTGGTGGAACGTTGGCCGAGAGGTTTAGAATTTTCTCCGAAACGTAGTAAATCCGCCCTTTTTGCTCCCTGAAGCAATAGATTCCATCTGGCCTGTCGATTAGTAGTTTGACATTTCCCCCAATGCTGAAACGTAAACGGAAAGCAGAATATAAGAGATGTTTTAACATTTTGGGATTGGCTAGACGAACTTAACCTACAAATCGCAGACGTCAATTTTAGTTAGTATGTAGTTTGGAAAAACTGAACACCCCTTCTATCCTAGTATATAAATAATTACAAAGAAACTTACCACTTTGCTAGTTTTTCAAATACTAGTTTCGTTTGTTCGTCAGAGAGGCGCCTCATTTTGAAGAAAAATATTCCTCAACACGCTGGAATTACAAACCACAACAAGAGTCAAGACACGACACGCGCTCACGAGAGTCGAGACGAGACTGAGAAGTTCGACCTTCAAGTTTCGTTCGACTTTCGACCAAGCTGCTTTGAGATTTATCGATTATTAAACATTTCGCGCGTTTTTTTTTAAATGCGATCGGATGAAAGGAAAAACCCCTCTATGGGAAAAACCACACTTAATTTTTTATCTGTGGGTAAACGTATAGCGAAGGCCATCTAGATAGTAGATATATCGCTTCGGATGAAAACGCCACATGATATGAGAAATGAGATGAGAACCAAGTAGACAGATCCTGCTAGAATGTGTCAAATGGTGCATTTGACTTATTGCTGTTTAAACAATAGTCCCTCTAATATTCTTGCATAACATGATTTACTTTTTTTTACGTATGCTCTGGTAGGGCACCGGCATAGCCGGACAGGCCTAGGTGGAGAAGCTACACGAAAAGCAGTCAATGTCCTCTCCTTTCCCTTTCCTCTCTTATATGCCTTATTTGTCCATTTCCTTTAAACACCCCTCGACAGTCATATGACCTAGTTGTCAAGTAGGTCGTTACTCGTTAACCTACAATAATAATAATAATAATAATAATAATAATAATAATAATAATAATAATAATAATTATTATTATTATTATTATTTTTATTATTATTATTTATATATTATTATATAGGCCTACTATTATATATTTGTCCCACTAGACATCTCTTCTTCACGAACATCTTCTTCCTCTTCTTCTCCTCCTCCTCCTTCCTTGCAATCTTCTTCCGGACTCTCCACCAGTTTTCTCCATATTTTTTTATTTTTCCACTGTTCCCCTTTTTGCACTCCTTCCCATATCGTAGTTGTGGCCTTCCTGATTTTTTTAGTTTGTCCCCAGCATCTTCAAACTGGCTCTTCGGGATCCTTTTATCACCAATCCTCTTCATATGTCCGAATCATCTTAGCAGATCTTAGCGCTAAGATCTGCTAAGAAGCTAACTTGAAGTTTAGGCTCTTCCTAACCTTCACACTTCGTTAGGTACTTTTTCGATTTTCGTAACTCCTGCTACAGTTCTCAAGAACTTCATGTCTACTGCTCGTATTTTCCTTACCTCTTTGTCTCCTAAGGGCCATTTCACTGCTCCATACGTTAACAACGGAACAAATGGACAAATAAAGCCTAAAAAAGAGAGAAAAGGCAAAGGGGAGGGTGTGGACTACTTTTCGTGTGGCTTCGCCACCTAGGCCTGTCCGGCTACTTTTGTTTTTCTTTTTGTATATGCCGGTGGTAAGTCTCTGGTCTCGCTTTGTGAGTTGGATCTTCAAAGGAAAGAGAGTTGAAGGAGGCAGCGAGCGGGGGAGATTCGGTACGAACCATCCCAAGGTCATCTCCAAAACCTCATATGGGTACGTTCCGTAACCTCTTTGGGCGCGCCCAAAGATGCCCAGTCCATTCCGTAACCATTCTCCACGCGCCCATGCACCATTCCGTAACCTGCTTGGGTAGCGTCTTGGGCACGCCCGCAACGCCCAAGCTTTTTCTCCGGGCATGGCCGGTCATGGCGGCAATTCAAAAGTGAATGTGCTGTCATGTGTACCATAGTGCCAAAAGGAACTGTTTTTGTGGTTCTATTGTAGATCGCCCATTATTATTTGGTGATAAATTAATTATCACTGGCGCAATCCTGGCCAAAACCAATTCGAAGGTGGACGGCCTTAACCTAAAGTGCTCCTTGAAGCCAGATGGGCTGTACAAGGGCACTACTTGTTCCACATAATTTTGGACACGAGGCAACCTTACATTGGACGAATCTGTACGAAAACCTGACAATATCATCAAGTCTTCCATTTCTTCCTCAGAACTGTCAGAATCTGGCATGATTACATATTACATTAACCAAAACGCCCCTTTTCGCCATGTTGAATGTCGCTGTCCGCACAAGGCGTACCGAAACCTGTCGTGCCCAGACAAGCCCGCAGACGCCCAACCTTGGGCATTATGTAGAGGTTACGGAATGTACCCATAAAAGATGTGGACCCGGGATCTATTCCCGGGAGAGCCATGAGACTATGTTTGGTTTTACACTTTCAGCAGTGCCAGATACAAGGGTAATGGCACAGGTAATGGAGTGAAAGCCCCCCCCCCCCCCCCCCTCCTGGTGGTTTCTTCAACACTGTAAGCTATTATCTGAACTGATGGTCAGCAGAGGATATCCATTATTAATATATAAAGTAATAATAATTAATAGTATTTGGGACATTGTACTACTATCTACTGAGTCATAGTAATAAAGCAATAACAATACATAAATGGAATCATGTTATTTTATAATGTTACTGCTTCATCAAAAATTGAAAAAGGAGCTTCGCTTTCAAACTGACCACGATACAATAATACCGAAGAGTGAAGACTATTTACTGTTGACTGTACTTGCAATGTCTACACCCTTCAGTATCCCGCAGGCCACAGAAAATGTGTATAAAAGTTCACATTTTATTTAATTACTCGTTACTAACACAACTTTAGTGATGGCTCGTGTGTGAGTGTGGGGGGGGGGGGGGGTATTAGGGGGGGAGGGGGCCCGGGGGTTAACAAAGTGCATCTAGCCTATTGGGTCCAATATCCGAAAGAAAAATACGTAATATTATCATAGTTTAATACAGATTTGTGTGTATATTCGATTAAAAAACAACTAGGTTGATAAGATTTAAAAACAAAAAAATACACATATTTCCATTGTTATTTAAATTTTCATTGTTATTGCAACAATACTCATGGGGCAAGCTGTAACAAGGGAACCAATGATAAACTACTTTTTTAAATTTTAAATTGAAGATGGCTAGACATGCAACAAATAAGTGTATCGCCAGTAAGACAATGTTAATATTATGGAAGCTATTAGCTTTTAATTTCCATTTTTTTTATTAAGAAACAAATTCCTAAATTTATAAGTAATGAATTATTTTTTTTCTCGAGTACTAATAATCATGCAGATTTCATGATACACTTTTTCATCTTAAATCTATTAAGGATAACACACACAAAAAATCATTTTTGTGGGACAAGTAGTTTGCAAGATATGATTTTCTCCATACTAAATTGTGTATGAAAAAAAGATAAGCCAGAAAGAGGCTTTAAAGTTTAGATAATGTATTTCAGGCACTTAAGACTGTCAACAAAGTATATCTTGCCTAGGCTCATTGTCTAAAATGCTCCAGCACCTGGCCTTCATACGTTTTGTTTGCCATCCGTCTAGGTGGCGGTGAATGAAATGTGAACGAAGGGACCTTGACGTACGTAAGTAGTAAGTTTTAAGTTATAAGTCAAGTGAATTCTGAATGGGGCTTTAGCTTAAAACACGACTAGAAAATAACAAACCAAGCCAACATAACACCATCTTCATCATTTGAAACGTTCAATAATAACTGTGCATGTACTTGAATTTCAGCGCAAAAACGCTGTACATGCATCATTCAAGTGTAAATAAATGCATATTACGTTATATTCTTTGTTTGGGTTAAAATATTACTTTATTAGGGTTCAAAGTAATTAATGTCAAATTTTTAAATAGGTTGATTTTTTTTTAATTTTGAGCAGATTTGCTGTGGCTTCCCTCCTTAAAATATAAAATATCAACATTATCACTGATAATTTGAATAAGAATCAAATTTAGGAGAGGATATTGGCCTTGGATGATATTTTGAGCTTGCGCGGTTGAAAGCGGCGGAAGTAGCAGAGGAAGGCTGTGACATTTTACTGTGACCTTGCAGATGGCCAACGAAAAATTGCTTGGCGGCGGTGGTCTCCAAGTTTAAGTTGTGTCTTCTTATTCATTCATTAATAATTCATTGTATTTCATTGCTTTGGTAAAAGCTATTAAAATATTGCTTACTTAATGTAAAAATAGTCATTTGTAATGGAATACTGGCCTTGATTGGAATCGTTGTTTTGCTGTGAAAGCACTTGAACATGCAAAGGGGGCATTACCCGAAAGTCCTGCCGACAAGCTGTTGATTTCGGTGACGATATCATTCTATATTTATTGTAACAGGACTAGTTACCTAGTCCATAAGAACAAAATCATGGGTATCCTATTTTCTAGATTCAAGGTGAGTAATAAGCCTAGTATGTTAGCGATACAAATGTGTATAAAGAGAGGATCAGGCCTTAGTTTATTGACCTTTATCAAAAGTCCAGAGGCCTAGGGTTATGGCCTAGGCCTAGGCCTACAATCTGGCTAGGCCTAGGCCTACCCTAGCCTATCTTTGAACTAGACTCTTACCTCCGGTTATAATCGATTTAATATCTGTAGAGTTACATGAGAGTAAAGCAGCTTGTGGAGCATAGGCCCTAGGTCTAGGCCTAGGGTGTAGGCCTAGCATATGGGTAGGGCTAGGGCCTAGGCCTAGGCTAGGCCTAGGCTTGGACATAGACCTAGGCCTAGGCCTAGGCTATGCCAAAGGCCAGTCTATAATAGGCTAGGGCCTAGCCTGGTAACTGCAACGATGAAGTTTGTTTCCGTGCTGTCGCTCACTAAGCCTAGGGCCTAGGACGTATGCAGAGGTTATTTCAGCCGGTAACCAACGGGAATGTTCCCCAAGATCGAACTTACCATTGCCGAAAGTCACCGCAACCAAAAAATAAAATGTTATACCTAGGCCTAGGCCTATGTCCTGAGTCTAGCTATAAATTCTGATTATTATTCTCTTTACTGTTTGTATTTGACTAGGGCCTAGGCCTAGCCAAGGTCGGCCTACCCGGCAAATTTTTGTCATTATTCATTAAAGTCTATTTTTGTGTCTTGTTACAGAGAAAGAAACAAACCACATTTCAGGTGCTGGAAAGCCTGGAAAATGTAAGTAAATAATTCCCACCCACACCTTAACATTGGCAGCCGGTCCAGATCCACATTCAACTAAACTCGCAAGCTTACCAGTAAGCCAGTACTTAATATTAGTAGGCTACAGAATTTAATTCAGTTACTTCCCTATATGATAGGCCTAGTACAGTACAGTGTCAACATCGCTAAGTGAAATCAATTTGTTTTGCTCACTAAATGTAGCCCTATGATTAAATAGCCTAGACAGTTCATTTTCTTCTTCTAGAAAATCAAGAAGATTGAAGACTTTCGACGTGACACCGAGCAGCGACAAAAGACTATCGTCGGCCACCTAATCATCTACTCTGTCGGGATCTACGTCTTGGCCGCAATATTCTTCTACTTCTACTACTTCCCTGAACACATGAAAGGAAAACTCTTGTGTATTATGCCACTTCTCATCTTCCCAATCATGTGAGAAATGTTTAGGCTTACTGTTGACTGTATTGCTATGTTGTGAAGCGATTGCAATTGTTGTTGCAAAATGTGATTTATTTATATATTGTATATAGTAGGCCTATCTGTAGACTAGGCTACATGATTCCAGTTTTGCCTATCATTTTTTAATTAATTTCAACAAATAAACATGCATTAAATGCTGTTACTTTGGTAAAAAACGACTAATTTTAGGTACTTCCTCTCTTGCCAGTGTGCAGTGTAAGATCGGTATGGGTACACCATCATTGTTGAAATTTGTGTTGTCATCTCATTACCTACTCGGTTAGTGTGCCACTTAAAACAGTGGAAGTTGTTTGGAAAACACGTCGTTAGTCTGTAACGGAGCGTATAGGCTAGACACAGAGTTTGGAGATGGGATGCATGGATAGTTACACTCAACAGCACAAACATTCTGGTTTTAAAATGTTTCCACCCGGTGTGTATTTAATGATGGAACAGTTACTTCTTGTCTGGACAGCTACTAAATTTAAACCCAGACTCTTGTTGAATATAGGCTAATGTAGTCCTATGCCTAAAAGAAATTTATTCTTCCTCACCGTTATTATTAAATTGTGGTTTCATGACATATATGCAACAGCTAGGTCACATGATCTTTTGTGTGGCCCCAGTCTACTGATTGATCTAGAAAATTTTTGCTCGCCTCATTCACATTAGGGTGGGTCGAAAAAGTCGTTTTTTCGCGTATCGAATTCTAATAGTACTCGAAAGTTGTGTATTTGCATGCTTATCAACGAAAAAATATTGAAACAAATCAACTTGGATTTTCAGTTTGTGCAAAGGGACTAAAGTTTGAAAAAAAATAGAAAATATAGGAATTAAATTTTCAAGTGTCGAATTCTAATAGGGCTCAAAAGTTGCGTATTTTCATGCTCATCAATGGAAAAATATTGAAAAAAATCATAACTTGGATCTTAAGTTCGCGCGAAGGGCCTAAAGTTTAGAAATAATGCAAAAAAACACCAAATTTTAGCTTTACGCTCAAAATATACAAATAATGTGTTTTGGCTTTTGATAGCGTCTAAGTACAAAGTACTTCATCGCGCATTTAAAACACATTACTTGTATATTTTGAGCGTAAAGCTAGGATTTGGTGTTTTTTTGCACTCTTTCTAAACTTTAGGCGCTTTGCGCAAACTGAAGATCCAAGTTATGATTTTTTTCAATATTTTTCCATTGATGAGCATGAAAATACGCAACTTTTGAGCTCTATTAGAATTCGATACTCGAAAATTTATTTCCTATATTTTCTATTTATTTTTTCAAACTTTAGACCCTTTGCGCGAACTGAAGATCCAAGTTATGATTTTTTTTCAATATTTTTCCGTTGATAAGCATGCAAATACACAACTTTCGAGTTCTATTAGAATTCGATACGCGAAAAAACTACTTTTTCGACCCACCCTAATTCACAAGTATGAAAGTGAGACTTTCGTTGACGTAGGAAATGGTGAAGTGACCCTAACAGATAAGGAACTAGTGACAACTGAAAATAGTAATTTCGTGCGTAGAACTAGACAAGTGCATGATATTACTACACCCTATCTTCTATAAGCCTACTAGTAGGTCTATATGCTTGGCTACCAAATTACCTTAATAACAATAGTTTCTACAGAGTGTTTTTAATAAGCGAATCGCGAGGTCACGTGATATATTAATGGGTAATAGAAACTCCAAACTGCCGGTATTACAAAAAGATGTCAATAAAGAAGGTGTCTTTACTACCCTTGATTTGTATTGAGAGTGTATTGTTAGAGTGTTTATTTATGTGAGTGAAGTTGTAGGCTTACATTGCTTCTATTGTGGACAAAGTGCCCAGCAGTAATATATGTTCTTATGCTCTTAGTGTCGTGCTCATCAAGCGACTAGTGACGTGGTACTTCCATCGAAAGATTGTGCGGAACCAAGAACTGATCAGCGAGATGAAGGACGAGAAGAGACAATTGCTAGAGAACGTCAAGGACAAGGAAACTTACAAGGTGGCGAAAGAGATACTGGAAAAGTTTGCTCCGGATCAACTGAGAAGACCAATGGTAAGTCAGTGCAAGCATAAATGATAAATCTCATTCATTTGTGTTAGGTACCATTGGGAAAATAAACTTAACACTCT